>QRFJ01001958.1:32473-225861 GCA_006176705.1 Cocos nucifera | reverse complement strand
GCTTCCTTCGCAGTCTTTGATGCAAGCGAAATATTCTGCTTCCATGTAGAATCTGCTATCACGATTTGCTTGAAACTCTTTCAACTGACAGCACACCATTGCACACAAATAGACTCGCAGATGTCGACTTTCGATCATCTACATCGGACATGAAATTCGAGTTTGTGCATTCCTAGACTTGGAGTTCTCCGTTACCAAAGACCAACATCATATCCTTAGTTTTTCTTAAGTACTTAAGGATATATTTCACAGAAGTCCAGTTGTTCTTTCATCTGGATTGACTGATATCTGCTTGTGTACACTCACAGCATGGGCTATATCAGTCGTGTACATAGCACATGGCATACATGAGGCTCCTTATTGCAGAAAGCATAAGGGATCTTGCTCATGCATTCTATTTTCTTAGATGTGCTAGGACACATCTTCTTGGAAAGAAGAATACCATGTCTGAAGGGTATTAATTCCCTCTTAGAATTTTTCATACTAAACCTCTTTAGTACTTCCTCCATGTACATCTTCTGTGAAAGTCCTAGCATCCTATTCGGTCTATCCCTATAGACCTTAATTCCTAGAATAAAGGATTCTTCACCTAGATCTTTCATGGAGAATTTCTTGGACAACCATATTTTGACTGTCGTCAATATGGAAGTATCATTCCCAATAAGGAGGATGTCATCCACGTACAATACGAGGAAGACAACAGCGCTCTCATTAACCTTTTTGATGACACAATTCTTCTTCATTTTTGATGAAACCAAATATTTTGATCACATCATTGAAATGAGTGTTCCAGCTCTAAGATGCTTGCTTAAGTCCATATATGGATCTTTGTAGCTTGCAAACCTTGTGATCAGTATCACTGGATGTGAAACCTAGTGGCTGTTCCATATAGATATCTTCCTCAAGATATCCATTTAAGAATGTCATTTTTACGTCCATTTGCCATATTTTATAATCAAAATAAGCTGCAACGGCAAGCAACGTGCGGATGGATTTTAGCATAGCCACTATGAAAAAGGTATCCTGATAGTCAATGCCTTCGTGTTGACTATAACCTTTTGCTACTAGTCTAGCCTTGAATGTCTCCATATTTTTATCTACACCAATCTTTCTCTTGAAGATCCATTTATACCCAATAGGTACTATACCTTCTGGTGGATCTACCAAGGTCTAGACTTGGTTTGAGTGCATCGAGTCAATTTTTGACTGCATTGCCTCTAGCTATTTCTCGGAGTCGATATCTGATATCACCTCATTGTAGGTTTTGGGATCATCACCATGAGCACCATTACCTACGAGGAACATTTTCTCTACTTCCTCTGAAATAATACCTAAGTATCATTCAGGGGATGAAAACTCTTTCCGATCTACGAGGTGGAGGAGGTAGTATTCTTATTGGCTCAACCTGATTTGGTTCCAATTGATCCTAAGCTCGTTGTACTTGTGAGACTTTCTCATCAAGCTTAATCTACTTTCCAATGCCGCTATCTTGAATAAACTATTTTTTAAGAAAGATGGCATGTCGACCCACAATCACATTATGGTCTTCTGGAATGTAGAAATAGTATCCTAATAACTCTTTAGGATATTCTATGAATCGAGCTCTGAAGGACCTAAATTCTAACTTATTTGCTTATTGTCTTTTGACATGAGCCGAACAACCCCAAATTTTGAGATGACTCCAACTTAGTTTCTTACCGTGCCATATCTCACATGGTGTGGTAGGAACGATTTTAGAGGAAACCCTATTCAATAGATAAATTGAAGTTAACAATGAGTATCTCCAAAGAAAATTAGGAAGATTTGTGAATCTCATCATGGATCGGACCATATCCAATAGAGTCTGATTTCTCCGTTCTGAAATCCTATTGAGTTGAGGTATTCCTGGTGGAGTCCATTGAGAGACTATGCCATTTTTCTTGAGATAGTCTAGAAATTCTCGGCTAAGGTATTCACCTCCTCGATCTGATCGAAGAACCTTAATGAGTTTTTTAGTTTATTTTTCTACTTCATATCTGAATTCTTTGAACTTTTCAAAAGCTTCAGATTTGTGTCTCATAAGATACACATATCCATACCTAAATAGATCATCGATAAAGATAATGAAGTAGATAAAATTGCCTCTAGTCGGCACATTAAATGAGCTACACACATCAGTATGTACTAGGGCAAGGAGATCTGTGGCCCTTTCCCCATGTCCTACAAAATAAAGTTTAGTCATTTTGCCTTGAAGACAAGATTCATAAGTTGGATATGACTCAAAAGTCAACGGACTCAATAGCCCATTTTTCTCCAATTTGTTGATCCTATCTTCTGCTATATGACCTAATCTTAGGTGCCATAGATATCTATCGTTTGGACTATTCCTAGGTCATTTGGCATTCATATTTTGCTTGATAATTAGAACAGATACATCAATATGTGGCTGATAAAGACTGTTAATAAGGAAATCATTTATAATTTTATTTTTTTCATAAAGAATGTTACAATGGTTCTTAAAGAAGGTAATCACATAGCCTTCTAGTGCTAAGCATGAAATAAAAATCAAATTCCTGCTAGCTGCAGGCACATAATAATAGTCTTTCAAAACTAAGTCTAAACTAGATGGTAATCGAAGAGGCTATGTTTCCACCACCACTGTAGCAACTTTTGCTCCATTTTCGATGCATAGATGTCTCCATCCCTCAGCCTCCTGCTATCCTCAAGATCCTGCATGAAAGTGCACAGATGAGCACTAGAACCAGAGTCAAGCACCTAACTAGATGCAGAAGAAACCGTAATGTTAGACTCAATAACGAGCATACCTCCAGAAGGACCTTCCTTTTTGTTCTTCAGGGTGGTCAGGTAAGTAGGGCAGTTTTGCTTCCAGTGGCCGTCGCTATTGTAATAAAAATACTTTTCTTTGACAGTGGCCTTTTTCTTCGATTCTGCCTTCTTCTTCTTTCCTTCTTCCACTTCTACTTTTTCGTAGACTTTTTTTCTTTCCAAAAGACTTTTTTTTGAAGAAATCTATTTCATAGTAAGAACTGAGCTTTAGAACCTTTCATAGAAAGCTCAATGGTGACCAGCATGTTCATTAATTCGGCCAAGAAATTTTAAAGTTTATGCATATGGTAATCATGATGAATTGCCCATATGCATCAGTCAAAAATTACAAAAATAACATCATTTTGCAGATCCAAGTGTAACTTCACATCGAGCTTCTTAAGCTCTTCCAAGTCCTTGATCATCATCAGACAGTGATCTTGGACTGACTGTCCATCATGCATCTTAGCCTAAAAAGTCATTTCATGATTTGATACTTGGCTGCGCGACTCTGTTCACCAAACATCTCTTACAGGTGACGAACATTTGGCGAGCAATTTCGATATCTTCATGTTGGTGCTGGAGCTCATCAGACATCGAGCCCAACATGTAATATCTGATCTTATTATCTTCGTCTATCCATTTTTTCAGAGACATTCTCTGTTCAGCGGATGAATGGGCTGGTAAGTTGGAAGGGTCCTGGTCCAATACATGGGTAACTTCTTAGAATCCAAAATGATTTTGTAGTTCAGAGCCAATCTTTTAATATGGATTCGGTCAGTCATATGTGTGTTCGGGATACGTGCTAATGAATTGAACGCAGACATTTTCTGTAGAGAGTCAAAGATTCTAGTTAAATACTGTAATTATGACTTGACCAATTTGTTTAAGAATTTTATTTTTAAATAAATTAGCTCCCACTATTTTTTTAAATCTCTACACTCCCTCTGTAGAGATACGAAAATCTCCATAATTAATGATTTCTAGTAGGTGGTGCGATCTCACCAACTGACTCATCACCTCATCTAACAGTTATTGGTGATAGGTTAGCCAATGAGTGAACAACTCTTGTTCAATGATTCTCTAATCATGGTGCACCCAAACTTGGTCTTTAATTCATGAATCTCACCGTATCTAAAATATTGATCCACTCCTTAGTTAAGTTAGATCCACCATTTACGCAGACTGAATTTTTAATTGAGTCTCTCACCGTATCCAGAATATTGAGCCAAACTTATCCTCCAGCCCATAGCATCCAATGCTTAATAGACATGGTTGTATCTTTCCAATGCAACTGAGCCACCATATCAGTCGAGAACAATCAACCCCGGAAAGGGTCCGCACATCTACAATGGTGGAAGACCTCAGACTTAATCTTTTCTTAGAAGAATTGATTCAGATCTCATTAAACTAGACTTATCATAGTCATAACAAATTATGACTAACCTAGTGGTATGGGTTAGCTTGGATTATTGACCATCTCAAATTAGAATTGAGTCAATCGATATAGTCAGGCAAGTGAGACCGGTGGAAGGGATATGCCATTAACTCATACAAGAATGCATTCAGATCGAGTAGCTCCCAATTAAAAACCAGTCGATCGTATCTGTCAAACTTACCTTAGATACCAAATTGTTAAGCCAGAACCAATTGGATTAGCCTACAATCCAGACTCTAACCTCTAAGCCTGATTAGGTCTTGCTTGATCGTGACTTGATCTTGACCCAAACTTAATCCTATTAGGCTGGTCAATTTAAGCATTGTTGATCTCATCTAACCAACTCTTGATTCAATTTGATCAATCGCTTAGACCTAATTGAGGTACCCAAGTCTTGAACCCAGTATTATGAATATGTCATAGATCTAAAATTCTTAATTTTAGATCTAATTAATATTTCACAATCTTAATTCTTAATTAAGTAGGGTTCATAAATAAAATATGCACAATAAATCTTAGGATTTTAGGATCTAGGGTTTTATAGAAAGTAAGTTTTGGGTTTCTGATTAAGGACGAGCGTGCAGCACCCCTACACGTCATAAGAACATCCCATTGGATGGAAGGAGAGGGCCTTTAAACCCTTCTTCATTCTTATGATCGGATAGCCAAGAGGAATGCCTTAATCAGGAACATGTAATACTACAAAATAATTTTAGATCTATATCATATATCTCATATACAAATTAGATCTAATCATGACATATTTTGCATACATCTCATATATTAAATCATGCATATTTTTAGATCTAAATTATCTCATAATAATCTAAAAAATTAGATTTAAATTGATCTTATCAAAATAAACTCTAATCTAGACAACTATGTAGAACTATTCTACAACTAGTCTAGACATGCATCAATCATATCTCATATGATGTTAGAATTAAATAATTTTTATTTGCTATTTTTTAGATGTTATTAGAATAATTATAATATCAAAAAATAGTAGATAAATAGATCTAAAATATAATTTAATCAAATTAAATTATAAACATGCAAGACTATTCTATAGAACTATTCTATTTTAAAACTGGTCATACATATTTTCTAATCTTACATTCAAATCATTTAATTTTAATTTTTTTGATTTTAGATTTGATCACATCTCATATGACATCTAAAATCACTTATTTTTTAATTAAAATAAATTTAAAATCATATCTAAACACTTTAGAATCTTAGCTTTGATACCAGTTGAAGGAAAATCCTGATTTTCCAGACCAAGTTCATTCAGATCTGATCAGATCAAGAGATATATTTTAAAAACTTTTATCTTTGATCTAAATCAGATCTAGGATATTTTAGATCTAAATTTTATTATTTTAATAATTAAAATAAAATATAGATAAATTAATCAAATTTAATTTATCTATGATGTAGGGTAATCCTATTATCCGTTGATGATCCTATAAGCAGCGGAAGGTTCTGGATCTAGCCACGCAAGTGCCTGACCTCTACCAGTATTCACTCTGACTGAATTTGGAGATCCTCTTCTTCTCTAATCACATCTTCAAAAATTAGATCTGAATCTGATTTAGAGGATCTTCAAAATAACTTTTGAAGATCAGCAGTTGTCCTTTGCAGCAGCGTAGCCTTCTAGCTTTCCATCGCCTTTCTCTCACCTAGATTGCACCAACTTAGATCCCAAACTTCTTTGGGCATGGAGAGGAGAGGGGGAAGATGAACTTGGCATGGAGGAGAAAGAGTGAGGCAGCCTTGGGGCATAGAGAATTGTATTTTTTCTTTGAGTTGGGCATAGGGTCTTATTTATAGACTGTGAGTGATCCAACTCCTCTTCTTCTCAAACAATCACAATCCTTTGTGAAATCAGATCTAAATTTGTTTGATGAGAATAGAGTCCCTTGAATTCATTCTTAGATGGTGCCTAAGATCAGTCAAAGTTGATTCTTAGGAGGAGTCTAATTGGAATCCAATAAAGAGATGGAGTCCCTATCCATAGGGACTCCAAAATCTCTCTCTGATTCTGGTATAAGAAGTTTGCTGCAAAAATCGAAGTAATACCATCAGATGCCGTTCCTCTGTACTGCAACAATAATGGCACCATAGCCCTTACTAAGGAGCTGAGGTCTCACTAGAAGTCTAAGTACATTGAGCGGCGATACCACCTCATCCATGATTACCTCGAGAAGGATTATGTCGAGGTCAAGAGGGTCAATTTTGCAGATAATGCGGCAGACCCACTTACAAAGCTATTGGAACAACAAAAGATCGAAGCCCACCTTGACAAGATGGGACTTAGACTTATAGCCAATTGGCTTTAGGATAAGTGGAAGATTGTTAGATATATGTGCCCTAGAAGCTAGAACTGGCTGACACTTGTAATACACTTCTAGGGGCAAAATTATAATTTTGACTATAATCAATAAAATGAATAATTTTCTATCACATATGTGTATTTAGTGTCTATGATACATCCTTTGAGTTAATAGTAATGATAATTCATATTTTCAAGAGTTGAAAATTTGAGACAAGAATAATCATTATTAACTCATAAAATGCTCTCGACCATAGGATCATCATGAGGATGGTGATTGATCCAGAAGGTTGGTGTACAATCGCTTCTCTTTAGTAGATGAGTCTTGAGTCTATGGTGTGGAGACACCGGAGTGAGAGTATAGATACTCATTAGAGAACAAGGGCACTGAGCATGACCACCTCGAGTAGTTATTAGGAAGTCTATCTTCTCATCAATGACTGACTTGATGCTGTAGTAGTATGTCTAGTTTTTTGATCTGAGGTGCATCAGTAGTTCACCTTGAGGGTGTTATAATTTGACTACACCATAACTTGATCTCCTAGCCATTCGAAATTTTGAGGTATATGTTGGCTATAGCATGTTCATTGTAGAAACTGGATTGCATCAAGATGGAATCTATCTACCTTGGTGGTAGAGGAGCAACCCTATGATGATCATAAGAATCAAGTCCAGAAGCCCATGGCCATGGTAGAGTGAAATAATAGAAAGAGTTTCTATTTAGGTTTTCACATCAGACTTGAGTCGAATGATTACATCATATGACAGAAACTAGGATTTGACGAGTTCACCTTAACCCTAATCTGATCGGAGCTCAAGATAGAAGAACTTAATCACACGGATAGCTGCACCAAGAGGTTCGCATTCAGCTCTGATGGGTTGCCACTATATACTGCTAGATGTCACTGGTGGATTTTGGGAGCAATTAGATTGATTTAGATGATCAATCATTCTAGCTATTCGAATCAGAAGAGTTCTGATCCATTGAAAGGACTTTCGATGATGTCGATGATAGAGATCATGACATATCCTATTACTGTACAAAACTAAATCTAACTGGATTACACAAACAAGGATTTGAATCTGGTGATCATCAATTGAACTGATCCAGTTCAATTGATCTGAATGAGATTTAATTAGGTTCAAGAAAATCATGCTAGCACTCGATTGAATCTAGCATTTTTCTTTTACTATCACAAATAGTTGTCCTAACTGAGCCAAAGGAGTTTGTGCTCGATCAGAGGCCTTCACTTGGTTTGACTAGAGCCTATCCAGATTAGAAAAGGATTGTCTTATTTTGTAAGATAATACCTATCATTTTTGGTCACCTGCCATTTCTCGTCCTTTGACTTTGGTCAAAAGTTGATCTTTGACTGGTCAAATGTTGACCATTGATATTTTGACTTCTGGCCATGTGTCACGCACCTATTGGAGAGCTAGTGGGGGCTTGTCCCCCTGCCAAAAGTTGGCAAGGAGGAGGGCACACGCCAAGGGTGGCATGCGCCCTAGTTTGGAGTGCCCAGGAGTCCCTGTTAGATAGAGACTCCATCTCCTTATTAGATTCTGATTAGACTCCTCCTAAGAACTAACTTTGACTGATCTTAGTCACCACCTAAGGATGAATCCAAGAGATTCTATTCCTACTAATCAAATTTAGATCTAATTTCATAAAGGATTATGATTGGTTGGGAAGAAGAGTAGTTGGATCATGCATAGTCTATAAATAAGACCCTACACCCAACTTAAAAAAAAAATATAATTCTTTACGCCCTAAGGCTGCCTCTCTCTTCCTCCTCCATGCCAAGTTCATCTTCCCCCTCTCCTCTCCATGCCCAAAGAAGTTTAGGATCTAAGTTGGTGCAATCTAGGTGAGAGAAAGGCGACAGAAAGCTAGAAGGCTGTGCTGCTGCAAAAGACAACTGCTGATCTTCGAAAGCTATTTTGAAGATCCTCCAAATTAGATTCAGATCTAAATTTTGGAGATGTGATAGAGAAGAAGAGGATCTCCATATCCAATTCGAGTGGATACCGATAGAGGCCAGGCACTTGCGTGCCTAGATTCAGAACCTTCCATTGCTTATAGGATCATCAATGGGTAATAGGATTATCCTACATATTTTATTTTAATTATTAGAATAATAAAAATTAGATCTAAAATATTTTAGATCTGATTCAGATCAAAGAAAATTTTTTTTGAAATATATCTCTTGATCCGATCAGATCTGAACGAACCTGATCTGAAAAATCAGGATTTTCCTTCATTAAGTCCTCTAGAGATAGTGTTGATGATGTCGAGAGGCGGTCGATCTCCTTGTTGTTCCTTCCTCGGTAGTTTTGGCTGTGACAGTGCTCTCGATCGATCTTCTCTTGCTTCAGATCGATGTTTGAGGAATCGATCCAGCCGACCTCTTCTGATGAGCTCCTCGATCTTGTCTTGGAGCTGAATGCATTCTTCAGTATCGTGGCCATGATTATGATGATACAAATAGTACTTGCTTCGATTGTGCTTGTTTGGGAGAGATCATAATTCTTCTTCTGAAGGGAGAACTTCTTTGCGCCCTTCTATCGAAACTTCTTTGACGATGAGCTCGAGGAGGAGTTCGGGCTCGCTTGCGCTCGGGGAGAGTCCGTGAGCATGGCCGAACTTCATTTGGTCCTTTATCAATTATGAATTTATTAAACTCGCTCGTTTGCCACTCTTCTGTGGCTTCTTCATCTTTCAATTTGAAGGCTTCTTTCACTCAAGCATATCCCTCAGCCCAAGCTAGTAGATCGACAAAGTTTCTAGGATACTTCTTCTCCAAGGAGAATAGCAAATCGTTCTTCTAAAGGCCATTTTTAAGTACGGCCATTGCAACAGACTGATCCAGATTCTAGACCTCCAATGTAGCAGCATTAAACCAAGTGACGTAAGTTCGGATAGATTTCTCCTCCTTCTGCTTGATATTTATTAGAGAATCTGAACTTCGGCATGGACGTTGGCTACTGACGAAGTGAGCCACAAACTGATGGCTCATCTGATCAAAGAAGAAAATCGTATCCAGCTTTAATATCGAGTATCAATTTTTTGCTGCTCTCTTTAAGGTAGACAAAAAAGCTCATCATAAGATGGCGTCTGGTGCGCCATGGAGCAGCATCATGATCTAAAATGCCTTCAGATGATCGATCAGATCAGAGATTCCATCATAGCTTTCAAATTTAGGAAGCTTGAAGTTTGGCATAATGGGCTCTTGCATAATTTGGAAAGAGAAAGGAGGATCGGTGCAGACGTCGTCATGGTGAGTCGGGGCGATGTGATGGAGTTTTTCAATCTATCGATCCATCTTTCACAGTTTCTGATCAAGGATGTCATCTCGATCGTAGATCTTGGAAGGCTTTCGATTGTAGATGAGGAAGATCTCTTTCGGAGAAGAATCATGGGTTGAACAAGAATTTTCTGCTCTGTATTTTTTCTATCCAGGGGCAATGGGTATGCTGGCCCAAGAGCTCCTCTTTGGGATCAATTTTTGACATTCTGATGGTGAATTTTCTGGTGGAACCGCCACTGATGGTTGCCGCATGGCCTGCACCATTTCGGTGAGGCCCTAAACCTAATACGTCAGTAGGTTAAACTACTTCTGATCTACCATGGCCGTGGATAGAGGAAAAGGTTGAAGCATCGATGATGAAGTAGGAATGGATGGATCTAGCTCAGATCTGATGGTGGAAGTGGTAGATCTCTAGGTAATTATCTTCTTTGGAGGTATTTCTTAAGATTGAGGAAGAAAATACAGATGAACCTTGAAGAAGAAGATCCACGGGATCGACTGAGCACTCTTTTAAGAATAAGAGTACCTTAGGAATAGAGGGTCCTTCCTCTAGCATCAATCCTGTTGGTGTAGAATCTGATTGACGTTGGATTGAGCTGAAGTTGAGAAAGAAGAGGTCACCATCGGTGATCTACAAAATAAAGTTTCATTTGGAGTTGGTGGTGGTGGCTCTGGTAGGATCCTTCGATGATCAAATCAGCTCTTCTGGCCAACAGAAATGGAGTGCTCAGGCAAGAATTTATCGAAGCTTTGGAAAGAAGAAGATAGCTCAGAGAAAATATATCTAGAGGGTCTCATTTATAGATGGAGTCTGTATAGCCATAACCGTCCGGTAGTGGACCGCTCGGAGCCACGTAAAATTTATTACCATAATCGTCCGATAGTGGACCGCTCGGGGTCATGTGAAATTTATTACGGAGAGAGGTATCATCCGTAGATTTAATAGTCAAAGTTCAGAGAAAGCAAGCATTGGTTGAAGAGCTTTGACATATGTCAATTTCAGAGGAGTTCGGATTTCTAAAGAAAATACGATTAGAGGAGATCATCTAGGAGGAATACTACTTGAAATCTGAAAGCAATCTGCTGGAGAAATTCGGATGGAGTTTGACTGATGGAGAAGTCCAGAAGAAGTCTGACTGGTGGAAAAGTTTGACTGAAGGAGAAGTTCGAAAGAAGTTTGGCTCTTGGAGAAATCTGACTAAAAGAGAAGTTCGGAAGGAGTTGGCTCCTAGAGAAATCTGACTGAATGAGAAGTCCTGGAGGAATCCGACTATTGGAGGAATTCGACTGAAGAAGAAGTCCGAAAGAAGTTTGGTTCCTGGAGGAATCCGACTGAAGAAGAAGTCCTAGAAGAATCCGACTGCTGAAGAAATTCGGAAGAAGTTCGACTCATGAAGGAATCTGACTGAAGAAAAAGTTCGGAAAGAGTTCGGCTCCTAAAAAAATCTGGCTTAAGAAGAAGTTCGAAAGAAATTCAACTGCTAGAGAATTTCTGATCGAAGCTCTTCTATGATTATCAGTTATAAAAGGCTAAGCATCATATTGGACTTCGACGGGAGCAGGAACCCAACAAACATCAAAATATTTACTGATACAAATTTATCATAGCAAATAAGACTAATTACCTACATAAAAAAATAAACATAGTAATTAGGCTTATTGCCTATGCTCATGTAACGTCAGTAAATTATTTATAAAAATAAAAAATTAATAAAAGCTAAAATATTTGCTAACATCAATTTAGCATAGAAAATAAGTCTAATTACCTATGCAAAATAGAAACGTAGGTAAGTAGATTGAGTTTCTATGCTTATCTAACACCGATAAATTGTTTACAAAAAAATTAATAAAAAAATAAAATATATAACATTAATTTAGCATAGGAAATAATGCTAATAACAATTTATCATAAATAATTATACTTATTACCTATTATTATTAAATATCAAAAAATTATTTATAAAAATAAAAATTTAAAAAATAGAAGAATATTTGCCAATGCAAACTTAACGTAGCAAATAAGCCTAATTACCTATATAAGACTTAAGCATAGGCAAATAGGCTTTTTACCTATGTTAACCTTGCATCGGTAATTATTTTTCAAAAATTAAAAAATTAAGACACCTATTATCGATTCTTTATTTTAATTGTAGACTGAATATTTTTATCGATAATTATATTTGCCGACATTTAATATTTAGCGTTGTTAATTATGTTAATTTTATCAACATTTAGAATTTTGCATAGTGAATTATTCTTTTTCCCTATGCAAAATTTTCATCGATAAATTTTGCATTGGTAAGGCTTCTATTTTTTGTAGTGTCGGCTGCCTTCAAGATTGGCCACCAGACAAGATCAGATTATGCTGGGATTCGACATTCGATGAAGTTCTACTATCTATCTTGAGCCAAAGATCAGAATCAATCAAAGGGCAACTCTTTTCACTATTCAAGTTCATCATGTCGAAATTCATTATGCCTTTGATAAATTCCGCAGTCATTGAAAGAAAACTAATAATTATCATTAAGAAATCATTTGATATATACATGGGCTGAAAATCATTCTTCCAAAATTTGATTGGAATAGTGAAGTAGTTTAGTTAAAGCTTAGATCCAAACATCGCTACTCTAGATTGTACCATATCAAGATCAAATAATTTATCAGATTTTGATAGGAGCTATTTCATCCTCAATAATATACAATTTCAGGCACTTCGTTGCGTGGTATACATAATAGATAAAATGCTTTGTTGCATCACCCAATGTGTCCTCTTTTCAACGGGTGATTGAATTGGTCCGCTATCACTCTGCTTTTAGAAGCATAATCACTTTTTATTGTATTGCCCCAGCCTCAATGATTATATTAGCCGTTACAAAGATCGTTTATATATAATATGTTTTTCTTGCGCTGGGTATTACAATCAACACGAGGCGGCATGACAATTTGCGGAAGAGAAAAAGGGACAACAATTTCAGAGTACTACGTCCATCCTCCCATTGCGTGGTGGGCCCTCTTATGATGTGGGTGTTGCGATGCTGCATCTTGCTGTTCACAAAGTTAGGAGGTTACAAGTGTATGAAACCCAAACTTAATCAGCTTTGAAGGGCAAGCCTTTTTCCACCAAAAATAGAGGACCAGCCTTTTCTCTGGCAGGAAAACTGGAGACGAAAGAGAGAGAGAGAGCCACTCTCGTTGGATAATTGGATGCTTATATTGCTTAGGTTTCATTATCACGTTTTGCAGCGGAATCCCATGCCTTTAGCCTATTTTCCAGCGTGCAATAAAAAGCCTACAACCCGCTCCCATTAGAAGTAAAGAATTGTGCAAGTGCTTTATGCGAGATGCGCCTTCATAGCCACATGCGTAAAGTAAAGTTTAAGAGCACTTGTAAAAGCTAGCGTTGGTCGATCGAACTCGTGAAAATCCACAGTTATGACCGTGCTAATCGGGCAAACCGGTTTGCCAATGAACAAATGGAAGAACAAGACCAACAAAAAAAAGTGTTCACTAATAGTTATTGAAAGGGTTGAAAATCGATGATCTGTGGATGTCGCAAGGCAGTCTGAAGAATATTAAAAATGGAGAGTAGATTAATCTCAATTCAAATCCTAAGTGACTTAGTTGCACAAATCAAATCATAAATATTGTATTAAAATAACCACTTCAAGGAATAATAATGTAGCAGTGCAAATTATTATCATAACTAACAAACCCTGCATTTGATTAGTCCTAATGATCCGTTCTTTGTACTGCATCACATGAGATGCCTGATGAGCATATTAGGAATTAGGAGGATGTGATGGAAGAAAAGTGGGCTGGGTGGGATATGGATGCGTGTCCGGTTGCTTGGAAGAGTACTTTAGTTCCAGATCTATATGGTTTCTGTAGGAGACAGTATTATCAGGATTTAGAGGTATCTAAGACCGTTTCCAAGTGGAGAGTGGTGCCGAGCAGCTAAATTTAACAGTTGATATAAATACCTAATTGTGATTCCATATTTTTTATTTAAAAATTCAATATTTTAGACAAATGAGTCAGATTTACCATCCAACTTTAGATGTGAGCTGGATCAAAATCATGTCAGACAATAGGCTTGGGGAGGGCCGACGCAATTTGTTTGCAGACATCGCACCTCCAAAGATCCCGAGGACCATCTCTTTTCATGTCACCTTGTTTCCTGTTGTTGAATAGGACAGGTTTAAGCGCGCAGGAAACTTTTCTACGAGCTACGTACGGACCTTCGTTCTCCTATTGTTGTTTAGGCAAATATGATAGAAAATCAACTCAGGTTATGACAATGCCATGCCCTTTCTACCAGTTGCTAATTGGTGATGATGCGCTCAGATTAGTAGCCACGTATCGAACAGCCGCAATAGGCCTTCTTTTCTCTTTTTAATTCGACCGCATTCGTATTTGACATGTGGTCTGTTTATCGCTCCAATAATTCAAACGTGGTTGCCTACCTTTTTGTCCTTGGTACCACCTCTATATTACTTTATTATAAAGGGCGAGTGCATGTTCATAATGTCGGATTCCTGTTACTTAGTTTCCAAGTTAAAACATTTTTACAATTGACCATCCCGTGAATGGAGTTTCGTGCATGGCCCACTTATTTAAAATTGGGAAAAGCAGTATTTTTCTTTGCCTACGAGGTGGTGACGGCCAATGGAGAAGTAAATGAAGATAGGCCTCAGTCATTTTACGGTAAGCCTAACCTTTAGGATTCTTCTATGCAGGAGAATGAAAACTTTTGGACTAGAAAGCACGTTAAAGATAAAATTTGGCGGTAGGGATAATTATTAACCCCATTTCAAATATGCACTACTAACTTTTCCATAGCCCTGCACCAAAATTTCAAAGTTCCAAGTCCAATCTTAGACGTTGTAGTGGTACCTTTCGTTTGGCTGAGGCGTGGTAGCAGTTGAGCTGGCGTTTTCAGAAAAGGTGGTGCCCATGGCTCCCCCACCACCGTTCCTCTTCTCTTGTGCGCTAAGCATTTCTTTCTTTGAGTCATACCTTTCCTCTCCACCACCTACATCTCTTTACTTCTCCTTTCCCTTGCCTTCTTCTCCCATCTATAAATAAACCTACGCTCCTCCCCCTTGCATTCCCTTCCATAAGGGCTCTCTTACTCTTTGCGAGGTTTCACATCCTCGCAGAGATTAGAAGCCTATAAGAAAGTTTCCTAGAAGTATCATCATATCATACTTCTATCACCACCACCTTCGATCTCTCGAAAATGGAGCTCCAATCTCCTGCCGCCGCTAAGAAGCTGTGGAACTATCTCCGCGTCGTCTTCTTCATGATGAGGAAGGGCTTTATTTCTAAAAGGAAGTTAGTTATGGACATGAACCTCATGATGAAGAGAGGGAAGCTCCTCGGTAAGTCCCTTGGCAATCTCATGTTCCACCACCACACCCGGCCACCCCATGCCCCAAGCTTCGGCCTACGAGAGTACGAGTTCTCATGCAGCAACAGCCCTAACCCGGTTTTTTTCCACGCGAAGCGCCGCCACAACTACTTTCCTTGCCTCAATGCTGTGGTCGAGGAGCCCGACGAGACCCCGAGGTCTGCCGTGGTGCTGCCAAGAATTGAGTACTCCCCCCAGTGTTCATTTCTGTCACAAGAACTTGCCCGGGGAGAGAGGTGTAGCCCGCTTCCCTCACCCTCACCTTTCTCTGTTAGGATCTCGAACTATTCAACGGAGGATGAGGAAGGAGATGTTTCTGGCCACGAGGTGGACGATGAGGCTGAGGAGTTTATCAGGAGGTTCTATGAGCAATTACGGGCACAGAGCCGCATCGCTTTGCTTCAGTACCAGGAGATGCTTGCGAGAGGAGCGTGATGGAATTGTGCGCATACACATACATGACGGATGGGTGTGTAAATACGTCCAGATGCGTTGCTTTCACATATGGTGTTCAGAACCTTCCAGAATTTTAGATGGGAAGTGGATTGGATTTGGTGCGTCTCATGTTGGACAACTTTGTGTTTTATTTTTTCATCGTATTTGCTATTTTCCCTTTTATTCGTTTTTTTAATGGGTGGGACGGGTATTATGACAACCACTATTGATATATCTATGTTATTATGATTAAGGTGGTGTATTGGGGTTTGTTGATGTCATGGAGAGTGATGATGGGTTGTGTTTTTTAATATTACCCATTACATAACGGTTCGAAGGGTTAAATAAACTTTTATTTAGAGTGGTTGTGAATACGCGTATATGTCGTTGTCTCTCTCCCTTATTTGCTGGTTTTCTTAATAATTATGACTCATGCTATTGTGATGTATTCTTGCTGTAAGGATTAGGTTGGCGTTTGGTGAAAGAAATTTTTCAATGTGATGCAATAATGAGTTTGAATAGATAGCTTATCTTTTTACCTACGTGGCCCTTTCATTTCATGTATGGGTTTGGAAACTTGGATTGGTGAAAAGGTCTTGTTCTGGGTGTTGAATACGTTTCTTGCTAGTTATCATCTGGCTTCTGCCACCTTATCTATTTTCCTTTAGAATTACGGATCCCATGCCCGAGGGGCCATGCCTCGCTTTCATGCTGCAACATCATTGTCATCTGGTGGACTTTGGATGCCGATGGATAGCCCTTGGCCAGCTATATGGGTCTAATAATGCTAGTTGTTAGGCGACCTAAATATTTTTAATTTTAAATCTGATTGTTAGGAAACATAAATCCCTGTGAGTCAATTATTCTTTTAATTAGCTCGATGCTATATCTTATCTTTTCGGTGTGTTGGATCTGAAATCCCAATCGTTCAATCGATTGTGCGTCTTAATCGACATCGGTCGGTGGTCCAACACAGGACATTGTTTTTCTGGCCTCTCCTTGGTACTTGACGGCAAGCACGGGAACCATCTTAGAAAATTTCTATATGCAAGCCAAGCGAATGGATGACAGCTCTAATCCCTTGCAACGTGCATGTTGTAATTCAAATACTATCATGTCCTCGGGCTTAATGATTTATAAGTTGGCCCTGGGAGATGGCGTGATTCAATAATTTAACTGCTAACCCATTAGTAGGGTAGCTCATGGTCGAAATTATGACAGAAATTATATCTATGCCATTTCAGTGCAAAGATAGGTCTATGCTTGACTTGACACTATATTCTTGTCAATGACTACTAGAGAGAGAGAGAGGTAACCATGGGTATTACCCTTAGAGAGAGAAGCTCCGGCGATTTCGACATTTTTAGAGAGCAAAAAACCCCATCCCTCACCACTGCTCACCCATCTCCAAATATTTGGAAGCTGTACGGTCTCAACACCACCACCCACTCTCGAACAAGCCCCCTTGCCACTGGCGCAAATACAGTCCCATTAGGTATACCAGGTGCAAGAACAGGCCCCAGACACTCGCGGCGAGACATCAACCAGTTCCCTTCAATAAGCAAACATGGCCATCACTTCTCCTCCCACAACCAGATCAATACTCAGGAAATGGGGCCCACAAACATTTGAAAAAGAATAGCTTTGAAAGAACAACAACGGTCTTATCCACAACTCAAGAAGAAGAAGTCGTTGCAACATGCTACAGAGAGGAAATAAGGACAATCGCGTTTCTTTAAGCCTCCCATGCCGGCGGTAAGAGGACCATGGATGAAAGTGGTTCAAAAAGACAGACAACCAGCTATTTCTCGTAGAGGAAAAGACTTACATGTAGGACCACCCAGGGGATGGTGGTGTTACCCAGCGGCGGAGGTGACCATCACCAACACGGGGTGAGAGAGGAAGCCTAGAAATCCTATCAATATAAACAAAACCTATGCTACTGTCTTAAGAAATCACAAACCGACTGGCTCCCCCTCTCTCCGAAATGACTGCTCAACACAGGTAGCCCTCACCCACTCCTCTGGTACAAGAGTAAATAACCAAACCCATGCTGCACGTCTCCAACTAGGAGCATGGTGGAAAACTAAACCAACAGCTAAACTACCCCGACCTGAGCCATTTAAGAAGAGTGCTTGTTTTCGTTGTAGCAGCCATGGGCACTTCAAACAAAACTGTCGCGATCCTATTCGTTGCTTCAGTTATAGAAAGTTTGGGCACTCATTGAGAACTTGTAGAGCCTACAAAAATCCCACCACCCAATACTTAAGAACCATGCAGAACCCATCCAACAGCCCATCCCAAAATAACCAACAATGGCCTACATCCGTCAAGGCCTTTCTTCCCTTCACATCTGAAATGGTAGAGATAACGGGATACTTAGGTCGTGTGGCTTTCGTGGAATCATTTGGCCGTTCTATCACAACAGATGACGTCTCCAACGTTCTAGCTTGCAAGGCCAAAAAGGTTGGATCGTGGACCATCAAACAACTTTCTGAGATGGAGTTTTTCGTATCCTACCCCAATAGCCAAACTATGCAAATGCTGATGGCTGAAGGTCATGTGCATGGAGATGGTTTCACACTCATGGTGAACCACTGGAATCCTCATGAGGGAGGAACACCGCACAGTATTAAGCTTAAAGTTTATGCTACATTGCTCAACTTACCACTCTTTCTTTGGGCTGTAGATGCTGTTGGAAATGAATAAACTTAATTATGCATTGAATCAAGAGATATTATTTGGTGGTCAAAGAGACTTTTGATATTTCCAAGAGACTTTATTTCAAGTGAAGGTATTGGAATTAGTAAACCAAATTAATATTATCTTGTTACTAGCAATGGCTTTTGGTATTTTTTATGAAATATACTTAGAATTTCTCTTCATGTATGAAACCAAAGTATCATTTATGAATATGACTCTTAGTATTTTGTGTAAAGGATAGTTAAAGAATTGTTTCATTTTCTATATAAAGGAATGTACTTTAGCTATTTTGTATTAAGTGAATTGAAAGTATATCATATAAAGATAAAGTTCTTTTCTTCTAAAGAGCTCTTCTCTCTTCATTTCTTAGTAAGAAATACTACCATACTTTTCTCCTCCTCTATCCACCCTAATAAAATGGTATCAAAGCTGATCATGGCTACTGGAGTGCTTCTTATTTCTCGTCTTACCAATAACTTTGAAAATTAGAGTATTCAAATGAAGGCATTACTTAGCTCCCAAGATATCTGGAAGATAGCAGAGAAGGGATATGCTGAGCCCCAAGATGAGAATAATATCTCAGCAAACCAAAGGACAACAATTGTAGAGCTTCGAAAGAAGGATAAAAAGGCTCTCTTCTTAATCTACCAAGGCCTAGATGAGGCCGCATTTGAGAAGGTTGCTAGTGCTACCAACTCCAAGGAAGCATAGAAGATTTTATAAAATTTTTACAAAGGTATAGAAAAAGTAAAGAAGGTTCATCACCAAACCTTAAGAGGTGAGTTCGAAGCTTTGCAAATGGAGTTTGAAATTGTGTCAGACTATTTTACAAGGGCGTTGACCATTATGAACCAATTGAAAAGGAATGGTGAGACACTTGATGACAACCGAATCATGGAGAAAATCCTACGATCTTTAGACTACATATTTGATTATGTTATGGTGGCCATTGTAGAGTCCAAAAATTTGGACACCATGATGGTAAATGAGCTTATGGGTTCACTTCAAGCCCATGAGCAAAGAATACTAACGAGAAGACAAGAACCATTAGAGCAAGTTTTACAAAGCAAGCTCTCCATCAATGATAAGGAGGATTCAAGAGGTGAAAGTAGCCAAAGAAGCTGCAATCTAGTAGAGGACGAGGTGGAGCTTATGGTCATGGTAGAGGCAGTGATGACCACAATAATATTAAGGAAAGCAACCAAAATCGTGGAGGAAGAGGACAAAAAGTTAGAGGTTGAAGGTATGACAAAGGTCAAGTTCAATATTACAATTGCAATAAATTTGGGTATTACTCTTTTGAGTGCTACTCTAATCAATCTAATCAAGTTTATGAGAAAGCCAATTATGCCAAGAAGGAAGATGATAGAGATGATGTGTTTCTACTAGCACGAAAAGGAGGAGAACCTATCAATCAAAATATATGGTACTTAGACTCTGGTGCAAGTAACCACATATCGGGGCACAAAAAAATCTTCATGGAGCTTGATGAATCGATGAATGGCCATATCTCATTTAGAGATGCTTCCAAGGTAAAGGTGAAGGGCATCAGTAAGATACTTATTCAACTCAAAGATGGAAGCCAATAGTTTATTACCAATGTCTATTATGTGCCTGATATAAAAACCAACATTCTTAGTGTTGGACAACTCTTGGGGGAGGATTTAATATGCAATTGAAGGAAGGAAGCTTCTACCTAAGAAAACAAAATAAATTGATTGCTCATGTTCCTATATCAAATAACCGCATGTTTATGCTAAACATAAATCCTGTTATTGCTAAATTTCTAAGTGCATGTATGAAGGATGTTTCTTGGCTTTGGCATTTGCAGTTCGGATATGTAAACTTTGATGCTCTTAAGCTTCTTTCAAGTAAGAGAATGGTGAAGGGGCTGTCCTATATTGATACCTCTAACAATATATATGAGAGGTATGCTCTTAGTAAACACCCAAGAAGGAGCTTTCCAAAGGAGTCTTATAATAAAGCAAAAATACCACTTTAACTTATCCACACCAACATTTGCGGATCGATCACTCCAAGCTCATTCAGAGGTCATCATTATTTTCTAACTTTTATTAATAATTTTAGTAGAAAAATATGGGTGTACCTCTTAAAGGAGAAGTCAGAAATATTTCAAGCTTTCAAGGAGTTTAAAGCATTGGTGGAGAATCAAAGTGGCTATACAATCAAGGTGTTGCAATGGGATCATGGAGAAGAATTCACATCCAAGGAGTTTGAAGCATTTTGCAAATCTCATGGGATTTGGAGATCCTTGACCACACCATACTCACCTCAGCAAAACAGCATAGCAGAGAGGAAGAACCAGACCATTCTTGATATGGTGAGAAGCATGCTGAAGACGAAGGAAATGCCAAAAGAGTTTTGGACGAAAGTTGTGAATTATGCAGTATACATTCTCAACCACTGCCCAACAAGAAATCTTGAAGGAAGGACCCCTCAAGAAGCATGGAATGGCTATAAGCCAGATGTATCTCATCTGAGAGTATTTGGTTGTATTGCCTATGTGCACATCCCAGATCAAAGGAGAAGCATGTTTGATGACAAGAGTTATCCTTGCATCTTTATAAGATATGATCAGAGATCCAAGGCATACAAACTCTATGATCCAAAGGCAAAGAAGATCCTTGTAAGTCATGATGTAAAATTCAATGAAGAAGAAATCTAGAATTGGAGCACCAACATGATAGAAGTGCAAGAAGAAGAACAAGTGAAGGCTCAAGTTGAAGATCCCACACCTCCCTCATCACCTAGCATGAGATCTTCATCCTCAAGTGAAGAATCCAGAAAGATAAGAAATATTCAAGATCTCTATGAGGTGACAAGTCCCCTTAATCTCATTTATTTATATGCTAATGAGGATGTAATCTCTTTTGAAGAAGTAGTGAAGAATGAAAACTGAAGGATGGCCATGGATGAAGAGATGAAGGTAATCTAGAAGAATGACACATGGAAGCTATCCAAAAGGTCATCAATCCATCGGAGTGAAGTGGGTGTACAAGGTAAAGAAGAATGCAGGAGGAAAGGTGGAGAAATATAAGGCTTGATTAGTAGCTAAAGGCCACAAGCAGCAAGCTGGAATTGACTATGAGGAGATATTTGCTCTCATAGCATGCCTGGAGATAATTCTCCTAGTAATTTTTTTGGCTGCATAGAATAATTAGAGCATCTACCAGCTAGATGTAAAGTCGGCATTTCTAAATGATTTTTTAGAAGAAGAAGTATATGTTAAACAACCCAAAGGGTATGTGAAGAAGGGACATGAAGAGAAGGTTTTGAAGCTAAGGAAGGCACTTTATGGCTTAAAACAAGCTCCAAGAGCATGGAACTCAAGAATTGATGGCTACTTCAAAGCAAATGCTTCAAGCAGTGTCCCTATGAGCATGCTGTGTATGTAAAGAAGAAAAAATCTAACATTTTAGTTGTATGTTTGTATGTGAATGATCTTATTTTTATAGATAATAATCCATAAATGTTTGAGGAGTTCAAGCATGCCATGATGAAGGAGTTTAAAATGACAGACTTGGGACTAATGACATACTTTTTTAGTTTGGAAGTCAAACAACATCAAGAAGGAATTTTCTTATCCTAAAAAGGTTATACCAAAGAAATCTTGAAGAAATTTAAGATGAAAGATTGTAACCCTATAAGCACCCCCATTGATTGTGGAGCAAAGTTGTCAAAGAAAGATGAAGGAGAGGTCGTGGATCCTACTATCTATAGAAGCTTGGTAAGATGCCTGAGGTACATGATATGTATAAGGTTAGACATTCATATATAGTTGGCCTAGTCAGCAAATTTATTGAGGAGCCTAAATCAATGCATTAGAAAGCAGCGAAAAGGATTCTTTGTTAGATCCAAGGTACTATTATTGATGAATTATTTTATTCTCATCATAGTAACTTTGGTCTTGTGGGCTATTCGGATAGTGATTGGGCTAGATACATGGATGACCGAAAGAGTACTTCTAGATTTATATTTTTTATGAGTGATACGGCATTTTCATGGATGTTGTTGGTGTAGAAATTCATGAGAATGCTGGAGATGGCTGGAGTGAAGAAGGTGAGGCTGTCGATGGAACTTATAAAATAAAGTCTAAACTGGAGGTGGGTGACTTCGGTAGGACCCTTCGATGCTCAAATTAATTTTTTGACCAATTAGAATGGAGTGCTCAGGATAAAAAGAGATAGAGTAATAGGAAGGAGAAGAGAGCTTAGGAAGAAAATGCATCTGGAGTGTCCTTTATATAGGCGAAGCATGTAACAAATTGATGGTGATAGCCGCAACCTCTTGATAGTGGGCTGTTTGGGGCCACGTAAAGTTTGTTATGGAGGATAGTGTCCATTATCATAATATGCCAGCTGAGAGTGGTGTTCGTTATCGCAACTTGCCAGTTCGTTGAGTATCAATAATCAAAATTCGGATGGAGTGGGTGCGGACAGTGAAGAGCTTCAAGTCACAATAGTTTCAGAGAAGTTCGGACTCCTTAAAGGTTGCCCACATGTAGATCGGTCTATATTGAGTTGGTAGTTAGATTCATGTAGATGACGAGGTCCTTCTAGACAACTGAAAGGAGATTGACTGAAAGGAGGTCGACCAAATGAAGCTCGCCTGGTGATTAAGAGAAGTTCATTTATAATGCGCTCAACTAGATGAGATCACCTGGAAGGAGATCGTTCGGAGTAAGTGCGATTGGAGGAGGTCATCTGGGGGGCATGCAGCTGGAGGAGATTGTCAGATGGGCATGCGACTGGATCCTAATCCTGTTATTCATTTTTAAAAAAAGGATAAGATCAAAATAACAATAATTCTTCTTCACCTTTCAAGATCATATTGCCGAACTTCTGTGCACCTTCGAGAGATTCTGCAGTATGAACTCATCATTGAGGAGATCGATGAATCCCAACAGGAAGGAGGTCGATGATCAAGAACTTTGGGCAAGAATTTCGATAGGGACCATTTTATTCTCAACACTTGTCTCCCTACTTTTAAGTTCGAATTTTGAATGAAGAAAGTACAAAAAAATTGCTACAGCCGAAGTTCTTTGGTAGTTTTCTGCTCTGAAGAATAAAATTTTTTATCTTTTTTCAAATTAGCATTGTGATTTAATATCGAATGACTTGAATGGACGTATTCTCATGAGAACTCGCCTGGCGCAAAGCTTCATGTACGATGTAGTTATTACTTTGTCAGGCGACAGATGTGAGTGGGACACGTGGCGGGTTAGAGTTGACTAAAGAAGTCCAACAATCATAACTTCATCTGGGGCTCTAATTTTTTATTTAAACTTCTCCTCTTTCATCCATAGTTTCTTGCTTTTGCCTGGGCTTCTACTTCTTCTCCTTCCTTCATCTTCCATCATCTTCGTGCATCCTTGTTCTTGTCGCCCCTATTCTTTCCACGATTCTTCTAGCTATCGGCATCTTTCTCGATTCTCTTTCATCTTTTCTATCTTTCTTCCATATTTTTCTAGGTCAATCTCTCGTTCTTATCCTCTTAAACTTTAGCTTTCTTGCATTCTTTGGGTTTCTTCAAGTTTTTCTAGGTAGATATCATCGTTCTTCATTTTTGGGCTTCCACCCCTTCTTTTTTTGAGTTCTTTTTTTGAAGATTTTTTTTTATTTAACCTAATCTAAATATTGTCTGATGTTTTCTAGTCTAGCGGTTCTCGAAGTTTATCCAACCCAAACCCTAATAATCTTGAGGTTAGTATGAAAATTGGGCCTACGGCAATACCTCGGCCAGACTTTATATTGGGATCCATTCCCTATTCTCTGACTGCTGAAGACCTGTCATTAGTTAGGATCTAATATGGGGTGCCTACCGAATATGAGCTAAAACTTTCTGGTTCAAGTGGTCAGGCTTGTGCTCCTCCTTCAGGTCGATTTTGCTTGTACTTGAAGGCCTTTCGTGCTGGATTAAGGCTTTCCCTTCCTGACTTTGTTGTAGCTCTTTTTCATTTTTTAAACATCTTCCTAGCCTAGATAGTTCTGAACTCCTTTAGATTTATTATAGAATTTTTTGCTCTCTATATATCTGCCAAGGTCCAGCCCACTATTTTTCTTTTTTGAACCTACTTCATCTTCAAACATCATCCTACTGCTAAGGACTGGTGGTATGTTTTTCTCCAGTCTGAAAAGAAGGGGTTGCTTAAGGGTGCCTTCTCTTTCATTCATAATTGAAAAAAAAAGTTTATCTTCATTTCTTGCCTGATCTTCCACTTAAGACTCCCACCCTGGGGATATCTGAGGAATTTAGTCCATCGAGCCCTGGGGTTAGAGAAAGCGGACCAAGAGTCAATTACTATAATCAAAGATTACCAAACTTTTCTGATATCCGAGCTAATAAAAGAACAAACCTTGTTCAATCTCGATCTTAGTCCTTTGAATCTAATAGGTACGTGGCCGAAGTAGGTGGGCTATCCCCTTTTTTTTCTTTTTCTTCTTTCTTTTCTAACTATGCTTTTTGTTTATGATAGAGATGGATGCTAAGGCCGTCAAAATGCTTTCAAAGGAGCTCCATGCCCATAAAAGAAAAGGTACTGCATCAGATGAGCCTACTACCAAGAAGGTCAGGATGAACACCCCCAGCTCTGCAGCACCTATTGATGCCACCACCAACACCGAGGTTGCTGTCACCACCCAGGTCGGCGCTATTATCGAGGGCTTCATGCCTCCATTATTCATGAGTCCTCTAGCTGAAGATCTAGCTCCACGACCTTCTATTAGGAGGGAAGAAGGGGAGAAGAACAAGAAAAAAAATCATTATGAAGGTGCATCGCAAGGCGCACCTCGATGGGTCCAGTGATGATGGTGCCAATTCGAGAGAAGATCCCTTCAACAATTCGAAGCTCGTCTAGGATTTAACCGATAGGTTTGCCATGCCTGAGGTGGTAGACCAGATGGCCGACCTGGACCATACGTAGCTCATCTGAGATTTTCTCGGGACCTTCCTCAAGGTAGTCATCTTGTCGATTTTTTTTTTATGCATAACATAGTTCATTTACTGTAGTCGGATCATCAAATACTCATGCATATCAAAATGGTGAATTGCTTGAAGTCGGAGGCATTGAAGGCTCGGGAAGACCTTCAAGTTGAGGTCAACCATCTTTTGAAGGAAAAGATGGTCGAGGTCGAAGATTTGTAGGAGATGCTCAGAAAAGAGGGGCTCACCTCGACAGCGCTAAAGGCCATTTTGGCATTGGAAGAGGAGAGAAGGAAGAAGGCTGAGGTTAAGGTCGGTGAGCTGAAGGATCAAACTTTGAAGCAGATCTTGGAGATGAAGATCCAGGCAGTGGAGGAGTTCAAGGTCTCCTTTGAAATGAGGGACCTGAACGTTGCATTTGGGCATGAGGCTTTTTAAAAGGGATACAAACTCTACGAGGATCGAGTGGCCGTCAAGTTCCTTAAACTCAACCTCGGCTTCTTATACGGGGAGGTCCCTGATGAAGAGGCTGAGCCGTCCATTGCCACAGCCGATCCTTCTCTTGTCGAAGCCATCCTCGAGCCCTCCAAACCTATTGCTAAGGTGTCCGAGCCAATATTGAAGCCAGAGATGATAGAGAATGCTCCGACCTCATTCGCTGTCGCTCCTTCTGAGGTCTAGAATTTTAAATAATTATATATTTTTTTCTTTTTTCTCAATGTATATTCAAATATTTTGAGAAATGAAATGAGTTTCCTTTTTCTTATATTTATGCTATGATGAATGTCTTTCAGAATCCTTCTAGTGACCAAAGCCAAGGTCGATCATCCCCAACCGATATTGAATCGCTATCTGAAGGTATCCCTCTGAGAACTATATTTAAAGATTTAAAGAGAGAAATTCATCATCTAAAGAAGTTGAAGAAGGTGGAAGATGAGCTTCAGTGGTCCAGAAAAAATGCTTTGAAGGCAACAATTGAAGTTACTCACCTTCGCAAGTTGCACATGAAAGATTCTGTGACCTTCAACATTAAGAAAGATAACTTCAAGAGAGAGTTGGCTAAACCTAAGAAAAGCATCAGTGATAAGTCCTGAATGTTAACTGCGAAGGTCAGCTTCCTTGAAGTTGAGCTCAAGATGGTGAAAGAAAAGATTCATCTATTGGAGGAATGTTCACCATGGTCTTCTGACAAGGCTCAGTATGAGTGGGATTGATCGTAAAGATTTTCTACCCTCCAGAAGTAATTGTACGATGCCGAGCTCATCTATGAGATCTATCAGTTGGGCTAGCATGGGAGGATATCCTCGCTGGAGCAGAAACTCCATGATGCTAATAGCGAGATGGCCTAGCTTTAATAGCAACTCGTCGATAGTTACCAATCTAGCACCAGTAGGGAGGCGGAAGAGATTACCTCGCTGAAGAGGATCATGGACGAACTCTCAGAATCAATCAGGATGGAGAAGGCTGAAGTTCAATGATTAAAGCTTTAGTTGATTTACAAACAGCAGGCTGTCAAGGATGCTGAAGCTAAATCAGAAGTTCTGAGGAAGATATTGTAGGTGTTAGAAAAAAACTATCGAAGGACTAACAAAATGTTCCACAATAACTTGATAAGAAAAAAGAGCTCGAGGAGGAGATCATTAGCCTAAAGGAATCCTTGGTGATGGCTAGTAGTCCAAAAATTAAGAAACCTGATCCTTCTTAGAACTTCGATTCTTCTCTTTTTTTTTTTGGAATCGATCTTGTAGACCCTTGTTTTGTAACCAACTTTATTTTTAATAAAGCTATACTTTTTTCAATCATCTTTTTGTTCTACTTAGGTTCAATGTTTGTTAGCCTCTTTGTTAGTGCAAAAATCTGCAAGAACGTCGGAGATGGCTAGAGCTGGGAAGTTGCGACCGCCAATGGAACCTACAAAATAAAGTCCAAATCAAAGGAGGGTGGCTCCGGTAGGATCCTCTGATGCTTAAGTCAATTTTTGACTAATTAGAATGGAGTGCTTAGGAAAATAAAAAGACAGAGTATCGAGAAGGAGAAGAGAGCTTAGAGGTAATGTATCTGAAGGATTTCTTTTATAGATGGAGTGTGTAACAAACTGACAGTGACAGTCATAACCGTCTGATAGTAGATTGCTTAGACCACATGGAGTTTGTTACGGAGGATGGTATCTATTATCATGACATGCCTGTCAAGTGTGGTGTCTATTGTAGTGACTTGCCAATCTATTGAAATTTAATAGTTGAAGTTCGGATGGAATAGCTAAAGGTGGTGAAGAACTTCATATCATAGTAGTTCGAGAGAGGTTCGGATGTTTTCGAGATTGTCTATGTGTTGAATGATATTTGCTGTATTAAGAATTGATGCCAAGGTCCTTCTAGCGATAGAGAGAAGTTCGACTGAAAGGAGCCCTTTGGACACTGGAAAGAATTCAAAAGGAGTTCATCCTAGAGGAGTTCGTCTTGAAGGAGTTCATCCTGAGAGATTTCATCCTGAAGGAGATCGTCCGGAAGGAGTGCGACTGAAGGAGATCGTTTGAAAGCAGCCAAAAACTTTGGTGGGGGTCATTTTATTCCCAACACTTGTCCTCCTACTCTCGAGTTTGAATTTCGAATGAAGTACAGAAAAGCTGCTATAGTCGAAGTTTTTAGACAGTTTCCCACTTCGATGGAGGGGATGGAGCTTTTATCTTTTTTTCAAATTGATGCTATAGTTTTTAATGTCGAAAGACTTGAATAGGTGGATTTCCTTAAAGACTCATTCGGCATGGAGCTCTATGTACAATATAGTGATTACTTCATCAGATGGTAGGTACGAGTGGGACACGTGGTGAGCTTTGGTAGACCAAAGAAGTTCTACAATTATGACTTTCCCTATGACTTTCTATTTAAACTACTTTCCTTCTTTCTCTACGGCTTCTCATGGATTTCTTCTCTTTCTTTTTCCTCCATTTTCGTCATCCCCAAGTGTCCCCGTTCTTATCGCCCTCACTCTCTCACAACTCCTCCGGCCGTCAGCACCTTTCTTGATTATTCTTCATCCTCCTGATCTTCTTCTTGAGCATTTTTAGGTTAGTCTCTCATCTCCATCCTTTTGATTTCTAGCTTTCTTGCATTCTTTGGATTTCATCGAGTTTTGTTCTTCATTTTCAAGTTTGTAGTGCTCCATTTTCTTAAGCTTTTCTAGGGATTTTATTTGATTTGATTGGATCTTGATGTCATCCGAGGTCTCTTGGTCTTGTATTTCTAAGAGTTTTGCTGACTCGAACCCCAATAGCCCTAGGACTAGAATGAAAATCGAACCCAGGATAGTACCTCGGCCTGACTTCATTCCAGAGACCATTCCATGCCTTTTGACCATCAAAGACCTGTCAATAGTCAGGATCCAGTGTGGGATGCCCGTCGAGTATGAGCTGAAACTTTCTGGACCAAGTGGTCGAGCTTGTGCTCCTCCTTTAGATCGGTTCTGCTTATATTTGGAGGCCTTTCATGTTGGATTGAGGCTTCCTCTTTCCATCTTTATCATAGCATTTTTTCATTTTTTGAATATCTCCTTAGCCTTCATAGTTCCAAACTCCTTCAGGTTTATAATAGGATTCCTTGTCCTTTGTATATCTGCCAAAGTCCAACCTACCATTTCGCTCTTTCAAATTTTTTTCATCTTTAAGCGTCATCCTACTGTAAAGGACTGGTGGTATGTTTCACCTCAGTCCGACAAGAAGAGGTTGCTCAAGGATTTTTCTTCATCCATCCACAACTGGAAGAAAAAGTTTATTTTTGTTTCTTGTCCGACCTTGAACTTAGGACTTCCATCCTGGGGGTATTTGAGAGATTCAGTCCGTCGAGCCCCAAGGTCAGAGAAAGTGGATCAAGAGTCTATTAATAAGATCAGAGGTCACCAAACTTTCTTGGTGTCCGAGCTAATAAAGGAGCAAACCTTGTTCAATCTCGATCTCAGCCCTTTGAACCTGGTAGGTAAATGACCAAAGTTGATGGACTAGTCTTTTTTCTTTCTTTCTTATTCTAATTGTATTTTTTCTTTATGATAGAGATGGACTCCAAAGCCATCGAGATACTTCTCAAAGGGCTCCAGGCTCACAAAAGGAAAGGTACCACACTAGACGAGCCATGCAAGAAAGCAAGGATAGATGTCCCCAGCTCTGCGGTGCCAGTAGATGCCATCTTTACCACCGGGACCGTCATAGCCGTCGAGGTTGATCCAATAGTTGAGGCACCCCCAACAACCAAGGCATCCCCCGTAGTCAAGGTAGCCAGATCTTCGAGTCCTTCCATCGAGGCCCAAATCTGAGAGGGTCCTTTCCAAGGAGGAAAGGGGGCAAAGAAGAAGAGGGCAAAGGGGGCTATGAGAAAGTTCTGGTGCAAGGTTCATCATGATCGGCCAAACAGCTCTGATGAAGAGTTGGGAGAGAACCCCTTCCACAACTATGAAATCATCAGAGGTTTGGTCGATGGGTTCACCATACCCGAGGTTGTGGATCGGATCGTCAACGCGGATGTCAACCAATGTACTTGGGATTCGCTCGAGTCCTTCCTTGAGGTAATTACTTCTTTTCTTTCCTCCCCTCTTTTTTTTATTGCTTCCTTATCTGAGCAACTTTCCTCACTGCATTCACGTGTACACATCCTTGTAGATGGGCCATCAACTGCTCGGCTACATCAGATTGCTGGACCGCTCGAAGTTGGAGCTGGTGAGGGTTTGGGAGGGTTATCAGGCAGAAGTCTACCACCTGCTCAAGGAGAAGGATGAGGTCAGATGCTCCTTAAGGGAGAAGTCCCTCGAGATTGAGGGTCTTGAAGAAATGCTTTGTAGGAAGAAGAAAACATCGGCAGAGCTGAAGGTTGCTTTGGCCCTAGAAGAGGAGCGGAGGAAAAAGATTGAGGCCGAGTTAGTCAAGCTGAAGGAACAGACCCTGGGGCAGATCTCAAAAGCAATGGCCCGGGCAATAGAGGAGTTTAATGTCTCCTCCGAGATGAGGGACCTGAACATTGAGTTTAGCCAGGAGGCCTTTCAGAAGGGGTTTGAGCTCTATGAAGATTGGGTAGTCAGCAAATTTTTCAAGCTCGACCTCGACATTTTATATGATGGGGCCTCTGAAGAAGCTGCAGGCCCATTTGCTGCCCCAGCCAACCACCCGCTTGCCGAGCTAGCTATCTCCTCCCTTTCAACCTCATCTATTCCTGCTCCCGCGAAAGATCCTGTGCTGATTGAGGTAGTACCTGACTCTTCCATCATTCCTTCAGAGGTCTGAGACCTCCTACCTTTGTATTTTCTTCTTTATTTTCCTTATTTTCCTATAATGAAGAAACATTTTAATCAATGGAAGGTAAATTTATTTTTGAGGGCAGACCTCTTCTCTTCTTTTCTCCTTCTTGTTTTTTTTTGAATTCCAAACCATGATGCTTTTGTGCTTTTGATACAGTCTCAAGTTGAAGCCGACCCTCTACCCCAAGGGGTGCCCTTAAAGGCTAGCCCTTAGAAGGTTAAGGAAGGAAGTATATCACCTTAAAAGGAAGGTGGAGAAAATGGAAGGTGAGCTTAAGAAATCGAAAAACAATTATGTTGAGGCCTCTGCTGAAATCGATCATCTTCTTCAGGCACATAAAAAGGACTCTATGGACTATATCAGGAAGAAAAGGGATCTTGAGGTCGAGCTCGAAGAGGTTAAAAAGCACACCAGTGAGAAGACTTGGTCCCTAATAGCCAAAGCTAGCTCTCTCGAGGTTGAACTTAACATAGCAAAAAAAAAATTCTATTGTTGGAAGAGAGCTTGTCATGGTCTTCTGAGAAGGCACAACACGACTAAGATTGGTCAAAAAAAATTTTGGAGCTCTAGTGACAACTTCAGGATACTGAAGCTCAGTACAGCATTTGTAGAGTGTCTTGGATGGAAAGAATGTCTAAACTTGAGTGCGAGCTTAAGGTGGCTAAGGATGAAGTGACTTATTTCCAAAGGCAGTTAGCCAATAGCTAGCGGTCTGACACCAGAGAATCAGAGGAGATTGCCTTCCTAAAGAGGATTATAGATGAACTTTCGAAGTCGATCGGGATGGAGAAAGCCGAGGTTCAAAGATTAAAGCTTCAGCTAGTTAGCGAACAGCAGGCTGTCAAGGATGCTAAAGTTGAATTGGAGGTACTGAGGAGGACTGCAGGCATTAGAAGAAAACATTCAAAGGACTGACAGGATGTTCTACGATAATATGATGAGGAGAAGCAAGCTCGAGGAAGAGATTGTTAGCTTGAGAGAGTCCTTGAAGATGGCCAGTAGTTCGAATTTCAAAGAATCCGATCTCCTTTAGAGCTTCGATTTTTCTTTCTTCCTTTTGCAATTGGTCTTATAGGACCTTATTTTGTACCCGACTTTGATTTTAATGAAATGGTATCTTTCTTATTTTCGCTCTATGTGGGTTGAATGTCTACCAATGGCTCTGCTCTCCTTCCTTTTCTTCTTTTCTTTCTTATTCCACCTTTTTTTTTGTAGATGGTCTTGTGGACTTCGGTTTTATAATGAACCTCCACTTTAATGAAGTAACGTTTTCTTCAATCATCATTTTGCTTTATCTAGGTTCAAATTTTATTGATTCCTCCATTTTTCTTGCCTCATCTTTCATCAAAACAATCATTGATAAGTGTTCTCCTCCAGTCAAAGATCTTTATCTATGTCAGGAACGAGGTTCTCCTCTATCCTGATACGATTGATTTTTTTTTGTCCTTCCGTCAGGATGAGGTTCTTCTTCTATTCCTAACAAGGTTGATTTTTTCTCTATCGGATCGAGGTCTTCCTCCCATCTTAGGCAGTCAGAGGTTTTTATTCATGTCAGGATAAGGTTCTCTTCCTATTCCTGATGAGGTCGATTTTTTCTTCTATCAGATCGAGGTCTTCCTCCTATCTTGGATAATCAGAGATCTTCATTTCACTCAAGTTAGGATGAGGTTTTCTCATATTCCTAATAAGACTGTGGGAGCATAAAAGGACCATTGAAAGGACCACTCTCCCCTTCTGGTAAAAATAACCGGAGGTCTTCATTTTACTCAAGTTAGGATGAGGTTCTCCTTTTGTTCCTAACAAGATTGTGGAGGCACAAAAGGACCATTGAAAGAGTCTCTCTCTCCTTCTAGCTGAAATAATCAGAGGTCTTCATTTTGCTCAAGTTAGAATTAGATTCTCTTTCTGTTCCTAGCAAGACTATGGGGGCACAAAAGGATTATTGAAAGGGCCTCTCTCTTCCTCCTGGCTTAAATAATCGGAGGTCTTCATTTTGCTCAAGTTAGGATAAGGTTCTCCTTTTTTTAATAGGGCTGTGGGGACATAAAAGGACCATTGAAAGAGCCTCTTCCTCCTTCTGGTTTAAATAATTGGAGGTCTTTATTTTATTCAAGTTAGGAGGAGGTTCTTCTTCTATTCCTAATAGTGCTGTGGGGATACAAAAGGACCATTGAAAGGGCCTCTCCCCCCTCCTGCCTTAAATAATCAGAGGTCTTCTTCTTCATTTAAGAATAAAGTTTGGTTAAATCATTTCCTATCATGACACGATTTTGCACCAAAAGATAGAGATATTGAAAAGAGAGAATTTTATTAAGGTAAGATTACTGGTAATACATCCGTATGTTCTCCATATTCCAGGGTCGCAGTAGTGTTGCCCCTTCGAGGTCCTTTAGGTAATAAGTTCCAGGCCAGACGACCTCCTTGACTTCGTATGGGCCTTCTCAATTCGGTGCGAGCTTTTTTTGGTTCTAAAGTTGTAAAACAGCTGCTCGCCAAAGTACCAAGTCTTCCACTTTGCATACTTTGCCTCTGATCTTGGAGTTGTAGTAGCAGACTACTTTCCATTTGTAGGCTGCCACTCAAACCCAAGCTTCTTCCCTTTTCTCTTCTAATAAGCTGAGGTTAGCCCTAAGATCCCATGAGTTCTGCTACTCATTGAATGCTACAATTCGTGCTAATAGAAGCTTAAGTTCTATTGGGATGATAGCTTCTATTCCAAAGGCTAGGACAAATAGAGCCTTCCCAGTTGGCAATCTTTGGATAGTTTGATATGCCTAGAGTACATGATAGAGTTCATCTACCTAAGTTCTCTTTGCTTTCTCAAGTCTTGCTTTAATACCTTATAGCAAAATTCTATAGGTTACCTCGACCTTGTCGTTTGCCTATGGATAAGCTACTGATATAAAATTATGAGATATGTTCAGATCTTTACAAAACTCGGCAAACTTAGTTCCAACAAACTATCGCCCATTATCTATTATGAGGATCTGAGGTAGGCTGAATCTGCAAATAATAGACTTTTAGATGAAGTCCTATACTTTTGCCTTATTGATTTTGGCCAAAGGTTTGGCTTTGATCCACTTCGTGAAGTAATCAATTGCCACCAGTAGGAATTTCTATTGTTCGGATGTCATAGAAAAGGGTCCAAGTATGTCCATCCCCTATTGTGCAAATGGTCAAGGGGCGCTCAAGGGTATAAGCTCAGAGGTCGGTTGTCTTTGAATACTTACATTTCTTTGACAACGATCGCATTTTCTGATATACTTTATAGAGTCATGGTACATTATCGGCCAATAATAGCCCCACCAAAGCAGTTTATGAGATAAGGACCTGGTCCCCAGATGACTTTCGTAGATTCTTTCATGCACTTTCCATAATGCAAAGTTGGCTTCAGAAGGTCAAAGATATTTTAAGAGTGGTAGTGAATAAGACCTTTTATATAATTTGCTCTCATAGAGAATATACCAGAAGGCTTGATTCTTTAGTTTTTGAGCTTCTTTTGGATCATCAGGTAGAACTCCATCTTGGAGGTAGGTGACTAGTGGATCAAACCAACTCGGCTTATGCTCAACCTGCATCACAGACTACGGTTCTTCTGAGCTTAAGCATTTCAGGACCTCGAAGAAGATTTCTTTAGGTAGTTCGGCTAGAGCCAATGTGGTGAATTTGGAGAAGAGGTCGACTCTAATATTTTCTGCTCTTAGAATCTACTGAATGTTAAAATGGTGGAAAACTGAAATCAAGTTCTTTACTTTTTTGAGATATTTTATCATACTTTTCTCCCGAGCTTCATAATTGCCACTAACTTATCCAACCACCAGTTAGGAATCACTATACACTTGGAGTCGATCTGCTTCCAACTCCTTGGCTATCCTTAGTCATGCTATCAGAGCATCATATTCGACCCCATTATTTATTGTAGAAAATTCAAAGCACAGCGCATATTCGGTAATGACTCCTTCTGGGTTTACTAAGATCATCTCGACGCCTGTGCCCAAAGCATTGGATGAGCCATCAACATATAGGACCTAGAAGCCTTCAGGAAGGTCAGTCTTTTCTTCAGAGGAGCTCGGCTGCAACCATGGAATGCTAGCCTCATTCTATTCCAGTTTGGCCTCATCTAGGATAGTGCATTCCACTATAAAATCCATCAGTATTTGAGCTTTAATTGATGGTTAAGGCTGAAAATTAATGTCAAACTCTGTGAGTTCAATTATCCATTTTACAATTCTTCTGGAAGTATCATTCGGTGAAGAACTACCTTGATTGGTTGATCAGTGAGGAGAGTTATAGTGTGCCCTTAAAAATAAGATCGAAGTCTCTAGGCTACAATTAGTAAAGCATAAGTTAGTTTTTCTAACTTAGTGTACCTAGTTTCAGCATCCCTCAAGACTCGACTTATGTAGTAGATCGATCGTTGTATTTTCACTTCTTCTTTAACTAGGACTACTGCAAGGGCTACTAGAAAGACTGCCAGGTATAGAAATGTACAGTTCTTTCCTAGGTTCGGGCTTGCTAATAGGAGAGGTGAGCCTAGATAGTTTTTGAGTTCTTCAAATGCTTGTTGACATTCAGTGTCCTAGTAGAAGTTTTTTGACTGTTTGAGGACTTGAAAGAAGGGCATACATCACTCCACCGATCTCGAGATAAAGCAACTAAGAGCCTCCACCTTTTCTGCTAGGTGCTGAACTTTCTTTATTGATTTTGGAGCAATCATCTCCTGAATGGCCCAAATTTTCTCTAGATTTGCTTCAATCCTGCATCTCGACACTATGAACCCTAAGAACTTTTCTGAAGTCATACCAAAGGCGCACTTGGTCGAATTCAACTTAATCTTGTATCTCTAAAGGGCACTCAAGGTTTCCTCGAGGTCGACTATGTGATCTATTGAAGCTCGGCTTTTGACAAGCATATCGTCTACATATACCTCCATGTTGCAATCGATCTGCTCCTTGAAGATCTTATTGACTAGCCACTGTTATATTGCTCCTACATTTTTAAGCCTAAAAGGCATAACCCTATAACAATAGAGTCCACAGTCAGTAATAAAAGTAGTTTTCTTCTCATCCTCTGGTGCTATTCAGATTTGGTTGTAGTCAGAGAAGGCATCCATAAAGGTGAGGAGCTCATGGCCCAAAGTTGTATCCACCAGTTGATCAATTATGGGCAAGGGATAACTATCTTTCGAACAGGCCTTGTTCAACTTCTTGAAGTCTATGCACATCCTTCATTTGCCATTTGCTTTCTTGACATGGATCACATTAGAAATCCAGTTTGGATATGAGACTTTTCGAATGAATCTAGCCTTAAGGAGCTTATCAACTTCTTCTGCAATCGCCTTCTGTCTCTCTAGGGCATGGCTGTGCATCTTTTTTTTACTGGCTGATATTTGGGATCAATAGCTAGACGGTGTTCCATGACTTTGGGATCAATTACTAGCATGTCTACGGGGATTCAAGCAAAGGCATTTGCATTTCTCCATAGGAACTTGATGAGCTATTCTCATATCCCCTCTCTCAGATTAGAGCCGATTTGTACTATGTGGTCTTCATTTCCATCATCCAAAGGGACTGAGATAAGGTCTTCCATGGGTTCTCCTCGTTATTTTGTGAGATCATCCCAAACATCTAATCCATCAATGGGGCAAGGGTCTGACTGTCCACCCCTTTGCAAGGCAATTGAGTAACAATGTCTCACTAAAGCTTGGTCTCCCCTAACCTCTCCAATCCTGTAGCTTATTCGAAACTTCAATTTTAGATAGTAGGTCGACATTATTGCTCGAAGCGCATTTAGGCCTAGCCGGCTAAGAATTGCATTATAAGCAGATAGGGCTTTTACCATCAAAAAATCTACTTATGCCCTAGACTGCTTTGGATATCGTTCTGCAGCTACATTTAAAGTTATTATACCTTCAACTGGCACTGCATCATCAGTAAAGTCAACTAATGAAGAACTCATTGTTTCATGCTGATTATTGGGTATAGACATTTTGGAGAAAGTATCATAAAATAAGGCATCGGCCAAACTTTAATTATCAAAAAGAACGTGGCGTACATCATAGTCTACTATATTTAAAATTATTACAATCATGTTATTGTGTGAAAACTATACTTCTTGTGTATTTTCTTTAGTGAAAGTAATAGGCTCCTCAGTTCTTTACTTTTTAACCAACCCTTCAGATCCATTGGCCTCCTTGCATCGAAGTCCCCCGAAGATGGTGTTGATGATGCCGAGAGGCAGTCGATCTTCTTGCTTCTCCTCCCTCCTTGGTGGTTCTGATTGCGGCAATGCCCTTAGCTGATCTTTTCTTATCTCAGGTCGGCATCATAGAAATTGGCCCAGTCGATCAAGCCTGATGAGCTCCTCAATCTCATCTTGGAGCTGAATACATTCTTTAGTATCATGATCGTGATCACGATGGTAGAGACAGTACTTATTTGAATTATGCTCGCTTGGATAAATGTGCATCCTCTCTAGCCTTGGCAGCAGCTCCTTGATCTCCATTAGTACTTGAGTTTTTGGAGCATTAAGGAAAGCATAGTTGTGAAACCTTCTGAGGGGAGAGCTCCTTCGTGCCCTTCTGTTAGGGCTCCCTTAACGATGAGCTCAAGGAGGAGTTCAGGCTCGCTTACTCTTAGAGGGAGTGCGAGAGAGTGGCCAAACTTCATTCAACTTCTCTTTGACTGTGGGCTTGGTAGACTCCCTACCTATCCCTCCCTTGCGGCTTCCTTGTCCTTCAATTTGAAGGCTTTTTTAGCTCGGGCATAGCCTTGAGCCTGAGCTAGCAAATTAGCAAAATTTTTGGAATATTTTTTCTTCAGTGAGAATCATGGATCATTCTTCTGAAGGCCACCTTTAAGTACGGTCAGTGAAATAGATTGGTCTAAGTTCTAGACCTCTAGTGCAGCGAAATTGAAGTAGTTGACATAAGCATGGATGGACTCCCCTTCCTACTGCTTGATGTTGATCAGGAAGTCTGAGCCTCATCTTGGACGTCTGTTGCTGAAAAAATGAGTCACAAACTAATGGCTCATTTGATCAAATAAGAAGATTGTACCCAGCTTCAACGTCAAGTACCAATTCCTAGCTACCTCTTTTAGAGTAGATGGAAAGCTTGGCACAAGATGACGTCTAGCATGCCATGGAGCAGCATCATGGTCTGAAAGGCATTCAGGTGATCGACTAGATCAGTGATCCTATCGTAGCTCTCGAATTAGGAGAGCTTGAAGTTTGGTAGAATTGACTCCTGCATGATTTTATGAGAGAAATAAGAATCGGTACAGATGTTGTCGTGGTTGGCTGGGGTAGCATGGCGGAGCTCCTCAATCTGTCAATCTATTTTTTGAAGTTTTTGATCAAGCGCTTCATCTCGATTATGGATCTCGAAAGGTTTTCGAATATAGATGGGGAAGGTTTCCTCCGGAGAAGAATCATGATCCAAGCTAGGGTCTTCTACCTTCCATTTCCCCTTTCCAGGAGTATTAGGCCTATTGACCCAAGTATGCCTCCTTGCGACTAGTTTCTGACATCCCGATGGAGGGTTTTCTAGCTGGACTACCATCGAAGGTTGCTGCATGGCCTGCACCATTTCGGTGAGGCTCCGGACTTATTGCACCAGTAGGTTGAACTGCTCTGGATCTACCATTATTGCCAGTGGAGGTGATTGCGGTGCCTATGATGGTGTTAAAGCAGATAGATTTGACTCAGATCTGGTGGTAAAGGTGATGGATCTTTGAGTGGTCATCTTCTTTGGAGGTATTTTTGAGGTTGAGGGGGAGAATGGAGATAAACCTTGAAGGAGAAAACATACAAAATCAACTGAGCACTCCTTTTAGAATAAGGTCTCAAGATCCTTCCTCTAGTGTCAATCCTGTTGGTGCGAAAATTTGCAAGAACGTCGGAGATGGTTGGAGCTAGGAAGATGCAGCCATCAACAGAACCTACAAAATAAAGTTCAAACCGAAGGAGGATGGCTCCGACAGGACCCTCCGATGCTTAAGTCAATTTTCGGCCAACTAGAATGGAGTGCTTAGGAAAATAAAGAGGTAGAGTATCAGAAAGAAGAAGAGAGCTTAAAAGAAACGTATCTGAAGGATCTCTTTTATAGATAGAGTATGTAACAAACTAATAGCGACAGCCATAATCATCTGGCAGTAGTCCGCTCAGGTCATGTGGAGTTTGTTATGGAGGATGATGTCTATTGTCGCAACATGCTAGTCAAGAGTGGTGTTCATTATCGTGACTTGCCAGTCTGTTGGGATTTAATAGTTGAGTTTGGATGGCATAGCTATAGGTGGTGAAGAACTTCAAGTCATAGTAGTTTGAGAGAGGTTCGAAAGTTTTTGAGATCATCTATGTGTTGACTGATATTTGTTGTATTAAGAATTGATGCCGAGGTCATTCTAGCGATAGAGAGAAGTTCGACTGGAAGGAATCCTTTGGGTAATCAGAAAGAATCCAGAAGGAGTTCATCCTAAAGAAGATCATTCTGGGGTAGTTCATTCAGAAGAAGTTTATCCTAAAAGAGTTCATCCTGGAAGAGTTCATTCGGAAGGAGTTCATCTTGGAGGAGTTCATTTGAAAGGAGTGCAACTGAAGGAGATTGTCTGGAAGGAGTGTGACTAGAGGAGATCATTTGAAAGAAGTGCAACTGGAGTAGATTGTCCAGAAGAAGTGCAATTGAAGGAGATCGTCTGAAAGTAGTGCGACTAGAGAAGATCGTCTGAAAGTAGTGCGACTAGAGAAGATCGTCTGAAAGTAGTGCGACTGGAGGAGATCGTTTGGAAGAAGTGAGATTAGGAGAGATTGTCCGAAAGGAGTGTGACTAGAGGAGATCGTCTGAAAGTAGTGCGACTGAGGAGATCGTCCGAAAGAAGTGCAACTAGAGGAGGATCCATTCGAAAGGAGTGCATTGGAGAATCATCTGGAAGAAGTTGCGACTGGAGGAGATCGTTCGAAAGTAGTACGATTGGAGGAGATCATTTGAAAGGAGTGCGATTGGAGGAGATCATCTGAAAGTGAAGATCATCCAGAAGGAGTGCGACTAAAGGAGATCATCTAAAAGGAGTGTGACTGAAGGAGATCATCCGAAAGCAGTGTGACTGAAGGAGATCATCTAGAAGGAGTGCGACAGGAGGAGATCATCTAGAAGCAGCCAAAAACTTTAGTGGGGGTCATTTTACCCCCAATACTCTTCATTTTCTTCATTCTTTCTTTTGTCTCACATAACTGATGGGGGTCATTTTACCTCTAATACTTTTTATTTTCTTCATTCTTTCTTTTGTCTCACATAATCGGATGTCCTCTTATATGTCAGAATGAGATCCTCCTCCTATTCCTGACATGGTTGGCTTTTTTTTGTCGCTCTATCAGGATGAGGTTCACCTCCTGTTCCTGATATGGTTGGACTTCCTATTCCCTTGTCAGAACGATATTCTCTTCCTATTCTTGATGGGGTTGGGCTTTCTTTATCAGGATGAGGTCCTTCTCCTATCCCTGACAAAGGCATAGGGGCATAAAAGGGCCGTTGAAAGGGCCTCTCTCCTCCTCCTATCTTAAATAATCGGAGGTCTGTAGGATTTGGTGTACAGGATGGAAGAATGGATTTCAAAACAAAATAATGAAATCATATAACCAAATTCAAAACCTAGGATCACCTTATTAGTATTTAAATCATATAATATGCATTTATAACATAAATGAAGGTATTAGAATACACCTCTGATCGCTAAACTCTAACTTGACCTTATCACTAGCAGTAGTCCATCAGGGGTTCTACCAGGTGCCTACGTGTTCACCCTCCAACGTTGATTCACACGAAAACTTGATCAAGACACCAGCACCTCTGATTATTTTAATTAAAATTCTTAAGATAAGAACTTTAATTATTTGGACAGAACCTTTCCTAGCCTTTGCTGTCATCCTTCTTGCCTATCCTTTTTTATCTTTCTTTTTTCCTTATCTTTCTTTACAATCTTCCTAAGCCCTTGTCCTAAAGCAGATCTTTTGTCCTTAATTAGAACTTATCTTAACAAGAAAAAGAAGAAAAAAATTAGACAACTAGGAAGAGTGGTAAGAAAGAAAGAAGAGTTCTAAATTTTTATTTTTTTTACTTGGACTCTTGGAGCGCACCCCTATTTATAATGTATGTAGGGGTGCCTCCAAAAATTTCTCATGTCCATTCCTAATTCTCATCTCACATCCATTCAAAAATATCATGCCCCATTAGAAGAAAATGCTACATGAAATTCAAAGAATTAATATGAAGAGGTGCCTTAAAGCAGAAGGACTTTTCGTAAAATTCTACGTAACTTTCTTCCGAAGAGTCACAACACTTTCATATTGGTGCCATTAATTTCTATCATTGATCAACATCAAATGCTGATCCAAAGGTCTAAAAGGATGGTGCCAAATCAGAAGATGGCATAGAAAACTTGGGCATGGAAAAGTCAAAGCTTCAAGGAGTTTGACTTGGTCCAAGAGGTGCCTACAAGGGAGGGGACGGCAAGGACTCCTTAGTTATCTAAATACTAGATAACCAATGAAGAGATTCATTAGTAGAAGGACTCTTCGCATGCTCTGTTCATCTAAAATTCATGTAACATATTTTACATGAAATAAATGAAGGTAGATGGCATCAAAAACACTTCCATGCGCCACATGTCCCAAGCACATAAATCAAAACCTCATGCACCAAGAGAGAGAATCTCTGGCGTATGGGTTGCTATTAGATGATGCCTAGACTCTGGTCATCAAGCCAAAGGTTAATTCAATCAGTTAGCCAAATTTGATTTGACTCAAATTGAATTTAATTATTCCAAATCGAAACTCGATTTGAATCCAATTCGAATGTAGGTGCTAGGGTTTGCAATATGTGCTAGCATATTCAACCTGCAAACATGATCTAATCCAATTAGACCCTTGATCAATTTTCTTTGTGTGTGATCTATTGGGTTGCACATCTGGCTAGTAGTGGATCTAGGTTCAATTTGACCTAATTTGGTTAGAACTCAACCAAACCGATTTAGGTCAAAACTGGCTAACCCGATTTGATCAATTAGAATACTTTCTAATTAACGATCAAATTAAACTCTTTAATTTAATTGAACCTACAAGACAAGATTGACATCTAGGAATATATCATGTCTATTGAAAAGATATAAAATTTTAATAAAAATACCAAAAATATTCTTCAGTGGAAAGTTACCGTGCAACAGGATCCTTCAATCATCCTAAATCCCGAATATGATTATGGATATGAAATCATGTCAAATCTATTTTTATATTCATATTTCTTTCAATGATATGATGATGATTCAATTAATAAAATATTAAAAATTATTTTTAATTTTCATCATGCTTTGATCAAAGTCTTCCTGAATCATCATTCGATTGAAGCAAGTAGGATGCGATCTTCTCTTACTAAGAGTGATCGATTCCTCGTTGACATACTCATAACCTCTATATGTAATCCACCATATCTAGATCTTCCCATACATGACTAAGTCATGAATGAGTATGAACCAAAATATGGATTCATGCACATAAGATTCTATGGTAGTCTCAGGTCAAAGGATTACATGCACAACTGAAGGAAAAATTGGGTTTTTCCTACCGCACGATGAATCTAATCGGATCATATTTGTAGCAAAATAATTTTAAATTTTTTTTATGATCTAATTAGATCTGAGAGTTTTCAGATCTATTTAGATTGATCTAAAATTTTTAAGTAAAATAAAAATAAAAATAGTGATAATAGTTATCACCTGATCGGGTAAATCATTTACCTGTTGTGATGATCTGACAACTGATCTGAGGTCCTGATTGAGCCACGCACGTGCCCGACCTCTACAAGTATCCACTCAGATCAGATCAAGAAGTCTCCTTCTTCTGGATCTGATCTCCAAAGATCAGATTTGATGTCTTCCCATAGAGCCTTCAAAACAAACTCCAAAGGCTGTGCGTTCATCTCACGAACACCATCGTCTCTCACTGATCTTCATGCCAACGGGACTTGATCTTTACTCGCAGGTTTTTTCCAACTCTTGGGGATGGAGAAGAGGAAGAGGATCAGATGAGAGAGGCATGGAGATGGTGATTTTGGTAGGGCTTCGCCATAGAGAATTTTTCTATGCATAATAGCTTGCACGGGACCCTATTTATAGACCAGACCAAGAGTCCCTTCGCATGTGACTTTGAACAGGTCAAAGCCAACAAACAGAAGGACTCTCCCATGATCTCCATGCCCCACACCTTTTATTTCATATTTTTATTGCACAAAAATAAAGGGATGTGACATGGAATAATTTGGGATAAGATTAAGTTGGCGCACAACTCTTATCTCCCAAGAGTTTGAACTATTCAAACTTTTGACCCATTCAAACTTGATTTGAATGGGACACCTCCATACATATCCATATGGGGTGAATGGTCAAAGGGAGAGTGTGCCCCTTATTCTTCATGTAAATCCCATATGGATGTGTGCCCTCAGATAAATTCTAGGGGGCGCACGCCATATCTCTTCTTTCCTGCATACTGGGTCATCATTTGATCCTTGTCCTGTTCCCATCTCATGAGATTTTGGATAAATATTGTTTAAGTCCCATCCAATGGAATTAGGTCAAGTCCTAACCAAGTTAGAACAATCCTTGATCAGGCCAGGACTCGGTCCAGTCAGATCAAGAAAAATCCATCTAGAATTTTTAAGAAAAGCTTGTCCAAATTTCATCTCATAATTTTTGGACAAGTCCTAATCTGGCAAAGACAACCCTTATCTTGTTCCCATCTTATGGGATTTAGGATAAGTCTTGATCAAGCCAGGATAAAGTCCAGTCAAATCAAGATAAATCCCTATAGAGTTTTTGGATAAGCCTTATCCAAATAGTTTCAGAAATTAGCAGATCTTGTCCTATTTCCATCCAATGGATTTGGAGAAGCCTAGATCAGATTAGGACAAGCCTCTTCTGATTTGGACAAGTTCTAGTCAGACTAAGATAGAGCCATACAAGGCTCCTAGATGAGTCAAATCTAATTTACCTCAGTCGAGATGATCCAGAAAGACTACAGAAGCAGAATGTTAGGCTCAATCGTGTGCTAGCAAGATTTTCTTGAACCTAATTAGATCTAATTCAAATCAATCAAATTGGGTTAGCTCAATTGATAATATCCAGATCTAAATCTTTATTTGTATGATCTAGTTAGGTTCAGTTCTGTATGGTAATGGAACGTGTCATGATCACTATCATCGACATTATCAAAATACCTTTAGATGGATCAGAATTCTTCTCGATTCACCTAATTAGAATCGTCGATCATCAAGATAATTCTAATTGATCCCAAAATCCACCAGTGATACCTAGTGGTATATATTGACAGCCCATTAAAATCAAAGAGCAAACCTCTTAGTGTAGCTACCTGTGTGATTGGATTCTTCTATCATGAGCCCCGACTGGATTAGGATTAAGGTAAACTCGTCAAACCCAACACCCATCCTATGAATGAATCATTCAATTCGAGTTCGATGTGAAATCCTAATAGAAATCTTTTTCTATTATTTCACATTACCATGGCCATGAGTTTTAGGACTCGATTTTATGATGATTATAGGACTACTCCTTTATCGAGATTGATAGATCCCATTTTGGTGCGATTCAATTTCTACAATGAACATGCTATAGCCAACATACACCTCAGAATTTTGAATGATTAGGAGATTGAGTTATGGTATAGTCAAACTATAACACCCTCAAGGTGAACTGTCGATGTACCTTAGGTCAAAGAACTAGACACACGCTGCAGCATCGAGCTAGTCATCGACGAGAAGATAGGCTCGCTTATGACTGCTCGAGATGGTCACGCTCAATGCCCTCATTCTCTAACGAGTATCTGTACTCTTGCTCTAATTTTTTCACACCATAGACTCAAGACTCATCTATCCTAAGAAAGCAATCATACATTGATCTTCCAAATCGATCACCATCCTCATGATGATACTATGATCGGGAGTAGTTTATGAGTTAATTATAATAGCACATGCCTTAAATTCTCAACTCTTAAGAATATATGTTATCATGCCTATTAACTCAATAGATGTATCACAGACACTTTATACACAATGTGATAGAATAAATAACTCTTTAATTGATTTTAAGTCAAAATTATGAAAATATCCCTAGAAAGTATTTAACAAGTGTAAGCCAATCTGGCTTCTAGGGCACATATCTAACAAAATCTCACTTGATCTTAAGCCAATTGGCTACAAATCTAAGTCCCATCTTCTCAAGATGGGCTTGGATCTTCTGCAGGCCAAAAGGCTTCGTCATTGGGTTAGCTGCATTATTTGCAAAGTCGACTCTCTTTACCTCAATGTGTTCCTTCTCGAGATAATCACGGATGAGGTGGAACCATTTTCTTGGAACTCTTCCAACTTACAGTACCACCATTGCATAAGAATAAACTTTTAGATGTCGACTTTCGATCATTTATGTCAGATATAAAGTCTAAGTCTGCATACCCCTAGACCTAGAGTTCACCATGCTGAACTTCTTCAGCACCTTCTCTATGTAAAAAACTCAGCATCCTCTTCAGTCTATCTCTATAGACCTAAAATGAAGGATACCTTACCTAGGCCTTTTAAAGAAAATTTCTTAGATAACCATCCATTGACTATGTCAGCATGAGAATATTATTTTCAATCAGGAGGATGTCATCCACATATAATATGAGGGAGACAACAATGCTCCCACTGACCTTCTTGAACATACTTGATTTCTTCTCATTCTTGATGATATCAAATGATTTGATTACATCAAGTATTCTAACTCCGAGATGCTTGCTTGAGTCCATAGATGGATCTTTGTAGCTTACAGACCTTTATGATCACCATCACTGGATGTGAAAATAAATGGCTGTTTCATATAAATATCTTCCTCAAGATATCCAATTATGAACTCCGTTATCACATCCATCTGCCATATTTTGTAATTGAAATATGCTACAATGGCAAACAATGTATGGATGGATGGCCACTGACGAGAAGATAACCTGATACCCTTTCGCCACTAGCCTAGCTTTGAATGTCTCTACATTCCCATCTGCACATATCTTTCTCTTGAAGATCTATTTATATCCGATAGGTACTATGCCTTTAGGTGGATCTACCAAGATCTAGATTTAGTTCGAGCGCATCAAGTCAATTTTTGACTTCATTGTGTCTAACCAATTCTCAGAGTCGATATCAGATATTGTCTTATCATAGGTTCTGGGATCATCACTATGAACCCATTTTTCATGAGGAATATTTTCTCTACATCCTCTAAAATAGTACCTACGTACCTTCAAGAGGATGGAAAATCCTATTTGACCTATGAGGTGGATGAGGTAGTGAATTATGGATCGGCTTCGACTAACTGGGTTCCTGAGGTTCCTTGGCTCGTTGCTCTTTGGAGACTTTCTCCTTGAGTCTAATCTATCTTTCGATGCCACCATCTTGAATAAATTATTTTCAAAAAAATGATGTGTCAACCCACAATCACATTATGGTCTTCTGGAAGATAGAAGTAATATCCTAATAACTCTTTAGGATATCCAATAAATCGAGCTCTAAGAGACCTAGACTCTAACTTATCCACCATCGGACAACCCCAATTCTGAGATGACTTAGACTTGGCTTCTTACCATACTAAATCTCATTTGCATTCGTAGGAATGATTTTAGATGGAATCCTATTAACTATGTCCCTAAAGAAACTCAGAAAAATCCATGAGGCTCATCATGGATCAGACCATATATAATAGTATCCATTTTCTTCATTCTGAAATCTCGTTAAGTTGAGGCATTCCAGGCAAAGTCCATTATGAGACTATACCATTATCCTTGAGATAGTCTAAATATTTTTGACTAAGATATTCACCTCCTCAATCTAATCGAAGAATCTTAATGGGCTTTCTAGTTTACTTTTCTACTTCATGTATGAATTTCTTGAACTTTTCAATGGCTTCAGACTAGTATCGTATCAAGTACACATACCCATACTGAGATAGATTATTGGTAAAGATAATAAAGTAGACATAATTGCCTCTGGCCGGCACATCGAATGGGTTACACACATCTATATGTATCAGGAAAAGTAGATCTGTGGTTCTTTTTCATCTCCCACAAAAGAAAGCTAGGTCATTTTGCCTTGAAGGCATGATTTACAAATCGGATATGACTCGAAAGTCAACAGACCCATTAGTCTGGATTTCTTCAATTTGTTAATCTTGTCTTCAGCTATATAACCTAGCCTAAAGGTGCCATAGATACCTTTCATTAATACTATCTCTAGATCATTTTGATCTTATGGCATTCACATTTTGCTTAACAAACTTAATGACGAGGATTCCTTTAGAAGATCCTTCTTCTTGCTTTTTCTTTAGGTTGGCCAGGTATGCAGGACAGTCCCACTTCCAATGGTCATCGGAGTTGCAGTGGAAACACTTTTTCTTCTCCGTGGCCTTCTTCTTCGGCTCATCCTTCTTTTCTCCTTCTATTTTCTACTTCTTTGCAGACTTCTTCTTCTTTCCAAAAGACTTTCTCTTGGAAGAAGTCTACTACATAGCCAAAACTGAATCCTTTGAATCCTTCAAAGTTTGCTCAGTAGTAACCAGCATATTTATTAACTCGGACAAGGTGCACTAGAGCTTATTCATATGAAAGTTCATAATGAACTGCCTATATGAATCAATCAAGGACTGCAGGATCACATCAATTTGTAGTTCCTTGTCCATCAAGACTCTGAGCTTCTCAAGCACTTTAGGTCCTTGATCATTATCAAGTAATAATCTTGGACCAACCGCCTGCCATGCATTTGCACCTTAAAAAGTCTCTTCGGTACTTGATAACGTGCTGTGTGACTCTGATTACCAAACAACTATTGCATGTATGCCAACGTTTGGTGAGCAGTCCTAAAGTCTTCATGTTGGTGCTATAATTCATCTGACATTGAGCCCAACATGTGGCACCTTATTTTGTTATGATCATCAGACCACTTCTTATGCGACATTCTCTGATCAGTAGTCGAATGGGCTGGTAAAGGGGAGGTCCTAGTCTAATACATAGGTCAACTTTTTTCGAACCCAAAATATTTTTGAAGTTCTTTAGCCAATCTTTATAAATTGGTCTGATCAACTTGTGGGTATCTAGGATTCGAGCTAGGAGTTTTGATGTAGATATTTTTTCATAGAGAGTCAAAGTTTCTAGTTAGATTTATAATTTGACTTAACTAATTTATTTAGAAACTTTACTTTTAAATAAATTAGGCTTTCACTATTTTCTTGAATCCCTACACTCTTTTAGTAGAGATGCGAAAATCTTCACGATCATTGATATCTAGTGGGTGGTGCGGTCCCACCGACTGGCTCACCACCTCACCTAACAGTTATTGGTGATAGGTCAACTCACCATATCCAAAATATTGAGCCCAACCCATCCTCCAACTCGTAGCATCCAATGCCTAACAGACATGGTTGCATCTTTTCAGTGCAACTGAACAACTGTATCCAGTTGAGAACAATCAACCTCAGGAAGGGCTCGTACATCTATAATGGTGGAAGATCTATGACTTAATATTTTTTTAGGAAGATTTGATTTGATCTCTTAGACTCAACTAGTCATAACATTTATGACTAACCTAGTGGCATGGGTTAGCTCGAATTGTTAGCCACCTCAAACTAGAACTGAGTCAACTTAATTAGCTAGGTAAGTGAGATTAGTGAGAGGAATATGCCATTAACTTATCGTGAATGTATTTAGGTCGAGTAGCTTCCAATTAAAAATCACTGATCATATTTGCCATACTTACCTTAGACACTGACTTGTCTGACTATAATTGATCAGGTTAGCTTACAATCTAGGCTTGAATCGTGGAGCCAAATTAGGTCTTAACTTGATCAACCATATGTGATTATGAGTCAACCTTGACCTAGACTTAATCCAATTAGGTTGGTCAAATCTAAGCACTCTTGATCCTACCTAACCAACTCTTTATTTGGTTTGATCAACCGCTAGACCTAATTAAGCTACCTACACCCAAACCCATGATTAATGAAGGTGTCTTAGATCTAAAAATTCATAATTTTAGATCTAATTATTTTTATAAACCTAATTCTTAATTAAGTCCAAGGGTTTAATAACAAAACATGTATCAAAAAATCCTAGAGTTTCAGGATTTAGGATTTTGCAGAAAAGTAAGTTTTTAATTTTTGATTAAGGATAAATGCGTAGCACTCCTACATGCCATAAGAGCATCCCATCGAATGAAAAGAGAGGACCTTTAAACCCTTCTTGAATGCCTTAATTAGAAATATGAACTATACTATAAAACTATTAGATCTAAAGCATATAACTATTACATGATTTAAGATATAATCTGTATATGTTTTGCATTCATCTCATGTATCAAATTTAATATTTAAATTTATATTTTAGATCTGATTACATCTGATGTAATATCTAAAAATAAAATTTTAAATGATCTCATCAAATTTTTTTTTTAATTTAAACTACTCATGGCATAGATCTATGGAACTAGTCTAGACATATATTGCATATGTCATACATATAAAATTTTTTAAATGCATCTCATGCTTTCAGATCTAATTATATCTTATATAATATCTAAAATTTAACTAATCTAATCACATAATCTTCAAAATATTAAATGAACATTTCATTAAATTTTTTGATCTAGACTATGAGATTAAGCTAGAGATCTAGTCTAGACTTATGCTGCCTATATCACATATATCAAAATTTTAAATTAGATCTTATGTTTTAGATTTGATAACATCTAATGTAACATCTGAAACTTAAATTATCAAATTATAAAAAATTAAATCAGATCTAATCTAAAATATATTTGAAAACTATCATGATATAGAATAATAGATCTAGACTAGAACATGCATTGTTTATATCAAACATATATATATATATATATATATATATATATATATATATATATATATATATATAATATGTAATTTTTGATTTTAGATCTAATTACATCCTACGTAACATTCAAAAATTAAATAATTAGATCATAAAAAATATTTAGATCAATCTAAAGAAAGATTTGAAAGCAGCAACCTGGCTCTGATACTAGTGCATCGGATCGAATCAGATTTGTAGCAAAATATTTTTAATTTTTTTTTATGATCTGATTAGATCTAAAAATTCTCAGATTTGATTAAATTAATCTAAAATTTAAAAATAAAATAAAAATAAAAATAGTAAAAATAGTTTTCACCTAATCGGATAAATCATTTACCCATTGTGATGATCTAACGACTGATCCAAGATTCTGATTGAGTCACACACGTGCCCGGCCTCTACTAGTATCCATTCAGATCAGATTTGAAAGTCTCCTCCTTCTAGATATAATCTCCAAAGATTAGATCTGATGCCTTTCTATAGAGCCTTCAAAATAAACTTCAAAGGCTATGCATTCGTCTCACGAACACCATCGTCTCTCACTGATCTTCATGCCGATAGGACTTGATCTTTACTCATAGGTTTTGCCCAACTCTTAGGCATGGAAAAGAGAGAGAGGATTAGATGAGGGAGGTGTGGAGATGATGATTTTGTTAGGACTTTGCCATAGAAAATTTTTTTATGCACAATAGGTTGCGTAGGGCCCTATTTATAGACCAAACCAAAAGTCCCTTTACATGTGACTTTGAACAGGTCAAAGCCAACAAGCAGAGGGACTCTCCCATGATCTCCATGCCCCACACCCTTTTTTTCAGATTTTTGTTGCATAAAAATAAAGAGATATGGCATGGAACAATTTGGGATAAGATTAAGTTGGCGCACAACTCTCATCTCCTAAGAGTTTGAACTATTCAAACTTTTGATCCATTCAAACTTAATTTGAATGGGACACCTCCATACATGTCCATATGGGGCGCACAACCAAAGGAGGAGTGCACCCCTTATTCCTCACATAAATCCAATATGGACGTGCACCCTCAGATAAATTCTAGGGGGCGCACGCCATATTTCTTCTTTCCCGCATACTGGGTCAACATTTGACCATTGTCCTCTTCCCATCTCATGGGATTTTGGATAAACATTTTTCAAGTCCCATCCAATGGAATTAGGTCAAGTCCTAACCAAGTTAGAACAAGCCTTGATAAGGCTAGTACTCGATCCAGTCAGATCAAGAAAAATCCATCTAAAAGTTTTGGGAGAGGCTTGTCCAAATTTCATCTCATGATTTTAGGACAAGCCCTAATCAGGCAAAGATAATCCTTGTCTTGTTTCCATCTTATGGGATTTAGGACAAATGTTGATCAGGTCAGGATAAGGTCCAGTTAGATCAAGACAAATTTCTATAGAATTCTCGGATAAGTGTTGTCCAAATAGTTCCAAAAATTAGCAGGCTTGTCTTGTTTCCATCCGATGGATTAGGACAAGCATAGATCAGGTTAGGACAAGACTCTTTTGATTTGGACAAGTATTAGTCAGACTAGGATAGAGCCATACAAGGCTCCTGGGTGAGCCAAATCTAATTTGGCTTAGTCAAGACGATCCAAAAAGACTATAGAAGAAGAATGTTATGCTCAATTGTGTGCTAGCATGATTTTCTTGAACCTAATTGGATCTAATCCAAATCAATCAAACTGGGTTAGCTCAATTGATGACATCTAGATCCAAATTCTTATTTATGTGATCTAGTTAGGTTCAATTTTGTATGGTAATGGAACATGTCATGATCTCTATCATCAACATGTTAGATATATGTGCCCTAGAAGCCAGAATTGGCTGACACTTGTAATACACTTCTAGGGGCAAAATTATAATTTTGACTATAATTAATGAAATGGGTTATTTTCTATCACACATGTGTATTTAGTGTCTGTGATACATCCTTTGAGTTAATGGTAATGATAATTCATATTTTCAAGAGTTGAAAATTTAAGACATGAATAATCATTATTAACTCATAAACAGCTCCCGACCATAGGATCATCACGAGGATGGTGATTGATCCGGAAGGTTGGTGTACGAATCGCTTCTCTTTAGTAGATGAGTCTTGAGTCTACGGTGTGGAGACACCGGAGCGAGAGTACAGGTACTCGTTAGAGAACGAGGGCACTGAGCGTGACCACCTCGAGTAGTCATTAGGAAGTCTACCTTCTCGTCAATGACTGACTCGATGCTGCAGTAGTGTGTCTGGTTCTTTGACCTGAGATGCATCGGCAGTTCACCTTGAGGGTGTTATAGTTTGACTACACCATTACTCGGTCTCCTAGCCATATGGAACCCTGAGGTGTATGTTGGCTATAGCATGTTCATTGTAGGAACTGGATTGCATCAAGATGGAATCTATCTACCTCGGTGGTAGAGGAGTAGCCCTATGATGATCATGAGAATCAAGTCCAGAAGCCCATGGCCATGGCAGAGTGAAATAATAGAAAGAGTTTCTATTTAGATTTTCACATTGGACTCGAATCGAATGATTACATCATATGACAGAGACTAGGGTTTGACGAGTTCACCTTAACCCTAATCTGATCGGGGCTCAAGATAGAAGAACTTAATCACACAGGTAGCTGCACCAAGAGGTTCGCATTCAGCTCTGATGGGTTGCCACCATATACTGCTAGGTGTCACTGGTGGATTTTGGGAGCAATTAGAATGATTTAGATGATCGATCATTCTAGCTGTTCGAATCAGAAGAGTTCTGATCCATCGAAAGGAGTTTCGATGATGTCTATGATAGAGATCATGACATATCCCATTACCATACAGAACTGAACCTAACTGGGTCACACAAACAAGGGTTTGAATCTGGTGATCATCAATTGAACTGATCTAGTTCAATTGATCTGAATGAGATTCAATTAGGTTCAAGGAAATCGTGCTAGCACTCGATTGAACCTAACGTTCTTCTTTTACTATCATAAATAAGTTGTCCTGACTGAGCCAAAGGAGTTTGTGCTCAATCAGAGGCCTTCATATGGTCTGACTGGAGGTTGTCCAAGTCAGAATAAGGTTGTCTTATTTGTAAGACATTACCTGCCATTTTTGGTCACCTGCCATTTCTTGTTCTTTGACTTTGGTCAAAAGTCTACCTTTGACTGGTCAAACGTTGACCATTGACCTTTTGACTTTTGACCACATGTCATGCACCTATTGGAGAGCTGGTGGGGGCCTGTCCCCCTGCCAGAACCTGGCAAGGAGAAGGGCGCACGCCAAGGGTGGCGTGAGCCCAAGTAGGAGGCGCCTAGGAGTCCTTGTTGGACAAGGACTCCACCTCCCTTTTGGATTCCAATCAGAGTTCTACTAAGAATCCAGTTTGACTGGTCTTAGGCACCCTCTAAGGAGGAATCCAGGGGTCTCTATTCCAACCAATCAGATTTAGATCTGATTTCACAAAGGGTTGTGATTGGTTGAGAGGAAGAGGAGTTGGATCACAAGAGGTCTATAAATAAGACCCTGCGCCCAACCCTAATTCCAATGAGATTTCCCACGCCCCAAGGCTGCCTCTCCCCTCCTTCTCCATGCCATAGTCTCTTCTCCCCTTGCTCTCCACGTCCAAAAGGTGTTTTGGATTTTAGGTTGGTGCGATTCAGATCAAGGAAAGGCGATCAAAAGCAAGAAGGCTGCGCTGCTGCAAAAGGACGACTGCAGATCTTCAAAAGAGTTTTGAAGATCCTCCAGATCAGATCCAGATCTGAATTTTTGGAGGTGTGATAGAGAAGAAGAGGATCTCCAGATCCAACCCGAGTGGATACCGGTAGAGGCCAGGCGCTTGCGTGGCTAAGATCCAGAACCTTCCGCTGCAATCAGGATCATCTACAGGGTAATAGGATTACCCAAATCAGGTAAATTAAATTTGATTTAATTTATCTTATTTTATTTTATTTATTAAAATAATAAGAATCAGATCTGAAACATATCAAGATCTGATTGAGATCAAGAGAAAATTTTTTGAAATATATCTCTTGATCTAATCAGATCTGGACGAACCTGGACCGGGAAATCAGGATTTCCCTTCAACTGGTATCAGAGCCATGGTTCTAAATTGTTTAGATCTGATTTTAATTTTATTTTAATTAGAAAATAAAGTGATTTTAGATGTCACATGAGATGTGATCAGATCTGAAATCAGAAAAAATTAAAATTAAATGATTTGGATCTAAGAACATGAAGATATGCATGACTAGTTCTAGAATAGAATAGTTCTATAGAATAGTTTTGCATGTCTTTGATTTAATCTGATTAAATCATATTTTAGATCTTCTTATTTACTATTTTTTCTGATATTATAAGTGTTATAATAACATCTGATAAACAGCAAATAAAAATTATTTAATTTTAAATATCATATGAGATATGATAGATGCATGACTAGACTAGTTGTAGAATAGTTCTACATAATTGTCTAGATTAGAATTTATTTTGATTAGATCAATTTAAATCTAATTTTTTAGATTATTATGAGATAATTTAGATCTGAAAATATGCATGATTTGATACATGAGATGTATGCAAAATATGCCTTGATTAGATCTAAATTTGTATATGAGATATATGATATAGATCTATAACTGTTTTGTAGATTTACATGTTCCTGATTAAGGCGTTCCTCTTGGCCGTCCGGTCATAAGAACGAAGAAGGGTTTAAAGGCCCTCTCTTCCCATTCGATGGGGTGTTCTTATGATGTGTAGGGGTGCTGCGTGTTCGTCCTTAATCAGAAACCCAAAACTTACTTTCTGCAAAACCCTAGATCCTGAAACCCTAGGATTTATTGTGCATATTTTGTTTATGAACCCAACTTAATTAAGAATTAAGTTTATGGAATATTAATTAGGTCTAAAATTGAGAATTTCAGATCTAAGACATATTCATAATACTGGGTTCGGGCTTGGGTAGCTCAATTAGGTCTAAGCGGTTGATCAAACCGAATCAAGAGTTGGTTAGATGGGATCAACAATGCTTAAATTGACCAGCCTAATAGGATTAAGTCTGGGTCAAGATCGAGTCACGATCAAGCAAGACCTAATTAGGCTCAGAGGTTAGAGTCTGGATTGTAGGCTAACCCAATTGGTTCTGACTCAACAATTTGGTGTCTAAGGTAAGTTTGGCACAGACGACCGACTGGTTTTTAATTGGAAGCTACTCGACCTGAATGCGTTCTTGTACGAGTTAATGGCATATTCCTTCCACCGGTCTCACTTACCTGGCCATATCTGTTGACACAGTTCTGATCTGAGGTGGTCAATAATCCGAGCTAACCCATGCCACTAGGTTAGTCATAATTGTTATGACTAAGCCAAGTCTAGTTTAATGAGACCTGAATCAATTCTCCCTAAGAAAAGATTAAGTCTGAGGTCTTCCACCATTGTAGTAGATGTGCGGGCCCTTCCCGGGGTTGATTGTTCTCGGCTGGATACAGTGGCTCAGTTGCACCGGGAAGATGCAACCATGTCTATTAGGCATTGGATGCTATGGGCTGGAGGATGAGTTGGGCTCAATATTCTGGATACGGTGAGAGACTCAATTAGGAACCCAGTCTATGCAAATGGTGGGTCTGACTTAACTAAGGAGTGGATCAATATTCCGGATACGGTGAGATTCATGAATTAGAGACCAAGTTTGGGTGCACCATGATTAGAGAATCATTGAACAAGAGTTGTTCACTCATTGGCTAACCCATCACCAATAACTGTTAGGTGAGGTGATGAGTCAGTTGGTGAGACCGCACCACCCACTAGAAATCATTAATCGCGGAGATTTTCGCATCTCTACAGAGGGAGTGTAGGGATCCGAGAAAATAGTGGGAGCTAATTTGTTTAAAAATAAAATCCCTAAACAAATTGGTCAAGTCAAAATTACAGTATCTAACTAGAATCTTTGACTCTCTACAGGAAAAATGTCTGCGTCCAACCCACTTGGCACGTATCCTAGGACACACATAGACTGACTGGACCCAATTATAAAGATTGGCTCAGGAACTACAAAATTATTTTGGGTTCAGAGAAGTTAACACCATGTTTTGGACCAGGACCCTCCCACCTTACCAGCTCGTCCATCCACTGAACAGAGAGCATCTCTGGAAAAATGGATTGACGAAGATAATAAGGCCAGATATTACATGTTGGGCTCGATGTCTGATGAGCTCCAGCGCCAACATGAAGATATCGGGACTGCTCGCCAAATGTTGGCTCACCTACAGGAGATGTTTGGTGAACAGAGTCGCGCAGCCAAATATCAAGTCACGAAATGACTTTTTAAGGCTAAGATGCGTGATGGGCAGTCAGTCCAAGATCACTGTCTGACAATGATCAAGGACATGGAAGAGCTTGAGAAGCTCGGTGTGAAGTTGGACTTGGATCTGCAGAACGATATTATTCTGCAATCCTTGACTGATGCATATGGGCAATTCATCATGAATTACCACATGCATAAACTTCAAAATTCCTTGGCCGAGTTAATGAATATGCTGGTTACCGCTGAGCTTTCTATGAAAGGTTCTAAAGGCTCAGTTCTTGCTATGGAACGGACTTCTTCCAAAAGAAAGTCTTATGGAAAGAAAAAGAAGTCTGTGAAAAAGCAAAAGGTGGAAGGATCAAAGAAGAAGAAGGCAGAATCCGAAGAAGAAGGTCCGATGGCAAAGGAAAGTGTTTCCATTGCAACAGCGACGGCCATTGGAAGCGGAACTGCCCTACTTACCTGGCCACCCTGAAGAACAAGAAGGAAGGTCCTTCTGGAGGTATGCTCGTTATTGAGTCTAACCTTACGGTTTCTTCTGCATCCAGTTGGGTGCTTGACTCTGGTTCTAGTGCTCATCTGTGCACTTCTATGCAGGGTCTTGAGGATAGCAGGAGGCTGAGGGATGGAGACATGATCCTACGCATCGGTAATGGAGCAAGAGTTGCTGCAGTAGCCGTGGGAACATACCCTCTTCGATTACCATCTGGTTTAGACTTAGTTTTGAAAGACTGTTATTATGTGCCTGCAGCTAGCAGGAATTTGATTTCTGTTTCATGCTTAGCACAAGAAGGCTTATGTGATTACCTTCTTTAAGGACCATTGTAACATTCTTTATGAAAGAAATAAAATTGCAAATGGTTTCCTTATTAATGGTCTTTATCAGCTACATATTGATGTACCTATTCTAACTATCGAGCAAAACGTGAATGCCAAACGACCTAGGGATAGTCCAAACGATAGATATCTATGGCACCTGAGATTAGGTCATATAGCAGAAGATAGGATCAACAAATTGGAGAAAAATGGGCTATTGAGTCCATTGACTTTTGAGTCATATCCAACTTGTGAATCTTGTCTTCAAGGCAAAATGACTAAACTCCCTTTTGTTGGACATGGGGAGAAGGGCCACAGATCTCCTTGCCCTAGTACATACTGATGTGTGCGGCCCATTTGATGTGCCGGCTAGAGGCAATTTTGTCTACTTCATTACCTTTACCGATGATCTGTCTAGGTATGGGTATGTGTATCTTATGAGACACAAGTCTGAAGCTTTTGAAAAGTTCAAAGAATTCAGACATGAAGTAGAAAAACAAACTGGAAAAACCCATTAAGGTTCTTCGATCAGATCGAGGAGGTGAATACCTTAGCCGGAAATTCCTAGACTATCTTAAGGAAAAATGGCATAGTCTCTCAATGGACTCCACCAGGAACACCTCAACTCAACGGGGTTTCAGAATGGAGAAATCGGACTCTATTGGATATGGTTCGATCCATGATGAGCTTCACAGACCTCCCTGATTTTCTTTGGGGACATTCATTGTTAACTTCAATTTATCTACTGAATAGGGTTCCCTCTAAAACCGTTCCTACCACACCGTATGAGATATGGCACGGTAAGAAACCAAGTCTGAGTCATCTCAGAATTTGGGGTTGTCCGGCTCATGTCAAAAGACAACAAGCGGACAAGTTAGAGTTTAGGTCCTTTAGAGCTCGATTCATAGGATATCCTAAAGAGTCATTAGGATACTATTTCTACATTCCAGAAGACCACAATGTGATTGTGAGTCGACATGCCATCTTTCTTGAAAAATAGTTTATTCAAGATAGCGGCATTGGAAAGCAGATTAAGCTTGATGAGAAAGTCTCACAAGTACAACGAGCTAAGGACCAATTGGAACCAAATCAGGTTGAGCCAATAAGAACACTACCTCCTCCACCTCGTAGATCGGAAAGAGTTTTCCATCCCCCTGAAAGATACTTAGGTATTATTTCAGAGGAAGTAGAGAAAATGTTCCTCATAGGTAATGGTGCTCATGGTGATGATCCCAAAACCTACAACGAGGCGATATCAGATATCGACTCCGAGAAATGGCTAGAGGCAATGCAAGTCAGAAATTGACTCGATGCACTCAAACCAAGTCTGGACCTTGGTAGATCCACCAGAAGGTATAGTACCTATTGGGTGTAAATGGATCTTCAAGAGAAAGATTGGTGCAGATGGGAAATGTGGAGACATTCAAGGCTAGACTAGTGGCAAAAGGTTATAGTCAACGCGAAGGCATTGACTATCAGGATACCTTTTCCCAGTGGCTATGCTAAAATCCATCCGCACATTGCTTGCCGTTGCAGCCTATTTCGATTATGAAATATGGCAAATGGACGTGAAAACGGCATTCTTAAATGGATATCTTGAGGAAGATATCTATATGGAACAGCCGCTAGGTTTCACATCCAGTGATACTGATCACAAGGTTTGCAAGCTGCAAAGGTCCATATATGGACTTAAGCAAGCATCTCGGAGCTGGAACACTCGTTTCAATGATGTGATCAAAAAGTTTGGTTTCATCAAAAATGAAGAGGAACCATGTGTTTTCAAAAAGGGTCAGTGGGAGCGCTGTTGTCTTCCTCGTATTGTACGTGGATGACATCCTCCTTATTGGGAATGATATTCCCATGTTGACATCAGTCAAAATGTGGTTGTCCAAGGAATTCTCCATGAAAGACCTAGGTGAAGCATCCTTTATTCTAGGAATTAAGGTCTATAGGGATAGACCGAATAGGATGCTAGGACTTTCACAGAAGATGTACATAGAGGAAAGTACTAAAGAGGTTTAGTATGGAAAACTCTAAGAGGGGATTAATACCCTTCAGACATGGTATTCATCTTTCCAAGAAGATGTGCCCTAGCACACCTGAGGAAATAGAACGCATGAGCAAGATCCCTTATGCTTCTGCAATAGGGAGCCTCATGTATGCCATGCTATGTACACGACCTGATATAGCCCATGCTGTGAGTGTCACAAGCAGATATCAGTCAAATCCAGGTGAAGAACACTGGACTTCTGTGAAATGTATCCTTAAGTACTTGAGAAGAACTAAGGATATGATGTTGGTCTTTGGTAATGGAGAACTCCAAGTCCAGGGATACACAGACTCGGATTTCATGTCCGATATAGATGATCGAAAGTCGACATCTGGAAGTCTGTTTGTGTGCAATGGTGGTGCTGTCAGCTGGAAGAGTTCCAAGCAAACCATGATAGCAGATTCCACCATGGAAGCAGAATATATCGCTGCATCAGAGGCTGCAAAGGAAGCATTCTGGTACAAGAAGTTTGCTGCAGAAATTGGAGTAATGCCATCAGATGCCATTCCTCTATACTGCGACAACAATGGCGCCATAGCCCTTGCTAAGGAGCCGAGGTCTCACCAGAAAATCCAAGCACATTGAGCGGCGATACCACCTCATCCGCGATTACCTCGAGAAGGGTTACGTCGAGGTCAAGAGAGTCAACTCCACAGATAATGTGGCAGACCCACTTACAAAGCCGTTGGGCCAGCAGAAGATCGAAGCCCACCTTGAGAAGATGGGACTTAGACTTGTAGCCAATTGGCTTTAGGACAAGTGGGAGATTGTTAGATATATGTGCCCTAGAAGCCAGAATTGGCTGACACTTGTAATACACTTCTAGGGGCAAAATTATAATTTTGACTATAAATCAATAAAATGGGTTATTTTCTATCACATATGTGTATTTAGTGTCTGTGATACATCCTTTGAGTTAATGGTAATGATAATTCATATTTTCAAGAGTTGAAAATTTAAGACATGAATAATCATTATTAACTCATAAAATGCTCCCGACCATAGGATCATCACGAGGATGGTGATTGATCCGGAAGGTTGGTGTACAATCGCTTCTCTTTAGTAGATGAGTCTTGAGTCTACGGTGTGGAGACACCGGAGCGAGAGTACAGGTACTCGTTAGAGAACGAGGGCACTGAGCGTGACCACCTCGAGTAGTCATTAGGAAGTCTACCTTCTCGTCAATGACTGACTCGATGCTGCAGTAGTGTGTCTGGTTCTTTGACCTGAGGTGCATCGGCAGTTCACCTTGAGGGTGTTATAGTTTGACTACACCATTACTCGGTCTCCTAGCCATATGGAACCCTGAGGTGTATGTTGGCTATAGCATGTTCATTGTAGGAACTGGATTGCATCAAGATGGAATCTATCTACCTCGGTGGTAGAGGAGCAGCCCTATGATGATCATGAGAATCAAGTCCAGAAGTCCATGGCCATGGCAGAGTGAAATAATAGAAAGAGTTTCTATTTAGATTTTCACATTGGACTTGAATCGAATGATTACATCATATGACAGAGAACTAGGGTTTGACGAGTTCACCTTAACCCTAATCTGATCGGGGCTCAAGATAGAAGAACTTAATCACACAGGTAGCTGCACCAAGAGGTTCGCATTCAGCTCTGATGGGTTGCCACCATATACTGCTAGGTGTCACTGGTGGATTTTGGGAGCAATTAGAATGATTTAGATGATCGATCATTCTAGCTGTTCGAATCAGAAGAGTTCTGATCCATCGAAAGGAGTTTCGATGATGTCGATGATAGAGATCATGACATATCCCATTACCATACAGAACTGAACCTAACTGGGTCACACAAACAAGGGTTTGAATCTGGTGATCATCAATTGAACTGATCTAGTTCAATTGATCTGAATGAGATTCAATTAGGTTCAAGGAAAATCGTGCTAGCACTCGATTGAACCTAACGTTCTTCTTTTACTATCATAAATAAGTTGTCCTGACTGAGCCAAAGGAGTTTGTGCTCAATCAGAGGCCTTCATATGGTCTGACTGGAGGTTGTCCAAGTCAGAAAAGGTTGTCTTATTTTGTAAGACATTACCTGCCATTTTTGGTCACCTGCCATTTCTTGTTCTTTGACTTTGGTCAAAAGTCTACCTTTGACTGGTCAAATGTTGACCATTGACACTTTGACTTTTGACCACATGTCATGCACCTATTGGAGAGCTGGTGGGGGCCTGTCCCCCTGCCAGAACCTGGCAAGGAGGAGGGCGCACGCCAAGGGTGGCGTGTGCCCAAGTTGGAGGCGCCTAGGAGTCCTTGTTGGACAAGGACTCCATCTCCCTTTTGGATTCCAATTAGAGTTCTCCTAAGAACCAACTTTGACTGGTCTTAGGCACCCTCTAAGGAGGAATCCAGGGGACTCTATTCCCACCAATCAGATTTAGATCTGATTTCACAAAGGGTTGTGATTGGTTGGGAAGAAGAGGAGTTGGATCACAGAGTCTATAAATAAGACCCTGCGCCCAACTCCTAATTCTAATTGAGATTTCCCATGCCCCAAGGCTGCCTCTCCCCTCCTTCCTCCATGCCATAGTCTCTTCTCCCCTTGCTCTCCACGTCCAAAAGGTTTTGGATTTAGGTTGGTGCGATTCCAGATCAAGGAAAGGCGATCAAAAGCAAGAAGGCTGCGCTGCTGCAAAAGGACGACTGCAGATCTTCAAAAGAGTTTTGAAGATCCTCCAGATCAGATCCAGATCTGAATTTTTGGAGGTGTGATAGAGAAGAAGAGGATCTCTAGATCCAACCTGAGTGGATACCGGTAGAGGCCAGGTGCTTGCGTGGCTAAGATCCAGAACCTTCCACTACAATCAGGATCATCTACAGGGTAATAGGATTACCCAAACCAGGTAAATTGAATTTGATTTAATTTATCTTGTTTTATTTTATTTATTAAAATAATAAGAATCAGATCTGAAACATATCAAGATCTGATTGAGATCAAGAAAAAATTTTTGAAATATATCTCTTGATCTAATCAGATCTGGACGAACCTGGACCGAGAAATCAGGATTTCCCTTCATAACATCATCAAAATATCTTTCGATGGACCAGAATTCTTTTGATTCATCAAATTAGAATCATCGATCATCAAGATAATTGTAATTGATCCCAAAATCCGCCAATGATATCTAGCAGTATATGATAGCAATCCATCAAAATCGAATAGCGAACCTCTCAGTGCAGGTACCTATGTGATTAAATTCTTCTATCATGAGCTCCGACGAGATTAGGGTTAAGGTAAACTCGTCAAACCCAACACCCATCATATGAATGAATCATTTGATTTGAGTTCGATGTGAAATCCTAATAGAAACTTCTTTTTGTTATTTCATACTACCATGGTCATAGGTTTTAGGAGTCGATCTTATGATCATCATAGGACGATTCCTCCTCTACCGAGCTTGATAGATTCCATCTTGGTGCGATCCAATTCCTACAATGAACATGCTATAGCCAACATACACCTTAGGATTTCGAATGGCTAGAAGATCGAGTTATAGTGTAGTCAAACTATAATACCCTCAAGGTGAACTATCGATGCACCTCAGGTCAAAAAACTAGACACATGCTGTAGCATCGAGCTAGTCATCGATGAGAAGGTAGGCTCTCTTATGACCGCTCGAGGTGGTCACGCTTAGTGCCCTCATTCTCTAACAAGTATCTATACTCTCGTTCTGGTGTCTCCATACCATAGACTCAAGACTCATCTATCCTAAGAAGACAATCATACATCAATTTTTTGGATCGATCACTATCCTCCTGATGATCCTATGATCGAGAGTAGTTTATGAGTTAATTATGACAACACATGCCTTAAATTCTCAATTCTTGAGAATATGTGTTATCATGCCTATTAACTCAATGGATGTATCACGGACACTTTATACACAATATGATAGAATAAATAATTTTTTAATTAATTTTAAGTCAAAATTATGAGAATATCCCTAGAAAGTATTTAACAAGTGTCAGTCAATCTGACTTCTAGAGCACCATCTAACAATAACTCCCACTATGAGAACTATCTATTGACATGTAGATAAGACTCCATTAGATGTTCTTGAATTGGATCAATTCAGTGAACTCATTCTCTAATGAGCACTCACATCTCTGTATTAGTATCATACACAAGTGATTACAAGATCAATCACCCTTTCCATCAAGTATACATAGAATGTGCTAGTCTTACCGAAATATTGATCCCCAACTCAATGTTCCATCGATCAAGAATATTTAAATTAGGATTTTAAGATTTTAGGTCTCACAAGTATGATCTCATCATAATCTTAAAATTATAGCCCTAATTTATGGGGTTTATCATAATCATAAATAATTAAGATGCAGCATATGATGAAATAAATGCCTTTATTTATTTGAAAATATCATTACATGAGTTTGGAAGATAAAAGAATAGCCCATCAAAATATAAATTTCAATTAGCTTAAGGGCATATTCCTTTTAATCTCCCACTTGCATTAAAGCTAATCGCCCTTGTATTTTAATCCCATATAATCAAGGTAGCGATCGAACTGCTGCTATGGTAAAGCCTTAATGAACGGATCTATTATATTGTTCTTTGTGTCTACTCGTTCAATGACAACATCTTGTCTCTTGATTATTTCACGAACGAGATAGAAGTATCTTAGAATGTGCTTGGACTTATGATGAGACCTTGGTTCCTTTACTTGAGTAACTACTCTAGTATTAGCACAAAAAAGTGGTACTGGGTTTTAACTCTTAGGAATAATACCCATTCAATGATAAACTTCTTCATCTAGATAGCTTCCTTGGCGGCTTCACTTATAGCTATATATTCTGTCTTAGTAGTTAAGTCAGCTACAGTCGGCTATTTGGTACTCTTCCAACTCACTGCTCCATCATTTAGAGTAAAGATATATCCTAAAATAGATTTGCTATCATCTAGGTCTAATTAAAAACTGGAGTCAGAATATCCTTCTAGCTTAAGATCAGATCCAGCATATACCAGAAAAATATTCTTAGTCCTTCTCAAGTACTTAAGAATATTTTTCATAGCTTTTCAATGATTCTCTCTTGGATTAGCATGAAATCTATTAGCTATGCCTAAAGCATAAGCAACATCAGGCTTGGTACATAACATGGCATACATTATTGATCCTACAGCCAAAGCATAAGAAATAAAACTCATTCTATTTCTCTCTTCAATTATCTTAGGAGATATCATCTTAGAGAGATGTATGCCTTGACTCATGGGTAAGTAACATTTTTTACTCCTATCCATACTGAACCCTTTCAGTATTAAATCAATATACCTAGACTGGGACAAGCCTATCATCCTCTTAGGTCTATCTCTATAGATCTTTATACTTAGTATATAGGATGCTTCCCCCAAGTCTTTCATGGAAAACTTATTAAGCCATAACTTGACCGATTGCAACATTAGGATATCATTCCCAATGAGGAGTCTGTCATCTACATACAGAATCAAGAAAACTATGGCACATCCACTAGTCTTCTTGTACACACATGGTTCATCCATATTCTTGATGAAGCCAAACTCTTTGATTGTAATATCAAAGTGAATGTTCCAACTTCTTGAAGCTTGCTTTAATCCATAAATGGATCTCTTAAGCTTGCATACTTAATTTGGTCTCTTATTTGAGACAAAATCCTTTGACTGTGACATATAGACCTCCTCCTCAAGAAAATCATTAAGAAAAGCGATCTTCACATCCATTTGCCATATTTCATAATTATAGTATGCTGCTATGGCAAGCATAATCCAAATTAATTTTATGGCAATAGGTAAGAATGTTTCATCATAATCTACATCTTATTTTTGCCTGAAATTCTTAGCCACTAATCTGGCTTTATAGGTTTTAACTTGGCCATCCACTCCAATCTTTTTCTTATAGACCCATTTGCACTCAATAGGGTTCACATCCTCTAGTGCATCCACCAAAATCCATACTTTGTTGGTGTACATGGAGTCCATCTCGATTTGCATGCTAGCCAGCCATTTGTCTATGTCCCTACTCATGACAGCTTCCATATAAGTCAGAGGTTCATCATTCTTAATGACTTGGGCTTCATTATTCTCAATAATGAACCCGTACCTCATAGGTGCATATTGCACTCCATCAGACCTATGGATTGGAGTTGTGTGTTTTGATTTTTTCTTATTTATATATTTATTTGCTTGAGAAATATCTATTTATTTTTCTTGAACTTCACTAAGTTCAATATTTCTTCTACTACCTCTTTCTAGGATAAACTCTTTCTCCATGAAAGTGGCATGCCTACTGACAAATATCCTTTATTTAGTAGGACGGTAGAATAGATATCCTATACTATCTCTAGGATATCCTACAAATAGATATTTATCTGCTCTAGCATCTAGCTTATGTCCAAAATTTTTTTTGATATATGCTGGACAACCCCATATCTTAAGATAATTAAGATTAGATTTCTTACCTCTCCATATCTCATTTAGAGTGCTAGATACAGACTTAGAAGATACTCTATTCAAGATATATACTACGGTCTCTAGGGCATGACCCTAGAAGAAAATAGGTAACTCTGTGAAGCACATCATGGATCGTACCATATCTAATAAGGTATGATTCTTTCTTTCGGCAATACGATTTAACTATAGTGTATAAGGAGGAGTCCATTCAGAGAGAATTTTTTTTACTTTAAGATAGTCCAGAAATTCACTAGATAAGTATTCTCCTTTTCGATCAGATCGAAGGATTTTTATACTCTTTTTAGTTTATTTTTCGACCATACTTTGATACTCTTTGAATTTATCAAAAGCTTTGAATGTGTTTCATAAGATACACATATCCAAACCTAGATAAATCATTAGTAAATATTATAAAATAAGAGTATTCTCCTCTGGCCTATGTTGTCATAGGACTATATATATCTATATGTGCTAGTCCTAATAACTCACTTATCCTTTCTCCATGTCCATTAAATGGAGTCTTGGTAATTTTACCCATGAGACATGATTCACAAGTTTCTAATGATTCATAATCACAATGATTAAAGAACTTTTCTTTGTATAACTTGTTAATCCTGGTCTCACTAATATGACCAAGTTGACAGTACCAAAGTAAAGTATTATTTATGTTCTCTCTTTTATGCTTTTTATTTTCATCAATATGAAAAATATTGTCATTCAAACATAGAGTCAATAAATCATTATTAAAAATGCCATTGCATATAATTTTATTAGAATATTTGATAGAGCAACCATTGCTCATTACATCAAGATTATATCCTTATTTTAATAAAAGGATATAGATATAATATTTTTAATGATCTTAGATATATAATAATAATTTATCAGCTCTAAGATCTTTTTAGAAGGTAACTTCAAAATATTTGTTCCTACAGCTTTTGCTTGGATGGACTCTCCTCCAACACCATAGAGTTCGAAGTCACCCATCTTCAAACTCCTAATTTTCTGCAGCCCCTGCAAAGATTTATAGATATAAAAATCATAGCCGGTATCTAATACCTAAGAGTTTAAAATAAAAAAAAATTCAATGATAATATTGTATGTATCTTATATATACCTTTTGGTGCATTATTTACACCAATCTTCACTGTTGCAAGGTAAGCCTTGCAATTTCTTTTCCAAAGACCTATTTTGCCGCAGTGAAAGCAGGTCGTTTGTTCGGAGGCCTTCTTCCCCTTCTTCTTTTTATTTATGCCATCTTTAGGATTCAGCCTCCTCTTAGAATCCATTTTGCCTGCCTTCTTCTTGGAGATCCCATCTACAAGAAGAAGAATAGCCTTATCCTTCTTGATATGGCTCTCTACTATTTTGAGTATATTTAACAACTTAGACAAGAAAGTATTCAGTTTGTTCATGTGATAGTTTATGACAAACTGAAAAAATGATTATGGAAGTGATTGTAGGATTACATCCTAACTCAACTCTCCATCCATGAAAAAACCTAATTAGCTTAATCGAGTGATTAGATCAATTACCATCAATACATGATCTTGCACCGATGAACCCTTTGCCATCCTAGTATGGAATAACTGCTTAGATATCTCATATCTAGCAGTTCTACTCCATTCTCCATAAAGTCATTTTAGGTTGAGCAATATGGATTGAGTGTCTATGCCATCATGCTGCCTCTGTAACTCGTTACTCATAGAGGCAAGTATGATGTACTTGATAGTAAGAGAATCATTTTGCCACATCTTGTATGTGGACTTTTCTTTCTCTATAGCATCTTCTCCTAATGGCTCAAGATTATGGGCATCAAGAATATAGAAGAGTTTTTCTTGACTGAGTACTATTTTTAGATTTCTCAGCCAATCCACATAGTTAAGACCGATCAACTTATTTGAATCCAAAATTGAACGTAGTGAAAGTAAAGAAGCCATTTATTCTACATAATAAAGAACATTATATAAGCAAATAACTCATGATGATATATATAATTAAATTAGAACTTCAATTTAATTATGTCTTTCATTATTTTATCGAATATTATAATCCTCAAATATGATAATCGAGAAAACCTAATCATTTTTCTTAGTAGGATTGAGATCCTAATTCTTTGTAGAAGGTTTTGTGGTTGTACAACAAATCTTTTATAAGTTCAAAGGTAGAAAACTCTTTTCAATTGCATCTCATGGAATTTTTAATATATTCTTGGCCAATAAAATATTAATAGCCTTATGTTAGTATAACAAACTATAATATTTTAGTTAAGTAGGACCCTATATTTCTATATAGTCATAATGAAATATAATTACCTTTGTGGTTACACAACAAAGTAGTATATCTAAAATACCATAAGCATCATTATGCACTAGATCAATATTACATCAATCCCCATAATCGATCTTGTGGTTGCACAACAAACCTAATATGGTTGATGACATAATAATGAATTAGCATGAAGGAAGGCCTTCATGCAGTGAATCAAAAGAATCCATCTGTCGAGCTGGCTTGGTCCATAATTGAGCTAGCTCGACAAGCATCTAGCCCGAGCACTACTTTCTATTCTCCTAAGAGAGCTGGTTTGAATCTATCTCGAGCTGGCTCAATCTCATCCCGAGCCAGCTCAGCTACGTATCAGAGCCAGATTCCAATAGGAATGCCTAAGCACCCAATCTAGAATTAAATCAATTGAATCAGCTAAGTATGTGGGAGAGAAATGGGGGTCCTCCTATTGCTTTCCTTAGATATCAATGAATTGGCTAGGTCAAATAATGGAATCAATTAGAAATCATGTTCTCTTTACCAATCATGAACCACTTTTCTAGACATCGATTGATCAATTTGATATCCAGATTGGTTCTGCTATTGGTTAATTATACTATAACTTAATATAATTTTATAGAGAGCTTTAATTGGTCTCTATGCATATTCTAATTCAAAATATATAACATACAAGAATTAATCATATCAATCATATCAGCATGTATCATCACTCTAGGACAACCATCATCACATAGTGAACATTTGTCACTATGCCAAGGCAACCTTACAAAATGATATACATCATAATTTAATTATGAATAATTAAACATGATCACATCACATTAAAAATATGCTAAAATTTTAAATATGATCATATCATATTGACAATTTTGCCATTAAAGCATAAATATAACAACATATGATTTAGTCTAATAAGGTTTGCTTTGATACCACTGTAGGATTTGGTGTACAAGGCGGAAGCATGGATTTTAAAATAAAATAATAAAATCATATAACCAAATACAAAACCTAGGACCACCTTATTAGTATTTAAATCATATAATATGCATTTATAACATAAATGAATGTATCAGAACATACCTCTGATCGTTAAACTATAACTTGACCTTGATCACCAGTAGCAGTCCGTCAAGGGTTCCACCAGGTGCCCACGTGTTCATCCTCCAACATTGATCCATATGGAGACTTGATCAAGATACCAGCATCTTTGATTATTTTAATTAAAATTCTTATGATAAGAACTTTAATTATTTAGGCAGAACCCTGTCTAGCCTTTGCTGTCACCTTTCTTGCCTATTCTTTCTTATCTTTCTTACCTCCTTGTCTTCCTTTAAAATCTTCCTAAGCCCTCATCCTAAAGTAGACCTTTTGTCCTTAATTAGGACTTGTCTTAACGAGAGAAGGAAGAAAGAAATTGGACAACTAGGGAGAGTGGTAAGAAAGAAAGAAGAGTTCTGAATTTTTTTTTTTACTTGGACTCCCGGAGCGCATCCCTATTTATAATGTACGTAAGGGTACCTCCAAAAGTTTCTCATGCCCATTCCATATTTTCATCTCATGCCCATTCAAAAATATCATGCTCCATTAGAAGAAAATACTACGTGGAATTCAAAGAATTAATATGAAGAGGTGCCTTAATGTAGAAGGACTCTTCGTAAAATTCTACGTAACTTTCTTCCGTAGAGTTGCAACACTTTCATATTGGTGCCATTAATTTCTACCATTGATTAGCATCAAATGCTAATCCAAAGTTCTAAAAGGATGGTGCCAAATCAGAAGATGGCATGAAAAATAAGGGTGTGGAAAAGTCAAAGCTTCAAGGTGTTTGACTTGGTCCAAGAGGTGCCTACAAGGGAGGGGACGGCAAGGACTCCTTAGTTATCCAAATACCAGATAGCCAACGAAGACATTCATTAGCAAAAATACTCTTCTATGCCCTCTCTTCATCTAAAATTCATGTAACATATTTTACGTGAAATAAACGAAGGTAGATGGCATCAAAAATACTTCCATGCACCACATGTCCCAAGTGCATAAATCAAAACCTCACACGCTAAGAGAGAGAGAGTCTCTAGCACATGTGTTGCTGTTAGATGACACCTAGACCTTGGTCATCAAGCCAAAGGTCAACCCAATTAGTTAGCCAAATTTGATTTGACTCAAATTGGATTTAATTAGTCCAAATTAGAACCCGATTTGAATTGGATTTGAATCTAGGTGCTAGGATTTGTAATATGTGCTAGCATATTCAACCTACAAACATGATCTAATCCAATTAGACCCTTGATTAATTCTATTTGTGTGTGATCCATTGTGTTCCACATCTATCCAGCAGTGGATCCAGGTGTAATTTGACATAATTTGGTTAGAACTCAACCAAACCAATTTAGGTCAAAACTAGCTAACCCAATTCGATCAATTAGAATACTTTCTAATTAATGATTAAATTAAACTCTTTAATTTAATTGAACCCACAAGATAAGATTGATATCTAGTAATGTATCATGTCTATTTAGAAGATATAAAATTTTGATGGAAATATCAAAAATATCCTTAGTGGAAAGTTATGTGCAATAGGATCCTTCAATCATCCTACATCCTGAATATGACATGGATATGAAATCATGTTGTGGTATCAACTCACTCTGATACCAAATTATTAAAATATCAACTATTCTGATACTGCTCGTTAAGGATCTAGTACCAAATTATTATGATAAAAAAAAAGAAATAAAATAAAAAAATAATCAAGTACGTGGATCAGCTTAAAGGCTCACCTCCATGGGGCATGCAAAGTTTCACTATAAAAAAAAAAGGTACAAGAGGAGAACATCCACTCTCAACTCACCGTACATAAATATCTCTCAACTAGAAGCTATCCTCATAAAAGCTCCCTTAGAATCCTAAGAAGATCTATAGAAGTTACAAGATGCTCTGCCCTCATAGCCACCTCGCTGGATGCTATGTACCTATTACTTCTCTCTCTCTCATGGCCCGCACATACTCGATGCTCTACCAAGCTTCTCTCAATGACTGTTTGAGCATCTCTACGTGCCTCTCATGCCATACGTGCCATCTTTTCTGCTCCATAGCACCTCAGTGAAGGAAAAACTTATTTTCCCAGCATTGGATTGTTTAGATCTGATTGGATCTGAAGAAATATTTTAATTTTTTTTTTTTAAATCCTAATCAAATATAAAACTTCTCAAATCTAATCATAGAAATCTAATATTAAAACTTAAAAATTAAATTAAATTAAATTTTAAGTACCTAATGATAATCTAATTATCCTACGATGATCCTGTTGATTCCTAAGGTTCTGGAAGGAGCCACGCACGCGCCTGGCCTCCACCAGTATCCACTTAGATAGAATTTGAATGCCTTCTCCTCATAAATCTTTTCACCAAAAATTAAATTTGGATTTGATTTGAAAAGCCTTCAAAATAACTTCTGAGGGCAGCCTATTCGTCTCACGAACACCATCGTGTAGATGCTGAATCTTGTGCCAAAAATCTTGGACCTTCAACTCAGATTTGTGCCTAACTTTTTAGGCATGTAGAAGAGATGGAGAGAGAGGATAGAGGGTTTGTGGAAATCAGAGGAAAGGCTCCTTTGGGTGTGGAAAAAATAAATTACTTTGAGGCAATTTCATGAGAAGAGTTCTTATACAAGACATAGCACCATAAAGAGTCCCTTCTTAATCAAAAACCTTATTAATTCAACCATTGGGACTCTTGGACCAGATCTCCATGAAAAGTCCTAGATCCCATCTAGTTTTGATATCAAAAATCTATCTAGAAGGTGGTGGCATGGAAGGATAAGGAAGAGTCCATGTGCATCTAGGACTCTTCCCTCAAGAGTTTGATCCAAATCAAACTCTATCAAAACCCAATATAGGAAACTCCAAAAATTACAAAATTTTGCACACCCAAAGTATAACTCATGCCCTATCATATCCAAAAATTAGAGTAAAATAATTTTTAGAGAAATTTCTAAAATTCTTTAATCATATGAATCTCAATTCTCTTAATTGGGTCAACTATTGACCCTAGTCCAATTGCACTAAGAATAAATTTAATTTTCATAATTAATCTGATCTGGACTTATTTTAGTTAGATGAAAATAAACTCATTCAAGATACAGGAATGAGTTAAATCAAATTTGACTTGATTGCGATGAATCAGAAAGATTATAGAAGGAGAAAGTTAGGCTCAATCATGTGTTAGCATGATTACCTTGAACTTGATTGGATATAATCCAAATCAATCAAACTAGGTTAGCCCAATTGATGACATCCAAATCTAAACTCTTATTTGTACGATCTAGTTAGGTTCAATTTCATATGATAATGAGACATGTCATGATCTCCATCATCGACATCATCGAAACACCTTTTGATGATGGACCAAAACTTTTCTGATTCATACAATTAGAATGATCGATCATCAAAATCATTCTAATTGCTCTCAAAATCCACCAGTGACACCTAGCAGTATATGATGGCAATCCATCAGAACTGAAAGTGAACTTCTCAGTGTAGCTATCTATGTGATTGGGTTCTTCTATCTTGAGCCCCGATAGGATTAGGGTTAAGGTGAACTTGTCAAACCCAATATCTGTCATATGAATTAATCATTCAATTCGAGTCCTACGTGAAACCCTTATAGAAACTCTTTTTATCATCTTCACTCTACCATGGCCATGGGCTTATGGACTCGATTCTCATGATCATCATAGGGCAACTCTTCATCTACCAAGGTAGATAGATCCCTTATTGGTGCAATCCAATTCCTACAATGAACGTACTATAGCCAACATACACCTCAAGATTTCGAATGGCTAGGAGATCGAGTTTTGGTATAGTCAAACTACAACACCCTCAAGGTAAATTATCGATGCACGTCAAATCAAAGAACCAAACACTCTACTGCAATATCGAGCCAGCCATCGATGAGAAGGTAGACTTCCTTATGAATGCTCGAGGTGATCACGCTCCGTGCCTTCGTTCTCTAACGAGTACCTGTACTCTCACTCCAATGTCTCCACATCGTAAACTCAAGACTCATCTACTCAAAGGAAGCGATCGTACACTAACCTTCTAGATCAATCATCATCCTCATGATGATTCTACGATCAGGAGTAGTTTATAAGTTAATTATGAAAATTCATGTCTTAAATTTTTAACTCTTTAAAAATATGAATTGTCATTATCATTAACTCAAAGGATGTATCACATATACTTTAAATATATACTATGATGGAAAATAATTTTTTTATTAATTTATAGTCAAAATTATAAAATTGCACATAGAAGTTTATTACAAGTGTTAGCCAATCTGGCTTCTAGGGCACACATCTAATAAACTCCCAATTGACCTAAAGCCAATTAGCTACAAATCTAAGTCCCATCTTCTTAAGGTGGGTTTTGATCTTCTGCTGGCCTAAAGGCTTTGTCAATGGATCTACCACATTGTCCACTGAGTCGACTCTTTTGACCTCGATGTAACTCTTCTCGAGGTAATCATAGATGAGGTGGAATCACCGCTCGATGTGCTTGAATTTCTGATGAGACCTCAACTCCTTAGCTAGGGCTATGGCGCCATTATTGTCACAGTACAGAGGGATGGCATTTGATGGCATCACTCCAAGTTCTACGACGAACTTCTTATATCAGAATGCCTTCTTTGCAGCTTTCGATGCAGCGATGTACTCTGCTTTCATGGTGGAATTTGCTATCATAGTCTGCTTGGAACTCTTCCAGCTGATAGTACCATCATTACACACAAACGGACTACCAGATGTTGACTTTCGATCATCTATATCAGACATAAAATTCGAGTCTATATAACCCTAGACCTGGAGTTCTCTATTATCAAAAATCAAAAATATATCCTTAGTCCTTCTTAAGCACTTAAGGATACATTCCACAGAAGTCTAGTGCTCTTCACCTGGATTCGACTGATATCTACTCGTGACACTCATTGCATGGGCGATATCAGGTCGTGTACATAGCATGGTGTACATGAGGCTCCCTATTGCCGAAGCATAAGGGATCTTGCTCATGCATTCAATCAACTCAGGTATGTTGGGATACATTTTCTTGGAGAGATGAATGCCATGTCTAAAGGGCACCAATCCTCTCTTGGAGTTTTCCATACTAAACCTCTTTAGTACCTCCTCTATGTACATCTTCTGTAAGAGACCCAGCATCTTATTTGGTCTATCCCTATAGATCTTAATTTCTAGAATAAAGAATGCCTCTCCTAGGCCTTTCATAGAGAACTCTTTTGATAACCATATTTTAACTGTGGTCAATATGAGAATATCATTTTCAATAAGGAGGATGTCATTCACGTACAATACGAGGAAGACAACAGCGCTCCTACTAATCTTTTTGAATACACATGATTTTTTTTGGTTCTTGATGAATCCAAATGATTTGATCACATCACTGAAAAGAGCATTCCAGCTTCGAGATGCTTGCTTAAGTCCATAGATGGACCTTTGCAGCTTGCAGACCTTATGATCAGCATCACTGGATGTGAAACCTAGCGGCTATTCCATATAGATATCTTCCTCAAGATATCCATTTAAGAAGGCCATTTTCATGTCCATCTAATGTATTTCATAATCAAAATAGGCTGCAATAGCAAGCAATGTGCAGACGAATTTTAACATGGCTACTGGTGAGAAGTTATCCTGATAGTCAATACCTTCACGCTGACTATACCCTTTTGCTACTAACCTGATCTTGAATGTCTCCACATTTTCATCTGCACCTATTTTTCTCTTGTAGATCCATTTACACCCAATAGGTACTATACCTTCAGGTTGATCTACCAAGGTCCAGACTTGATTTGAGCGCATTGAGTCAATCTCTGACTTTATTGCCTCTACCCATTTCTTGGAGTCGATATCTAATATTGCCTCATCATAGATTTTGGGATCATCACCATGAATCCTATTTTCTATGAGAAACATTTTCTCTACGTTCTCTGAAATAATACCAAAGTACCTTTTAGGAGGATGGAAGATCCTTTCTAATCTATGAGGTGGAGGAGGTAGTGATTGAACTGGCTCAATCTGATTGGATTTCATAGGGTCCTTAGCTCATTGCTCTTAGGAGACTTTCTCCTCGAGCCTAATTTGCCTTTCGATGCCACCATCTTGAATAAACTATTTTTCAAGGAGGATGGCATGTCAACTCACAATCACATTATGGTCTTTCAAAATGTAGAAATAATATCTTAATAACTCTTTAGAATATCCTATGAACCAAGCTCTAAAGAACCTATACTCTAACTTGTCCGCTTGTTGTCTATTGATATGAGTCAGGCAATCCCAAATTCTGAGGTGACTCAGACTTGATTTCTTATCATGCCATATCTCATACGGTGTGGTAGGAACGATTTTAGAGAAAATCCTATTTAGTAAATATATAGCGATATTAGACTATGTCCCTAAAGAAACTTAGGGAGGTCCGTGAAGCTTAGATTGGACCATATCTAATAAGGTTCGGTATCTTTGTTCTAAAATTCCGCTGAGTTGAGGTGTTCCATGTGGAGTCTATTGAGAGACTATGTCATTTTGCATAAGATAGTCTAAGAATTTTTGACTAAGGTATTTACCTCCTCGATATGATCGAAGAACCTTAATGGATTTTTTGGTTTATTTTTCTACTTCATGTCTAAATTTTTTGAACTATTTAAAAGCTTCAGATTTATGTCGCATCAAATACACATACCCATATCGAGATAAATCATCGATAAAGGTGATGAAGTAGACATAGTTGCCTCTAGTCGGCACTTCAAATGGGCTGCACACATCAGTATGTACTAGGACAAGTAGTTTTGTGGCCCATTCCCCCTATCTTATAAAAGGTAGCTTGATCATTTTGCCATGAAGGCATGATTCTCAAATCGGATGTGACTCAAAAGTCAACGGACTTAATAGCCCAGATTTCTTCAATTTCTTAATCTTGTCTTCTGCTATATGATCTAGCCTAACATGCCATAGATACCTATCATTTAGACTACCCTTAGGTCATTTTGATCCTATGGCATTCATATTTTGCTCGATATTGAAAATAGAAACATCAATATGTAATTGATAGAGATCATTTATAAGAAAACCACTTGCAATTTTATTTTTTTTATAAAGAATATTATAATGGTCCTTAAGAAAACTAATTACACAGCCTTTCTGTGCTAAACATGAAATAAAAATCAAATTCCTACTTGCCATAGGTATATAAAAATACTCTTTAAGAACTAAATCTAATCATAACGGTAATCACATAGGATAGGTTCCCACGGCCACTATAGCAACTCTTGCTCCATTCCTGATGCATAGGATCATCTCACCATCCCTCGACCTCCTGCTATCCTCAAGATCCTGCATAGAAGTACATAAGTGAGCACTAGAACCAGAGTCAAACACTCAACTGGATGTAGAAAAAATCATAAGGTTAGATTCTATAATGAGCATACCTCCAGAAGGACCTGCCGCTTTCTTGTTCTTCGGGCTGGCCAGGCATAAGGGGTAGTTCTGCTTTCAATGACCGTCTGTGTTACAATAAAAATATTTTCCTCTATCTACGACCTTCTTTTTTAGCTCTGCCTTCTTCTTCTTTCCACCATCCACCTTCTGCTTCTTCATGGACTTCTTCTTCTTTTCAAAAATTTTTTTCTTAGAAGAAGTCCACTCCACAGTAAGTACTGAGTCTTTAGAAACTTTCATAGAAAGCTCAATAGTAACCAACATATTCATAAGTTCTGTCAGAGTATTCTATAGTTTATGCATATGATAGTTCATGATGAACTGTCCATACGCATTAGTTAAGGATTGCAAAAATATATCAATCTGCAAATTCTTATCCAACTTGACATTGAGCTTCTCAAGCTCTTCTAAGTCCTTGATTATCATCAGACAATGATCTTTGACTGACTGCCTATCATGCATTTGATCCTTGAAAAGTCTTCTAGTGACTTGATATTTGGCTGCATGACTTTGTTCACCAAACAACTCTTATCGATGAGCCAACATTTGGTAGCTAGTCTTAATGTCTTCATGTTGGCGCTGGAGCTCATCAGACATTGAGCCCAACATGTAATACCTAGCTTTGTTATCATCATCCGTCCACTTTTCTAGAGACACTCTCTGATCAGCGGATAGATGAGTCAACTTTGTAGAATCCAAAATAATTTTAAAATTCTGGAGCCAATCCTTGATGTTGGGTCCGATCAGTCATGGGTGTCCAGGATATGGGCTAGTGGATTGGATGAAGATATTTTCCTATAGAGAGTCAAAGTTTCTAGTTAGATTTTATAATTAAACTTAATCAATTTATTTAAAAATTTTATTTTTAAATAAATTAGGCTTCCACTATTTTTTCGGATCCCTATACTCCCTAGGTAGAGATATGAAAATCTTCATGATCAATTGATTTCTAGTGGGTGGTGCGGTTCCACCAACTGGCTCACCATCTCACCTAATAGTTATTGGTGATGGATCAACCGATGAGTGGATAACTCTTATCCAATGATTCTCTAATCATGGTACACCTAATTCAGATCTCTAATTCATGAATCTCACTATGTTCGAAATATTAATCCACTCCTTAGTTAAGTTAGGTCCACCATTTATATGAATTAGATTTTTGATTGGGTTCCTCACCATATCCAGAATATTGAGCCCATCCCATCCTCCAACTTGTAGCATTTAATGTCTAATAGATGTGGTTGCATCTTTCCAATGTAATTGAGCCACTGTAACCAGTCGAGAACAATCAACCTCGAGAAGGGCCCATACATCTATAATGTTGGAAGACCAATTGACTTAATCTTTTTTTAGGAAGATTCAATTTAGGTCTCTTAGACTTGACTCAGTCATAAAGGTTATGACAAGCCTGGTGGCATGGGTTAGCTCAAACTGTTAGCCACCTCAAATCAGAACTGGATTGACATAAATAGCCAGGTAAGTGAGATCGGTGGAAGGGATATACCATTAACTCGATAAGAATGCATTCAGGTCAAGTAGCTTTCAGTTAAAAACCAATCAATCATATCTGTCAAACTTACCTTAGACACCAAATAATTGATTCAGAACTAATCGGGTTGGCCTACAATCTAGGCTCAAACCACGGAGCCAAATTAGATCTTAATTGGATCAATCACATGTGGCTATGAGTCGACCTTGACCCAAACTTACAACTATTGGGCTGGTCAATTCTAAGCACTCTTGATCCCACCTAACCAACTCTTAATTCGGTTTGATCAATCGCTAGACCTAATTGAGCTACCCAAGCCCAAACCCAATTTTATGAAAATATCTTAGTTCTAAAAATTCTTAATTTTAGATCTAATTAATTTTATAATCTTAATTTTTAATTAAGTTTGGGTTCATAAATAAAAAATATGTATCAAAATTCTAGGGTTTCAAGATCTAGGATTTTGCAGAAAATAAGTTCTGATTTTTGATTAAGAACGAACGCGCAGCACCCCTACATGCCATAAGAATACTTCATCAAATGGGAGGAGAGAACTTTTAAATCTTACTTTATTCTTATGATCGGATGGTCAAGGAAAATGCCTTAATCAGAAATATAATTGAAACTACAAAACTAGTTAGATCTAGATCATATATTACATATATAATTAATGATCTAACTAATACTTGCTTTCCATACATCTCATGTATCATTATTAAATTAAATATATATATTTTTTAAATCTAAAATATCATATATAATATCTAAAAAATAGATTTAAATTTGATCATATCAAAATAAAATTATTCTAGATAATTTGTAGAACTATTCTATAACTAGTCTAAACATGCATCTTTTCATATCACATATGAATAAATCAAAAATTAAAAACTTTATTCCCTATTTTCTAGATCTGATTATAATAATTATAATATTAAAAAAATAAAAATTAAATAAATTTAAAATTATATTTAATCAAATTAACAATATAATTATATTAGACTACACATAGAACTATTCTATTCCTAGTCTAGTCATGCATCTCATACATATTAGATCTAAATGATTTAATTTTAATTTTTTGATTTTAGATCTTATCACATCAGATGTGATATCTAAAACTATTTAATATTAAATAAAAAACAAAAATAAAATTAGATCTAAAATAGATCCAAAGAACTGAAATCTGGCTCTGATACCAGTTGAAGGTAAAACCTATTTTCCCGGCATAGGATCATTTAGATCTGATTGGATCTGAAGAAATATTTTAAATTTTTTTTTTAAAATTCTAATTAGATCTGAGACTTATCATAACTAATAATAGAGATCTGATATTAAAAGTTAAAAATATAATTAAATTAAATTTAATTTTAAGTATCTGATTTGGTAATCTAATTATCCTATAATGATCCTATTGATTCCTGAGGTTCTGGAAGGAGCCATGTATGTGCTTGGCCTCTACCAGTATCCACTCAGGTAGAATCTGAACGTCTTCTCCTCATAAATCTTTTTTCAAAAAATTAGATTTAAATCTGATTTGAAAGCCTTCAAAATGACTTCTGAGGGCAGCCTGTTCATCTCACGAACACCATCGCGTAGATGTTGAATCTTGTGCCAAAAATCTTGGGCCATCAACTCAGATTTATGCCTAACTTTTTAGGTATGTAGAAGAGAGAGAGAGAGAGAGAGAGAGAGAGAGAGAGAGAGAGGATAGAGAGGGTGTGGATATCAAAGGGAGGGCTCCTTTAGGTGTGGAAAAAATAAATTACGTTGAGGCAATTTCGTGAGAAGAGTTCTTATACAAGACATAGCATCATAAAGAGTCCCTTTTTGATCAAAAACCTTATTAATTCGACCATTGGGACTCTTGGACCTGATCTCCACGAAAATCTCCAGATCTCATCTATTTTTGACACCAAAAGTCCATCAGGAAGGTGGCGGCATGAAAGGATAAGGAAGAGTCCATATGTGTCTAGGACTCTTCCCTTAAGAGTTTGATCCAAATCAAACTCTATCTAAACCTAGTCTAGGAACCTCCAAAAATTACAAAATTTTGCACACCCAAAGTATAACTCATGCATTATCACATATCCAAAAATTAAAGCAAAATAATTTTTAAAATAATTTTTAAAAGTTTTTGATCATGTGACCCTTAATTCTCTCAATTGGGTCAACTATTGACTCAAGTCCAATTGCACTAGGAATGAATTTAATTTTCATAATTAATCTAATCTGGACTTATTCCAGTTAGATGAATATAAACTCATTCAAGATACAAGAATGAGTTAAATCAAATTTGACTCGATTGCGATGAATTAGAAAGATTACAGAAGGAGAAAGTCAGGCTTAATCGTGTGCTAGCATGATTACCTTGAACCTGATTGGATATAATCCAAATCAATCAAACTAGGTTAGCTCAACTAATGACATCCAAATCTAAACCCTTATTTGTATGACCCAGTTAGGTTCAGTTTCATATGATAATGACACATATCATGATCTCCATCATCGACATCATCGAAACACCTTTCGATGATGGACCAAAACTTTTCTGATTCATACAATTAGAAAGATCGATCATCAAAATCATTCTAATTGCTCCCAAAATCCACCAATGATACCAAGTAGTATATGGTGGCAATCCATCAGAACTGAAAGTGAACCTCTCGATGTAGCTACCCGTGTGATTGGGTTCTTTTATCTTAAGCCCCGATAGGATTAGGCTTAAGGTGAACTCATGAAATCCAATATCCATCATATGAATTAATCATTCGATTCAAGTCCTATGTGAAACTCCTATCGAAACTCTTTCTATCATCTTCACTTTGCTATGGCTATGGGCTTATGGACTCGATTCTCATGATCATCATAGGGCTACTCCTCATCTACCGATGTAGATAGATCCCTTATTGGTGCAATCCAATTTCTACAATGAACGTACTATAGCCAGCATACACCTTAAAATTCTGAATGGCTAGGAGATCGAGTTATGGTGTAATCAAACTACAACACCCTCAAGATGAATTATTGATGTACCTCAGGTCAAAGAACCAGACACACTACTATAACATCGAGCCAGTCATTGACGAGAAGGTAGACTTCCTTATGAATGCTCGAGGTGGTCACGCTCAGTGCTCTCATTCTCTAACAAGTACCTGTACTCTCGCTTTGGTGTTTCCACATCATAGACTCAAGACTCATCTACTCAAAGAAAACGATCATACACCAATTTTTTAGATCAATCACCATTCTCATGATGATCCTACGGTCAGTAGTTTATGAGTTAAATATGAAAATTCATGTCTGAAATTTTCAACTCTTTGAAAATATGAATTATCATTACCATTAACTCAAAGGATGTATCACATACATCTTAAATACATACTATAATAAAAAGTAATCTTTTTATTAATTTATAGTCAAAATTATAAAATTATCCTTAGAAGTGTATTATACGTATTAGCCAATCTGGCTTCTAGGGCACACATCTAACACTCAGTCCTTTAAATAGGATAAGAATCCTCTTCTTAGCAGTTCACAGGAGTCCTAATAGGACTCATTATTCTAATATGAGTCGAACATGTCCTTGATGGAGTCTTAAAATATTTTGCGATCTTCAGATTATGATCGCAACCCTTCATGACCGCTGGATCCTATGGTCTACGCACAACTCTCGTAGACCCCTTGGATTAATCACAATCCAAGTCCAAATAGAAAAAATTCCATCATGTTCTATTGGCATCCATCGAGCCAACTCGATCAGGGGTCGAGCTAGATCAGTTGCATCTCACCCAAACTACTACTGTCTTTCTATCTGAGAGAGCCAGCTTGGTTGTAATTTGAGCTAGCTTAATCTCAATCCATGCTGGCTCGACTGCATATCAGAGCAGGCCCGACTGCTGTGCTGAAAATTGATTCTTTTCTTGCTATGAATCAAATTTAAGGCATCAAATTCTAACAATCTGCATCTCTATTCGACATTCAACCTCCACCTGACTTTGAGAGCATGTGATTCATCTCGCCCCCATGCCCTAGGGCATACCTGCTGATCATGGATGGGCAAACATGGGAGTCAAGGCAGGCCGCTCGATCCCACCTCTATCATGGGCTGTGTCCACTTTGATCAAAGATCTGCTCAAAAAAATTCTCCTATAGTAATAGAAACTTCACTCTGCGATGTCGCCTCTTATCCTCCTGAGTCTTCCATCCCGTGCCCAATCCATCACCACCTAGAGCTCCACCTTACACTAGGCTCTCTCTGGCTCCTGAAGCTCCACCTCGCACTGGACTTCCTGCTAGATAGTAATGTCCTATTGTCTTCTTCTTCTCCTCCAATATCACCCTATCGCCATGCATGATGTTCAGGATTCCATCAATAGCTATCCATCTATAGCCATTTAAATTCAGTCTGCTCAGCAAGACAAGATTTTGCCTAAAATCAGGTATGTATCGGACCTCCCCCAATCTTCTCACTGCACCATCATGTATCTTCCACCTAACCATCCCGATGCCATTAATCGCATGGCTCAATCCATCCAGTAGATAAATGGTGCCATCACTACTCTCCAAAAAGTCAAACTATTTCTTTCTGCAATAAATATGATATGTGCATGCAAAATTTAAAATCCACTACTGAAAGAAACTAGATATCTTGTTAGATATCTTTAGAATATCATCCTCTGACTCGCTACTTGCCATCACTGCAGTAGCCCTCATCTGATCCTTGAGTTATGGGCAATCTTTGACTTGATGCCCCAACTCATCGCATCTATAGCATCTGATCTTGCTAGGATCCCACATCTTGGATTTGGATCATTCTGAAGGGAATCGAGCAGGATTTTTAGCATGCATTTTTAAAATATCTTTTGAAATTAAAGCAATAAAAACTAAAATTAATCAAATAAAAATTTACTACATGCATTGATCTAATTAATTTAAACCCTACTCAGGATCTAGACATGCTAATATATAATTTGAAATTTAAATGCGATCGATCAGCAAATTGAATCTGGTGATCGATACGAGTTCAGAACTCGATACCTATGCACGAGTAGCTAATCTCTATGATCTGAATCCACCAAAAGAAGTTGTGGTATCGTGCTATAGCTGCACACTTGTCCGACCTCTACGGTTGATCCTCATGGAGCTTCTGATTCCGACCAGCTCCATTGGAGTGCTAGCTCCTCCCTAGGGCCTTTGATGGCTGATCGCGATCGATCCAATCGATTCCCTTCTTTTTAATTTTTTGGATACTCCAAAAAATCAGAACATATAGTATGGAGGATGATGAGTCAGTATCTTAGGTTTGGTGGCAATCCAATGCTCATAGCACTCGATCTCTCCACCTGAACCCAAGGTCCCAACTCTAGGGTTTTGAACACTCATAAAAACATGATGCCCGAAAATCCTCTCACACTCTCCCTGTAAGTAATTTTAGCATGAAACTAATTTTCATGGATATGAGACTTTCCTTTTTATGCACACCATACCTAGATCCCATCTAAAGTGGGTGACTAGTAGAAGAAAAATTAGGTGAATGTGAGAAGATGAAATGGTGTCGGTAAAATATCACCCTAGACTTTTCCACGCCCAAACTTGTGCCCTTCTCAAATTTTTTTTCTCTCTAAGAATCCCTCCAATGCACCTCCATAGATAACTCTCGTAACCCTTTGCACGCACAAAAAATATTACATTTTTATTGGCATGCATTCGATGGGAAAACTGCATGGGAAGGATAAGATAATGGAGGTTGAACTTGTTTTAACCTCCTTACAAAATTTGAATTCAAATTTAAATAAATTCATTTCCAACACTTATCCCAGAGGGTGATGAGCAAAAGGACTCTCCTTCTGCTTGCCCTTAATCTAAAATTGCCCAAAAAAATGTGCGATAAAAACATGGCAACATGGGAAAGGATAAGAAAGGGAGAGATGAGTTTAAAACTCAAACCATCTTGGTTGAATTCAAAATTCAACTAACTTTGAATCAATCCAACCTTTGGACCAGGTCAAATGGAAATAGAAAAGAGGGAGGAGATACCTCTCAGGTGTGGGAAACTCTCACATGAATTCATAATTCATGTGAAGAATGGCGGGGGTCAAAACAAAGTGGCATAGGGAGAAACATCATTTGAAATTCAAATATATTTGACTTGTTCAAATCTATTTCGACCAAACTAATTTAACTAGACCATATTAGACTAGATCAAACCTAATCAGATTAGGCTTAACTCAAATCAATAAACTTTTAATCAAATTAAAAATTAATTAGGTCCAGTCCCTGATCAAATTAGGGTCAAATCTCGCATAGTAATTAGGTCATCTCATGACCTGATCGGGTCAAATCCAATCGAATCAAATTCAATTTGACTTGATCAAATCCTCATCGCTCAATTAAATTAAGCTAATTAGTAATCAAATTACTAATTAATCCTTCAAAAATATTAAAGTTTCAATTGGATTGATGTCTGAACAACAGAGTTCCATCAATATGAAACTTCTGAAGAGTCCCAATCCAGTGGGACTCTTGAACCCAGTATCCCAAATAAATGGAACTCACAATCACGGAGTCCAGACCAGTGAAACTCTTGATCAAAGAGTTTCAAACAAGTAAGACTCTGAGTCCTGATCCAGTAGGACCCACAAAGGTAGAGTCTTAGTCTAGTGGGACTTCTGGTCACTATATCCCAGTCGAGTGGAACTCTTGACCATAGTGTCCTAGGTCATCAGGACTCACGATCAACCATCAGATTAGATAGGAACTCCTTATGTATATGACCCAATAGGTTCGATTTTTAAGTCGATAACATAAGAACTAATTTTCTATACTAATTGATGTGATCATCTAGCAATGGTACCCAACATCCGGATAGGTTGAAAAATTGCAATGCAATAATGACGAATCTATGGTATATGGTTATCATATAATTCATCCTCTTAACCTCGATGCTCAAAGGATGATCTAGGATTTACTGCCAACCCTAAAAATTTATCCACATTATATTTCAAAATTCAGTGTCCATCACATAGACCATCTCGATCGAGGGTTTGCTAAATTGAAATACAGTGATGCACTTGCTCCAACACTTGGAGGGGTGAATTCCATCTTGACATACATACCAACTTCACAAGTACTTGACAGCACCCAGTAGCCTTCCATCACTAAATTAAAATTTTAAATAGTTTGGTACCTAAGTATAATGAGTTGCTTGCAATTCACCATTGTGGTCTCAGGTCTAAGGGAAACTTATACCCATATCCTTCGCGATCAACTCTTGACAGTAGAGAGCTCCGCAATTGGATCACATTCAGTGAAATATATCCCTATACTTCACCTGCATGCCATAATAGTATCTTCATACTTTTTGGTTAAGAGGATAATCAACACTTATGGCACACAACGACCTACACTCGATACATTGTCATCCTGAGTAACAGCGTATCATTTGATCGCAAACTAATTTAAGGACTAAATGATAAATCCTCCTTTGTTGAGTCTAAATAGTTCTAAGGACTTCATCACAGAAGAGTTCATTATAGAAAGATGCACAAAGTGATGAAAAGGCCAAAATAATAATTTTATTTATTAATAATTTAAGTATAATTAGATTTAGCTTAACCATCTACAACCTAGATGATTGGCTTTAGGATATAATTTTCAACAACTCTCACTTAGACTAAAGCCACTCAAAATAGTATCGAATATCCATCTTCCATTTATGATTATCGAACTTTTTGATTCCTAGAGCTTTAGTAAAAGAATCGACCATATTCTTCTTTTCATCGATCTTTTGAAGCTCGATGTCACCTCGCTCCATGTTTTCTCATACAAGATGGTAGCGATATAGAATATCTTTGGTGTGCTGATGTACTTTCGGCTCCATCGCATGAGCTATGGCTCCAGTGTTGTCACAATATAGCAGAATCGGACCATCTAAAAAGGGTGCTACTCCTAGCTTGTCGATGAACTTCTACAGCCACACAGCTTCCTTCTCAGCATCAGATGCTGTGACATACTTCACCTTGCACATAGAATCGGCTATAGTGTGCTGCTTGAAACTCTTTCAGTAGACCACTCCACCATTTAGGATAAATACAAAATCTCATATACTTTTGCTATCATCATGATCTGATTGGAAACTAGAATCAATATATCCCATAAGTTTCAAGTCAGTATCTCCATAGATGAGCCACTGGTCCTTGGTATTTTTTAAATACTTTAGGATTATCTTCACAACCTTCCAATGATTCTCACCTGGGTCAGACTGGTATCTGCTCACTACCCCTAGTGAATATGCTCACTACCCCTAGTGAGTATGCCATGTCTGGTCTCGTACAAATCATGGCGTACATAATAGAATCTACTACCAAAGCATATGGTATTCTACTCATACGCTCTCTCTCTTGAGGAGTTATCAGATAATTCCTCTTCGAGGGTGAAATTCCATGGCCTATTGGGAGATAGCCCTTCTTGAAATTCTCCATACAGAATCTCTTCAGCATGGTATCAATGTATGTGGACTGGGATAATCCTAGCAATCTTTTAGATCTATCCCTATATATCTTCATCCTAGGATGTAGGAATCTTCTCCTAAGTCCTTCATGTAGAATTGAGACGACAGCCAAACCATTATTCCCCGTAATATAGGGATGTCATTTTTGATTAACAAAATGTCATCAACATACAGTATAAGGAATACAATAATAGAACCATTGGCCCATTTATACATGTAGGATTTTTTTTCATTCTTAACGAAGCCATACATTCTGATTACTTTATCAAAATGCATGTTCCAACTCTGCGATGCCTGCTTCAATCCATAGATGGATCTTTGAAGCCTACACACCTTAGACTCATCTGTGGATGTGAAACCCTCAGGCTGTATCATATACACCTCTTCATCCAGTTCTTCATTTAGAAAAGCTATTTCCATATCCATTTGCCAGATCTCATAGTCTAGGTATGCCGCTATCGCAAGCATGATTCGAATAGATTTAAGCATTGCCACTAGGGAAACATCTCGTCATAGTCAATACCTTAATGCTAACGATATTCCTTGGTAACCAGATAGGCTTTATAGGTCTCCACCTTTTCATCTGCATCCTATTTTCTTTTGAAAATTCACTTACACCCAATGGATTTTACCTCTTTAGGTGGATCAACTAGTGTCCATACACTGTTAACCTTCATGGACTCCATTTTGGATTCCATGGCTTTCAGCCACATATCGGAGTCAAACCTCTGCATGGCATCCATGTAGGTAATTGGATCCTCATCGTTCTCATCGAGTTCGATAGGATCACTATTCCAGACTAAGAAACTATAATATCTATCCGATTGATGTGGTACTCTACTGGATCTTCTTGGTACCATATCAATAGGCTCTAGATTTGATCTTATTAAATTTAGTTCTATAGGTTTACTAGAATGTGTCGGTTCTTCCATTTGTCGAACTTTATTAAGTTCAACATTAGAGGTAGCTGTTCCTTCACTAAGAAATTCCTTTTTCAAAAAGACTACTCTATTGCTGATGAAGATCTTTCGTTCTTTAGTAAGGTAGAGGTAATAATCCCTAATTTTCTTGGGATACCCTATGAACAAGCATTTATCAGATCTAGATCCAAGTTTTTTCAGCTGTAAATATTTAACATAAGCTGAACATCCCTAAACCCTAAAGTGAGAGAGTGTTGGCTTACGCCCAGTCCATATATCATATGAAGTCTTTGCGATAGACTTGCTCAAAACATTATTCAAAATAAAATAGTTAGTTTTTAGTGCATAACTCCAAAATAAAATCAGCAAACTTGTAAACCCCATCATGGGCCGAACCATGTCCAACAGGATTCGATTTCTCTTTTTAGATACACCATTATGCTGTAGTATTTCAAGAGGGATCCATTGTGAGAGAATTCTATTCTCTCCTAGATATATCGAAACTCATTGGAAAGGTATTCACCTCCTCGATCATATCGAAGAGTTTTAATACTCTTCCCAAGTTATTTTTCTACCTCATTTTGATATCGTTTAAACATTTCAAACAAATCAAATTTATTCTTCATAAGATAGATGTACCCATACTTAGATAGGTCATCAGTAAATGTAATGAAGTAATAAAATCCACCTCTAGCATATGTGTTCATAGGTCCACATACATCAATATGTACTAGACCTAGAAGCTCAGTGGCCTGCTCACCCTTTTCAATAAAAGGTGATTTGGTAATCTTACCAAAAAGATAAGACTCACAGGTATTCAATAATTCACAATCATCAATGTCAAGAATACGCTCTTTGACTAACCTTTTAATCCTATTCTTATTTATATGACCGAGCCTACAGTGCCAAAGATAAGCATTAGTGACATTATCTAGTTTTGATCATTTATTCAACGTGCACATTATACTAATAGGCTGTGATAAAATATAAATATCATTTCTTAATTATCCTTATATTATTGTAACATTATTCATAATGATATCGCAATAATGTTCCTTTATTGATAAACTACAACCATCTTGGGCCAAAAGCCCAATGGATATTATATTCATCATAAAAGATGGACAATAGTGATAGTTACTTAAAATGATACTATTATTTTTGAAAAATAGTTCAAGAGTTTTCAATACTAGGACCGAAACTTGATTTTCATCCTCAACATTAAAAAATCTATCACCATTCTCAAATTTTCTACCAATTTGAAGTCCATGCAATAAATTGCATATATGAATCGAACTCTCGGCATCTAATACCCAAGTAGATGTATCATATATAAAAAAATTGCAAGGTGTTATCATATAACAGCCTTGACCAACAACCACTTGCTAATTTCTTTTGTTTAGCTTATTTGGCTTAAGAGGACAATTCCTCTTTGGGTCTACCTTATTAGGGTCAACACTAGACTTCTTATTCTTAGATCCTAAATACTTGCCACTATCCAATAGTGAACGGAGCAGACTAACTCTAGCCATTCTAATTATCGGAAAGAAAAATATGAAATCTTATTGGTACTCAAATTAATTAATCCTAAAGACTTGGACTTTAGTCTAAATGTTCTTCCATTATTTTTAACAAATTGGTAGCCTCTACCTTCAATTCGAGGAATTACACTAACTCCTTAGTAGGTATTGGAATCCACATAGACTACATACGGGCCCAAGAAAAGCTCTGGCTAATCCGTGTGCATCTATAGGTAGGTTCACAATCAATTATTTCTTCAAATAACTTTTAGTATTTAGGTTTTGCCTTAGATGCCAAATCAATAGTTTATGGCCTCTACTGAAAAGGTCTGGTTAGGTCCAACCATTAACTTGATTGACTTCGATGCATCAAATCAATGATAGCTAGGCCCAAGGAAAGCTCTGGCTAACCTAATCACCATTAAGAGAGTGTGACCTAATCATCATATGATGTACAATAATTCCAATATCCAAACAAACATCAGGTGTAAGGCACCTCCAATGTTCACTTAGAAAATTAGACTTATTACTATTCATCTTAATGGGAGGCTATGATTCGGTTATTCCCATAACTTAGTCATTTTAAGGATCTAATAATTTAGAGGATTCAATTTACATATGATTTAAGGATAGAATGGATACGGACCAAATTTTTCCTACTGACTTCACCAAGTCAAGTCTTCCCACTGACTTCATCAAGTCAATAGGTTAGGACTAGGATCAATTTAGGTTCATGGGCATCTTATTCAGTCTTACTGATTGAAATTAGTCAAACTGATTTCTAATGACATGGGTCAATCCGAATCACCAAATGATCTAATCAAATTCCAATCGACCATATTGGTTAGGTAAGTGAGATCAGCGAAAGGAATATGCCATTAACTTGTCAAAGATCGAACCAGTGCAAGTAGCTTCTAATTAAAAATCACTAATCTAGACTACCAAACTTATCTTAGACATCAATTGGTTAATTAGGTTTAATTTGATCAACCTAGCAATTTCGGGCTTAACCATGTAGCCATGAATCAAGTCCATCTTAGTCTAGATAAAGATATGGACTTATCCAACTATTACTATTGAAGTTGATTCTAGAGTGTCCTTGACCTAATCTAATTTAATACTTGATTAAATTTGATTAATTACTCTAAATTAATCTATTCTTTAACTAATCTTAGGTCTAACCCAATTAATGGACCTAATTCATCTAACCCTTTAACCTATAGTCTTATGATTTTGTCTTAGGATCTTTAATTCATAATTTTAGAACCTAGAAGACAACACTTAATTCTTTTAATTAAATTTTTGAGCTGATGGGTTAAGGTTCGATATTTCAAAAATAGTTTTCAAATTTTGAAAGGTTTTCATTGTCTATTTTCTAAATGGATCTACTCATTTCAGAAATAGGTCGGCTCATTTCTCAAACAGCAACCTATTGCTAGTTTTAAACAAAAAATAAAATATAATAAAAATTAAACTATGAATCAACCTTTTAGATTTAATCTAAAATACATTCATATTTAATTTTTTTAATTAAAATAATTTTAATCATTAAAATTCTTTCACTGTTCATCTTAATGAATGAGTTCACGATGGCACCCTACTGCCATGAGGGATCCCCATTGAATGAGAGGAGATGGCCTTTAAACCATACTTGTCTCTTATGATCGGATGGCTTAGTAGGTCATTCATTCTCAATTACTAAGTTATCTGGATTAAGCATATCAAATATACTAAAATTTAATTTTTAATTATATATTAGACATGTCAAGCAACCTGGAACGCTCTGATAACATTAAAGGAAATTGAGCAAAATTTTTAGCATGCATTTTCAAAATATTTTTTAAAATTAAAGTAGCAAAAATTAAAATTAATCAAATATAAATCTACTATATGCATTGATTTAATCAATTTAAATCCTACTTAGGATCTAGACATGCTAATATGTAATTTAAAATTTAAATATGATCGATCAGCAAATTGAATCTACTAATCGATACGAGTTCAGAACTTGATATCTATGCATGGATAGCTGATTTCCATGATCTGAATCCACCAAAAGAAGCTATGGTATTGCGCTACAGCCGCACACTTGTTCGACCTTTACAGTTGATCCACACGGAGCTCCTGGTCCCGACCAGCTCCATCAGAGTACTAGCTCCTCGCCATGGCCTTTGACGGCTGATCACGATCAATCCAATCGATCACCTTCTTTTTGATTTCTTAGATACTTCAAAAAATCAGACCATGAAGTATGGAGGATGATGAGTCAGTGTCTTATGTTTGGTGGTGATCCAATGCTCACAGCACTCGATCTCTCCACTCGAACCCAGGGTCCCAACTCTAGGGTTTTGAACACTCATAAAAATATGATGCCCGAAAATCCTCTCATGCTCTTCCTATAAGTAATTTTACCATGAAACTAATTTTCATGGATATGGGACTTTCTTTTCTATGCACACCACACCTAGATCCCATCTAAAGTGGGTGACTAGTAGAAGAAAAATTTGGTGAACATGAGAAGATGAAATGGCGCAGGTAAAATATCACCCTGGACTTTTCCATGCCCAAACTTGCACCCTTCTTAATTTTTTTTTCTCTCTAAGAAACCCTCCCACACACCCCCATAGATAACTCTCATAACCCTTTACACGCACAAAAAGAATCACATTTTTATTGGCATGCATTCAATGGGAAAATCGTGTGGGAAGGATAAGGTATGGAGGTTGAACTTGTTTCAACCTCCTTACAAAATTTGAATTCAAATTCAAACAAATTCGTTTCCAACACTTATCCTAGAGGGTGATGAGCAGAAGTACTCTCCTTCTACTTGCCCTTAATCTAAAATTGCCCAAAAAAATGTGTGGTAAAAACATTGCAGCATGGGAAAGGATAAGAAAGGGAGAGATGAGTTCAAAACTCAAACCATCTTAGTTGAATTCAAAATTCAACTAACTTTGAATCGGTCCAAACTTTGGACCAGGTCAAATGGAGATAGAAAAGAGTGTGCAGATACCTCTTAGGTGTGGGAAACTCTCACATGAATTCATAATTCACGTGAAGAATGGTGAGGGTCAAAACAAAGTGGCGTAGGGAGAACATCATTTGAAATTCAAACTTATTTGACTTGTTCAAATTTGTTTCAATCAAACTAATTTAACTAGACCATATTAGACTAGGTCAAATCTAATCAAATTAGGCTTAACCCAAATTAATAAACAACTAATCAAATTAGAAATTAATTAGGTTCAGCCCCTGATCAAATCAGGGTCAAATCTTCCATAGCGATTAAGTCATCTTATGACCTGATTGGATCAAATCCAATCAAATCAAATTCAATTTGACTTAATCAAACCCTCATCACTTAATAAAATTAAGCTAATCAGCAATCAAATTACTAATTTATCCTTCAAAAATATCAGAGTCCCAATCGAATGGGTGTCCGGACAACAGAATCCCATCAACATGAAACTCCTGAAGAGTCCCAATCCAGTGGGACTCTTGAACCTAATGTCCCAAACGAATGAAACTCATGATCACAGAGTTTCAGACCAGTGGAACTATTGATCAGAGAGTTTTAGACAAGTAAGATTATAAGTTCTAATTCAATGGAACCCATAAAGATAGAGTTCCAGTCTAGTGGGACTCTTGGTCATAGAGTTCCAGTCTAGTGAAACTCTTAACCACAATATCCTAGGTCATCAAGACTCATGATCAGCCATCAGATTAGGTAGGAACTCCTTATGTGTGTGATTCCATAGTTTTGATTCCTAAGTCGGTAGCACAAGAAGTGATTTTCTGTACCAATCGATGTGACCTTCTAGCAATGATATCCGATGTCTGGATAGATCAAAAAATCGCAATGCAATAATGACAAAACTGTGGCATATGGTTATCGTATAATTCATTCTCTTGACCTCGATGCTCAAAGGATGATCTAGGGTTTACTGTCAATTCTAAAAATTCATCCACATTATATTTCACAATTCAGTATCCATCACATGGACCACTCCGATCGTGGGTTTGCTAAATTGAAATACAGTGATGCACTTGCTCCTACACTTGTAGGGGTCAATCTCATCTTGACACATACACCAACTTCACAAGTACTTGACTGCATCCAATAGCCTTCTATCACTAAATTAAAAATTTAGGTAGTCCAATACCTAAGTACAGTGAGTTGCTTGTAAGTCACCATGGTGGTCTTAGGTCTAAGGGATACTTATACCCATATCCTTCGTGAGCAACTCTTGATAGTAGAGTGCTCTACAATTAGATCACGATCAGTTAAATATACCCCTACACTTCACCTGCATGCCATAACAGTATCTTCATACTTCTTGGTTAAGAGGACAATCAATACTTATGGCATACAACAACCTACACTCGATACGTTGTCGTCCTGAGTAACAGCGTATCATTTGGTCGCGAACTAATTTAAGGACTAAATGACAAATCCTCCTTTGTCGAGTCTAAATAGTCCTAGGGACTTCATCATAAAAGAGTTCATTACAGAAAGATGCATAAAGTGATGAAAAGGCCAAAATAATAATTTTATTTATCAATAATTCAAGTATAATTAGATTTAGCTCAACAATTTATAATCTAGATGATTGGCTTTAGGATATTATTCCCAACACATCCTTCTTGCGGTCCTCTATCACTCTATCGACTACCTCCTGCTCATCTAAAAATCGTCAAAGCTGAGCTGCTGCCATCTGAGCTCGAAGCTGGCTTCTCCCTCCTAAGAACCTCATTCTAGAGTATCGCTATAGCTACCTCTTCCATCTTGATGGTACTCTTTTCTACTAGAAGAGCAGTCACCAAGAACTCATACGAAGGGGGAGCGATGCTAGCAAGACCAATGCCCTAGTCTTCTTCTCAACTTTTTTACCAATGCTCAGGAGGTCGGTGAGGATCTTCTAAAAGTTGGATAGATGCTCCCGCATGCTCTAACCTTCATCCATCTATAGCGGTAGAATTGTCTTCAAAAAAATAGCATGTTGGTGAGTGACTTCGCCATGTATAACTTCTTAAACTTCGATCACAGCACCATTGAAAAAATCTCATCAAGTACATGGATCACCACATCATCTGCTAGGTACAAGCAGATCGTGCTCAATTGCCTGCATCTGGTTCCGCTTCCAATCCTTCATCTCTATGATGGCTGGCATCTCGTCATACAAGAGAGTGTCGATCAATCCATGTTGGATGAGGACATCATTTATCCTTGCTTACCATAAGGAGAAATTATCCTTTCCATCGAATCTATTGATCTCCATCTTGATTATGCTTATCTTCTCCATATTCTTCAATCTTTTTTCACTGCTACAATCTATGCTCCAGTACTATCTGGCTCTAATACCAATTATTATGGTATCAGCTTATTCTGATACCAAACTAATGGAATATCAGTTACTTTCATATTGCTTGTTAAGGATCTAGTATCAAATTATTACAGTAGAAAGAATAAAAAAATAAAATAAAAAAATAATTAAGTATGTAGATTGATCTAAAGGATTGCCTCCATAAGACATACAAAACTTCACTATGAAAGAGAAAAATAGGTACAAGAGGAGAATACCCACTCCCAACTCACCGTACATAAATCTCTCTCAGCTAGAAGCTACCCTCATGAAAGCTCTCTTAGCTAGAAGCTATCCTTATGAAAGCTCTCTCAAAATTCTAAGGAGATCCATAGAAGCTACAAGATACTTTGCCCTCACAGCCTCCTTGTCGAATGCTATGCATCTGTTGCTTCTCTCTCTCATAGGTTGCACGTACTCTGTGCTCTACCAAGCTCCTCTTGATAGCTGTTTGAGCCTCCTTGCATGCCTCTCATGCCATCTATGCCATCTTTTCTGCTCTACAACATCTCATCCCTTTAAATAGGATGAGAATCCTCTTCTCAATAGTTCATAGGAGTTCAAACAGGGCTCGTTCTCCTAATATGAGTTGAACATGTCCTTGATGAAGTCTTAAAATATTTTTCAATCTTCAGATCATGACCACAACCCTTCATAGCCACTAGATCCTGTGGTCCATGAGCAACTCCCATAGACCTCTTGGATTAATCATAATCTGAGTCCAAACAGAAAAAATCTCATCATGTTCTATTCGCATTCATCGAGCTAGCTCGGTCAGGGGTCAAGCTGGCTCGACTACATCTCATTCGGATTCCTACTGTCTATCTACCTGAGAGAGCCAGCTCGACTATGATTCGAGCTAGCTCGATCTCAATCCGAGCTAGCTCGATCGCGTATCAGAGTCGGCCCAATTGTTGTATTGAAAATTGATTTTCTATTTGCTGCGGATCAAATTTGAGTTGTCAAAACCTAAAAAATCATGTTAATCTATTTTTATATTCATTTTTCTTCCATTCATATGATGATAATTTGATTAATAAAATATTAAAAATTATTTCTAATTTTCATCATGCTTTGATCAAAGTCTTCCAAAATCATTATTTGATTGAAGCAAGTAGGATGCGATCTCCTTTTACTAGGAGTGATTGATTTCTTGTTGACCTACTCATCACCTCCATATGTAATCCACCATATCTAAATCATCCTATACATGACTAAGCCATGAATGAGTATGAACCAAAATACGGATCCATGCATATAAGATTCTATGGTAGTCTCCGATCAAAGGATTATATGCATAACTCCCACTATAAGAATCATCTATTGACATATAGATAAGACTCCATTAGATGTTCTCGAAATGGATCAATTCAATAAACTCATTCTCTAATGAGCACCCACATCCTTGTATTAGTATCATACACAAGTGATTGTGAGATCAATCATCCTTTCTATCAAGCATGCATAGGATATGCTAGTCTTACAAGAAATATTGATCCTCAACTCAATGTTCCATCGATCAAAAATATTTAAATTAGGATTTTATGATCTCATCATAACCCTTAAACCATAGCCCTAATTTATGGGGTTCATCATAATCATAAATAATTAAGATGCAGCATATGATGAAATAAATATCATTATTTATTTGAAAATATCATTACATGAGTTTGAAAGATAAAAGAATAGCCCATCAAAATATAAATTTTAATTGGCTTGAGGGCATATTTCTTGTAAGGTCTTCATCATCCATGTTAGGATAAGATTCTCCTCCTATTCCTGACATGGTTGACCTTCTTGTCTCTCTATCAGGATGAGGTTCTCCTATTTCTGACGAAATTGGCCTTTCTTTGTCAGGGTGAGGTCCTCCTCCTATCCTTGATAAAGATATAGAGGCACAAAAGAACTGTTGAGAGGATCTCTTTCCTCCTCTTGTCTTAAATAATCGAAGATCTTCATCATCCATGTCAGGATGAGGTTCTCCTCCTAATTTCGATATGGTTGGTCTTTTTGTCCTCCTATTAGGATGTGGTTCTTCTCCTATTCTTGATAGGATTGTCCTTTCTTTGTTAGGACGAGGTCCTCCTCCTATCCCTGTCAAAGATATAAGGACATAAAAAGACCATTGAAAGGGTCTCTCCTCTTCTCTTGTCTTAAATAATCAGAGGTCTTCATCATCTATGTCAGGATGAGGTTCTCCTCCTATTTTTGACATGGTTGGCCTTTCTTTTCCCCTATTAGGATAAGATTTTTCTCTTATTTTTGATAGGGTAGGTCTTCTTTTGTCAAGACGAGGTCCTCCTCCTATCCCTGACAAAGGCATAGGGATACAAAAGAGCCATTGAAAAGACCTTCTCCTCCTCCTATCTTAAATAATCAGAGATCTTCATCATCCATGTCAGGATGAGATTCTCCTTCCGTTTCTGACATAATTGGCCTTTTTTTCCTCCTATTAGGATAAGATTTTTCTCCTATTCTTGATGGAATTGACCTTTCTTTGTTAGGATGAGGTCCTCCTCCTATCCCTGATAAAGGCATAGGGGCATAAAAGGACCGTTAAAAGGGTCTCTCTCCTTCTTTTATCTTAAATAATCAGAGGTCTTCATCATCCATGTCAGGAAGACATTCTTCTCATGTTTTCGACATGGTTGGCCTTTTTTTCCTTTTATCAGGATGAGATTCTTCTCCTATTTCTAATGGGATTGACCTTCCTTTGTCATGACAAGGTCCTCTTCCTATCCCTGACAAAGGTATAGGAGCATAAAAGAGCCATTGAAAGGGCCTCTTCTCTTTTTCTATCTTAAACAATCAAAGGTCTTCATCATCCTTGTCAGGATGAGGTCCTTCTCCTATTTCTGACATGGTTGGCCTTCCTATCCCTCTATCAAGATGAGGTTCTCCTCCTATTTCTAATAGAATTGGTCTTTCCTTGTTAGGACAAGATCCTCCTTCTGTCCCTGACAAAGACATAGGAGTATGAAAAGACTATTGAAAGGGTCTCTCTCCTCCTCCTATCTTAAATAACCAGAGATCTTCATCATCCATGTCAGGACGAGGTTCTCTTCTTGTTCCCAACATGGCTGGCCTTTCTTTCCTCATGTCAGGATGAGGTTCTTCTCCTGTTCCTGATGGGGTTAGCCTTTCTTTATCAGGACGAGGTTCTCCTCCTATCCCTGACAAAAGCATAAGAGTATAAAAGGGTCATTGAAAAGGTCTCTCCCCTCCATTTGTCTTAAATATTTAGAGATCTTCATCATCCTATCAAGATGAGGTTCTCCTCCTATTTTCGACATAGTTGGCTTTCCTTTCTTCCTATCAGGATGAGGTTCTCCTCCTATTTCTAATGAAATTAGCCTTTCTTTATTAGGACTTGTCCTTAACAAAAGCACAGGGGCATAAATGGACCATTGAAAGAGCCCCTTCCCTCCTCCTATCTTAAATAATCAAAGATCTTCATCATTCATGTCAGGATGAGGTTCTCCTTTTGTTCCCATTATGGTTGGCCTTCCTATCCTCCTGTCTTATTTTTGATGGGATTGGCCTTCTTTTGTTTGGATGAGGTCCTCCTCTTGTCCTTGACAAAGGCATAGGGGCACAAAAAGATCATTGAAAGGGCCTATTTCCTCCTCCTGTCCTAAATAATTAGAGGTCTTCTACTTTGTTTATTAACAAAGTTTGATTGGATCATTTTCTATCATCATGAGATTTTATGCCAAGAAATAAAAATATTAAAATAAAAGAATTTTATTAGGGTTGGATTACCGATAGTACATTTGCAGATTTTCTAAATTTTAAGATCGTGGGAGTGTAGATCCTCCAAGTTTCTTTAGATAATATGTTCCTGATCAGATGGTTTCCACCACCTCATAAGGGCCTTCCCAATTTGGAGAAATCTTTCCCTAATTTTGAAGCTGGAAAAATTCGCTCATCAAAGTACAAGATTCTCTATTTTGAAGGTTTTGCTTTTGATCCTTGAATTTTAGTAGCAGGCTATCCTTTGCTTGTAAGCTGCCATTCGGATCTGGGTCTTCTCTCTTTTTTCTTCCAGCAAATCAAGGTTAGCTTTGAGGTCTTGCGAGTTATCTTGTTCATTGGAGGCCTCTACTGATGTTGAGGAAAGTTCAAGTTCGATCGGGATAACTGCCTCTATTCCAAAGGCCAATGCAAAGAGTATTTCTTCAATGGATAATCTTTGAGTAGTTTGGTAAGTCCAGAGCACATGATAGAATTCATCCACCAAGGTTCCTTTTGCTCTTTCAAACCTAGCCATTATCTCTTGAAGCAAAGTTCTATTAGTCACTTCTGCCATACCATTCACTTGTGGATGAGCCACTGATGTAAAATGGTGAGATATATTTAGATCTTTATAGAACTCAGCAAACTTCATACCTGTAAATTGGCATCCATTATCATTGATCAGCATTTGAGGTAGACCAAACCTGCAAACAATCGACTTTCAAATGAATTTCTGCACTTTAGCTTCTGTGATTTTTGCTAGGAATTCGGCTTCAATCCACTTAGTGAAATAATCCACTGCCACTAGCAGGAACTTTTGCTACCCAGATGCCATGGAGAAAGGTCTGAGTATGTCCATCCTCCACTATGCAAACAGTAAGGGGGCACTTAATAGTGTGAGTTGCAAAGCCAGCTATCTTTGAATGTTCGCATTTTTTTGACATCTGTAGCAGTTTCTCACATAATCCACCATATCTTGATGCATTATCGACCAATAATATCCTTGATGGAGCAACTTGTATGATAAAGATCTCGCTCCTAAATGATTTTTGCAAATCTCCTCATTAACTTTCCTCAAGGCATAGCTGGCTTCTGAAGGTCGAAGATACTTGAGGAGTGGTAAGGAGTACGACCTCTTATACAACTTGCTTTCATACAAAATGTAGTGAGAAGCTTGATTTCTTAACTTCTGAGCTTCTTTGTGATCTCTGGGAAGAGTTTCTTCCTTGAGATATGCTATCAATGGGTAGATCTAGCTGGGCTCATGATCAACTTGCATTACTGCCTGGGGCTCTTTCGAACTCGGGCATTGCAGGATCTTAAAAAGTATTTCTTTTGGTAGTTCATTTGGGGCTAAGGTGACCAGCTTAGAAAGGATGTTGGCTCTAGTGTTCTCTATCCTGGGGATCTACTGAATGTCAAAATTGTCAAAAGCCGAACTTAAGCTCTTCACCTTTTTCAAGTACTTTTTTCATACTTTTCTTTCGGGCTTTAAAGGAGTTATTAACTTGTCCCACCACCAGCTATAAGTGACTGTAGATCTTCAAATGTTGCACTCCCAATTCCTTGGCTATCCATAGTCCTGCAAGTAGGGCTTCATACTCTACCCCATTGTTAGTGGCAGAAAAGTCAAAGCATAATGCGTACTCACCATAACTCCTAGATTAATGAGAATCAAACCTGCTCCTACTCTGAAAGTATTGGATGAACCATTCACATATAGTGCCTAAAGGTTTTCAGGAAGATCGACCTTCTCTTCTGGAGAGCCAGGGATAAAAGCTTCTTGATGCTTTGGTTCAGTCTCCTCCAGTATAGTGCACTCCACTATGAAATCGATCAATATTTAAGCTTTAATCGATGGCTGAGGTTAGAAATGGATGTCAAATTTGGTTAGCTCAATCGCCCACTTTGCCTCTCTACCAGAGGTATCAGGTTGATGAAGAACCATCTTGATGGGTTGGTTGATGAGGAGTGTAATGGTGTGCCCCTGGAAGTAAGGCCGGAGCTTCCTGGCTGTAACCAACAAGGCTTAAGTTAGCTTTTCTAATTTGGTATATTTTATTTCTGCATCCCTCAAGACTCTACTTATATAGTAGATCAGCTTTTAAATTTTTGCTTCTTCTCTGACCAGTATGACCCCAACAGCTATGGGAGATACGGTGAGATAAAGGAATAATTCTTCTTTAGGTTTAGGTTTGGTGAGTAGTGGGGGTGAGTTGAGATAGCTCTTCAATTCTTTAAGAGCCCATTTATAGTCAGGAGTCCAGTTAAAGTTCTTGGACTGCTTGAGTACTTGAAAGAAGGGCATGCAGTGCTCCATCGACCTTGACACGAAGTAGTTCAGGGCTGCCACCTTGCCAGTGAGGCATTAAACTTTCTTTATTATTTTTAGGACAGTCATTTCTTTGATGGCTCTGATCTTCTTTGGGTTGGCTTCGATGTCGCGGCTTGATACCATGAATCCTAAGAACTTCTCCGAGGTTACTCCAAAAGTATATTTCATGGGGTTTAATTTCATCTTGTACTTTTGGAGGATACTGAAGGTCTCCTCAAGGTTGGCGATGTGATTTGGCAAAGATCGGCTTTTGACCAACATATCATCTACATAGATCTTCATGTTGCGGCCAATCTACTTCTTAAAAATTTTATTCACCAGACGCTGGTATGTCGCACCTATATTTTTAAGTTCAAATGGCATGACCCTATAAAAATAAAGATCACGGTCAGTAATAAAAGCAGTCTTCTCCTCATCCTTTAGTACCATCTAGATTTGATTATAACTAGAGAAGGCATCCATGAAAGTGAGGAGCTCATGGTCCAAAGTCGTACCCACCAGCTGGTCGATCTTGGGTAGAGGATAGCTATCTTTTGGATAGGCTATGTATGAGGATTTATGGTGCTCCCAAGCCTTGGGAGGCCACAAGAAGAGTCAGGGGGTTGGCTTCGAGGATTCTAGGGACTTGGTTGGTGCTTCGAAAACCTGGGACACAAGGTGAAGTAAGAAACCAAAGCTGGAGAATCAAGACTGTAGAAAGAAGATTTTCTGTAGGTTAGCCGACTCAGTCCAAAATTGAATTGGCTAATAATAAGAATGTGATGTGGTCGTTAAGATATCGTATTTATCAGTTTAATTCGACTTCTTAAAATAATTAAAAATACATAGATAGCAGTGAGTCGGATCGAATCCATAGGAAAGGTAGTATTTTAGATTGGAAATCATTGATTTTTGAAAAGAAAAAAAAAAGGATTTGAGTTTTGGAATCAAAATTAAAGTCGAAAATGAAAATTAAAAGGTATAAAAATTTAAACTTGGTACTAAGATCTACTAGTTAGATCTTAGCATCTACTTGCAATAAAATAAAAAATAATAATTAAAGTATAAAAATTAAATTACAATAAAAATAAAGAGCTAAAATTAAAGTGCAAAAAATAAAATTTTTATTAATTAAAATTTTAGAATTTAAATACATGAAATTTTAAAAAAAATAAAATAAAATAAAATAGCCTGATCACTGATCTTAGATCGGCATTAGTGGAAAGATGGTGTAGAAGTTCAGCTCTTCTTCTCAACATCCGTTCCTTTGAAGCAGTCAATAACCCATAGCCTAGCTTCCTCCTATACCAAAGCTTCATCTTGATCGAAGAAATTGATTTCTATAGGCCTGGGGTCCTTTTTATAGAAATAGGAGGGCTGAAGAGTTTTCTTCTGGGCAATGTGGGACTAAGGAGCTATTTGATCATCAAAATATGGAGAAATTTGGATAAAAATTGAATTAAAAGGAGTTTTAGAAGAATTCTACTATTCTGGATGAAATCTAGCTGTTAATAGAAATCCAACGAACCAAAAATCATCAAAATCGGATGTGTATCAGCCCAGATCAGGTCGGATTAAATTTTGGCCATTCTATCGCATGTTGATGGAGGAAATCTAGCCGCTAATCATGTGTTGGGTGTCCTGATCACTGTCGGGAGCTTTCTAGACCGTTGGATCATCACCGGCTGGTTTTTTGGCCATCGAATTACGTCAGATCGCTGATGGAATTCAAATCAAACATAGAAATAACCACCGTCGTCTGATCTTGACCGCAATCAACTGGATCCATCCGATCGTACAATTACTGTTCCCATGGATTGCATGAATCGACCGCATGACACACCGCAACCAATCAGCGCTCGCTGCTTTGATGCAAAATTATCTTTTTACCTTATAGACCACAATGGATTTTTCATGAACCCCTTAAGGGTTTAGGTCCACCACGTGTCGCTCCGTGATTCACCGATTGTTGCTGAGCTGGCGGTCTGATGCATGATAATCTATAGCTATGGCAAGTGTACTAGTCGATCAAGTAATAAAGTAAATGAGTAGAGTATCATCTCTAGAGGATTGAAAAATAAGTACTGAAAAGCTCTTTTCTATGCTTTATTTAGAAGACCGATTTATGAGAATAAAAAATTAAATAATAAAATAAAAAAATAATTAAAAAATTTAAGAAAATAGAGAGAGTGTAAGTATTAGGATTTTAAACTTAAGAGCAATATGTTACTAAGGCAATCAGTTCACCAACTCAGTCAATACAATATTCAGGATATTAGATTAATTTTATTTCATGTGATGGTGGAGTCTCCTAGTTTATTCACTATCCTTTGGTCCAAGCATAGTAAAACTATCAATATTTATTAATTATCCTTTGGTCTAGGTGTAATTTAAATAAATATTAATGCATTAAGTTTTGTAAAATCCTCTAATTAAAAAACACTGCATCCAAAGTGCACTAACTTTCTTCATGCATATGAATTCTAATTTGATTCATAATAGAAGGTATATAATCAAGAAGCAATAACTAGATGTACTTGGTTCGTAACATCTATGTTCATCAGATCAATTAGAAGATGGCCAATAATCTAAAAGCATTAAGATCAGATTTATATACTCCTTATGAATAAAATTTAAAATTAAAAAAAAATCACACTGAATATTGCATTAAAAGAGTGGCTACACCTTAGCCTTAGTAAAAGAAAATTTAGTTCATGATAACAAGTTTAAAAATAGCAAATAAAATAAAAAGTATAAAAAAATTAGACTGTTTGATTGCTGAAATTGATTGTCCATCACTCTTGGTGTGGAAAACTTGATGAAGAAGCAGAGAAGCCCTTTGATCGATGTTCTGATTGTCGGAAGAAGAAAAAGAAGAAAAAAAAATTAAAAGCCCTTTCCTTTCTCTCTCTCAAAAATCTCTCTTCTCTTTCTCTTCTTTTTTCTATTTTTTTACTATCTTCCCTATTTTTTTTTCTTCGGCAACAACAGACCTTTTTATAGGCTGAGAGGTGGATTTTCCACCGAAATCCTATTGAAATTAGGTTTAAAACTCTCAAAATAACTCAAAAAGAGTTCTGAACTAATTCTAACTATTGGATATTGATCAAACGGTCTAAAAATTACTTAAAAATCATCTTAAAATCCTAAATCAAGTCGGAATTCATTTGGACCATCGGATCAGCCTTGAAGATCAAATCTGAGCCATCAGATCATGCATAGAGAAGCCTCTGATTTTTAGTTTTAAAGTCGGGATGAATCTCAGCCATTGGATCTTGATCGGAAGCTACGGATGCCATTTGTCAGTGCATGCATTTTGACCGTCCGATCAAATCCCAGTGAAAGGCACCCATTGGATCAGACAGAATTTCCAATTTGCCCTCTGTAGACCATGCGCGAGTTCGGTGTTGCGTGGACCACCGCATTCTTTAGCCAATCAGAGCGCACTTCTCCATGTGAAATCTCCAAAATGCCCTCCAAACGGTCTACCATGCACCACGAAAAATGCTGATGTCAGTGTGGCATCAGCGGGTCAGTCTGCTGGGTGCGGTTGGATCGGGTGGTTTGCTGAGCCAATTTTTCTGAATTGATTTGAACCGGACTGGCTCTCTTTTTTTTTTTTGAAATTCAATATCGAACTTGTTTGAAGTCCATTTTGCCTGAAATTTATTTCATCTAAATCAAGAAAATAAGATCTTCATATTGATGGCCTTCTTTCCTACATTAGATTAACAAAAGTATCAATTTCTAAAAAAATAGATTAATTTATTTTATAATGTAATACTTTTATTAGTATATTTTTACCACTTATTATACCTCCCAACTTAGTCATTGCTATTCCCTTAGCAATGTTTTATTTAATACCATGTTTCAATAAGATTATCCATCAAAAAGATAAAATCTAGGACTAAAGGTCAAAAAGTTTAGAAAATACTGCTAATTAAGCATTGAGCTTCAGAAGCAAATTTTTCAGTCAATACAATTAAAAACTTTCTTAGAGTACATGAAAGATCTACAATACTTGTGTTCATGATGACTAACTTTAGTATTTTAGTGTTAAATTAAAGGACAAAAGTATCCTCTCTTATCACCTATTTTGGTTAATTTTCTATACATTCTCAATTTTATACTCATGAATTAAGGTAGCTTTCACACTGCCCCTTTTTTTTTTACTGTGCTAAGCATCCTAGCCTTTCCTTCATCATTTTACATGAATTTTCATACTTAACCTAGGTGCAGAGACTTAGTTACTAGGCTTTGGACAATCCACATATACTCTATCTTTTGCACTTTATTTTTAGACAGGTAGCTCTTTTCTTAAATTCAAGTTTTTTTATTAGAATGTATATTAATTATCAATTTTTAGTGATAATTGAATCCTCAGTTGGCCTTATAATCAATACCTACTTTGCCTTGTTAGTGTGCATGTGCAATTAGAAGTGCTAATAGTCTTTTTAATGACCTAAATAGGTTGCTAAAAGTCGACCAACTAATCTACTTCTTTAACTCGTTAAATTCATTAGTAAATAATTCTATCTTTTATCACTTATCCAGTCTATCTTACTCAAGATTTTCTTCTTGACACATGATTTTATTTATTTATTTATTTATTTATTATTATTATTATTTTTTACCATCCAACTTATTCTACATTGTCTTAAGGATGAAAGAAAAATAAAGGATGCAATAAAGGATAGGAAGAAATATACCTGATTTGGTTCAGTCTGATTCTTTAAAGCTTTGAAATTTTACTTGAGTTCTCATTGAATTTTTTTTGCAAAATTGAAAATACATACCAAAGTAGTAAAAGAGCAACAATAAATTACTGAAAAATAAAAGAAAAAAAAAATGATCAAAACTAAAAAGAAAAGAAACAACCTATCTAGTAGTTCTGATTTATAGTCTTCAGCTTTACTTTCTTTGAGTTCTGAGTTGAATCACTCTAGTGCCACTTCAATTGGAATACTTTTATATTTGATCAAGCCCTCTTTCAATTGAACATTGCTAGTTTTTATACTCTCAAACCTATTTTCTACAGAATTCTCATATACTGAACAATCAATAATATCAATTAGAAAATAAGTTTGATTATCATCAGGATGTTTAGTATCTTTGAAAACATTAAAAGTAACTTGTTCATTTTGGATTCTAAGAATTAATTTTTCTTGTTGAACATCTATTAAAGCTCTTCCAGTAGCTAAAAAGGGTCTTCCTAAAATAAGGGGTACATCATAATCTTCTTTCATATCAAGAACAATAAAATCAATAGGAAAAATAAACTTGTTTACCTTTACCAAGATATCCTCCACTATACCTCTTGGATATTTAATGGATCTGTCAGCTAATTGAAGAGTAATAGTGGTAGGCTTCGGTTCTCCTAGACCCAGCTTTCTGAAAATAGAAAAAGGCATGAGATTAATACTTGCTCCTAAATCACATAAAATTTTATCAAAACTACAATCACCAATAATGCAGGGGATAGTAAAACTCCCTGGATCTTTTAGCTTCTGTGGTAATTTATTTTAAAGTATTGCTGAGCATTCTTCATTCAAATTTATTCTCTCATGCTCCTTCAGCTTTTTCTTATTTGTTAGGATTTCTTTGAGAAACTTGGCATACCTGGGCATTTGAGTAATAGCATCTACAAAAGGAATATTAATATGTAAATTCTTTAAAATTTTGAAAAAATTAGAAAATTTCCTTATCTGGATGCTGTATTTGTCTCTCTGGGAATGGTAGTGGTGGTACGTAGGGCTTTATATTTGAATCGGCAAACTGTATACCTGAAGACCATCCATCTACTGGTTGTTTTGGTGACTGACGAATTTTAGTTGATGGTTCCTTATTTGTAGTTGGCTCTTCAGTCTCTTTCTTTTGATGTGGCTCCTCCAGCTTTGTACCACTTCTTAGGGTGATAGCATTGACTTGCTCCCTTGGATTGGTCTCCGTATTGCTGGGCAAGGATCCTGAGGTCTCTCAGAGATTATCTTAGCCATTTGACCTATTTGCATCTCCAAGTTTCGAATTGCTACTGCTTGGTCCTGTCTAAGTTTGGCTTCTAAATTTTTTATAGTTGCTTCTTGGTTTTGCATAAATTTGACCATCAGCTCTTCCATGTTGGACTTCTTTTCAGGTACTTGGAATCTTGGGGGTGGCTGTTGTGCTGCATTTTGATTACTCCATGAGAAATTTGGGTGCTGCCTCCACCCTTGATTGTATGTGTTGGAGTAGGAATTGTTTTGTTGCGGCCTAAAAAATTACCAACATAATTAGCTGTATCAGTTATTTTAGCAAAAGAATTACCTATCTGGCAATTGCTCATATCGTGTCCTCCTCCACACAGGTCATAGGTGATGCTCTGAATATGCATAGCTGTTCCCTTCAAGTTGTTGACTTCAGCTCTAAGTGCTGCAATTTTAGCTAGTAAAGGTTGGCACGCAATCTACTCCCTGCACAGCTGCTAGTCTTTTTGGCATCATGCATTCTGTCTGCCACTGATAGCTATTTGATGCCATCTCATCGATCAGATCAAAGGCTTCTTCCTCCATTTTTTGGTTAATGGTTCCTCCTACTACTGCATCAATCATAGAACGATTAGTAGGAGATAAACCATTATAAAAAATTTGTACCTAAAGCCATATGGATAGTTGATGATGTGGACATCTCCTCAGTAGTTTCTTGAAATGCTTTCAAGCCTCATATAGTGTCTCCATGTCCATCTGCATAAAAGAAGTGATATCGTTGTGCATCTTAGCAGTCTTGGAAGGTGGAAAGTACTTGGCTAAGAATTTTTGGGCTAGGACATCCCAAGTTGTGATAGAACCTATAGGAAGAGAATGAAGCCAACTTTTAGCTTTGTCCCATTAAGAGAAAGGAAATAACCTTAGTCTAATAGCATCATCCGACACCCCATTAATTTTAAAAATATCATAAAGTTCAAGAAAGTTAGAAATATGGGCATTCGGATCATCATGCACGTGTCCACTCAATTAGACAGTTGATTGAATCATCTGGATCATCATCGATTTTATTTCAAAGTTGTTTGCTCGTACAGACGGTCTTCTGATGCTCGAAGCTGCATCGGCTATAGATGATGTGATGTAATCATTTAATGGATGATGTACTGGTCGAATAGCTTCATGCTGTCCTTCGATCGCCATATCCAATCTTAGATTGATATCGTTAGGATCTTCAACTGCCATGATTCTTTCTTATCGTACTCTTCTAATGGTTCTTTCAATTTCTGGATCTAAAGATAGTAAGTTACTATGTCCAGTATGTGTCATGCACTGAATAATTTTTTTTAATAAAATAATAATAAAAATTAAAAATAAAATTCTAAAGTAAAGCTAGGATCAAAATATGTATCAATTAATTAATAATTATTAAAAATTAATATAAATTAATTGATAAATTAATACTTTTATTGATGAATTTATGGTACTTATCACACCCTCCAACTTAAGCTTTGCTCATCCTCGAGTATAGAAAGAATTTAGTTTTAAATATCTTTTAACTTTAAAGTTTCAAATTTTATCTAAGCAGTTTTCAAAATGGCCATTGATATTCAGTAGAGCTTAAGTGAGACATATCACTGGGGTATTAATACTTATCAATAGAAAAATTAAGTAAAAAATATTAAATTTTTCTAAACTTTTTCTAAATTATTCCACCTTTATCTCTGATTTGTCTAAACTTTCATATAGGTAAGTGTATTGCTACTTCCACCCTTTATTTATTGATTTTTATTTTCACATTGTCCACTTTTTGATGTGAATATCATTGCTTACTTAGGCAACGAAACTCGATTACTCGATGAAAAATCGATATTTTTTTTTTAATGTTGTATCACTATTGAGTATCTTAACTCCTTAAACTTTCTATTTGATCCATGCAGCGAGTCTTGGGCCAATGACTTCCAAATCAGTTGGCTTTAGGGCACTAGGTAGAGAATACCCCTCGGGCTTACTAGCTCGAATCAAACAGGCTACGAGTTAAGACTAGCTTTACAATGAGCTTCTTTGTCCTTTCCACCTTTTGACGTGAAACTCAATACTTGCTTAGGCAAAGAGGCCTGATTACTTAGTGAGAAGTAGTTGGAAACTATTTTATTTTAATTTTTTTTATATGAAGAAATGTATAGTTACCTTACACAAGCCCATAAGAAGTAGGCTTTTCTTTGATGTTAGTAGAAAAAATTAGAAATGCTCAAAGCAAAAACTTTTTTATGTTCTAGACTTAACTCTTTATTGGGTTTTCTAAATACTTGATTCCTTAATATCTTACAGATTCTCTAATCTGTGTATTAATTTTCTTTTAAAAATACTTAGTTTAATTCAATTTTTAAGCATAATCAAGTGTCTAAATACTAAATACTAACTTTTTTTGAGGACATAAAATTTTAAATTTTTTATTTTTCTTTCCTCCCAACTTAATCGACATTATCCTCAATGGAGAAGAAAAAATAAAGGATGTAATAAAGAACATGAAAGAATACATCTGACTCAGTATATTATTTTTGGTCCAGCACATGCCTTTGAAAATTTGAGTTCTTCCTCTAATTTATTCTAATTATCCTAAAAAGAAAATTAACTGAAAAGATAAATTAGGCTAAAGAAAACTAAATATTGGGTTGCCACCCAACAAGCGCTAAGTTTACCATCTTCAGTCAGACACAATGCAGTTTACTAACCTGTGTCAAATATTGGATTGATAAATTTCAATGGTTTTGGATTACCAATCTCAGGAAGGTAATTTCTTATCCCTTTATTGATATAATCATTGTTAATTTTAGGGACATAATTTGTGACCCTATTCTCAAACCCATGTTTATTAAGAATTTCTCCTATTTATTCTTCTAAAATACTCATGAATTAAGTTTTTGTATTAGGAGTTAAGTTTGATTCAATGGATGCTGGAAGGATCACTAAAGGCGGTTTTAATTCTGGAGGTAAATTAATGTGATCTTTCTTAAATAACTCCATTGACACTTCATTACATGCCTGTTAATTTTTGTAAGAAGAACTCCCTATGTCTATCTCATTTAAACTAGAACTAGCATCAATACTAGTTCTTGACTTGGGTTCTTCTATGTGATTAGTCATAGTACTAACCTGTTCCTCTAAATTTTCATTTTGGCTAGCATTAGTACTAGCCTTTTTCACCTGATCTTGGTATGGGTCCATAAGAATCCTATAGCTTTTAAGTTCAAAAATTATTTTGGCATTCTCAAATTGGGAATTCTTAAGTAAGATATTAAATTGATAACTTGGTCCAGGTGGTTGGTGGACATTAGGTGGATTGTTTGAAATTGGTAGGCTTGATAATTGACCTAGTTCTCTCCTCATGTTAGATTTAACTAGTTGTCCAATTTAAGCTTCTAGCTTGGCGATAGATTGCTGTTGAATCAGAATCAATTATTGAAGTTAGTTAAATCTATCATCAGCTAGATTGGTCTATTGAGGAGGTGGATATGAGGGCTAATTATGACATGGTGGCTGGAAAGGCTTATTAGGCTGACCTCTGTTATAAGCATAGTTCTGGTATTGAGGTCTATTCTGATAATTTTGCACTGATGGAGTTTGGGTCTGAGCCTGAGTTTGTTATGATTTTCAAGAAAAATTAGGATGGTTTCTCCAGCCAGAGTTATATGAATTTGAAAATGGATCATTAACTGGCTTGGGGTAGCCCTTAGCAGCTTGGACTTATTCTTGAATAAAAGGTGGAAACTATGCAGTCATAGGACATTCACTCACATGATGGGTTGGACTAGCATAGATTGAACAAATCTCCTGATAATTAGAAGATGATGTGAATTATGCAGGAGATTGTTGACCTAGGGTTAGGACTTGATCTAATTTCTCGACAAAAAAGATCGATTTTATCTAATTTATCAGCTAATTGGTTCAAGTCAAACTTAGAACTAGAGTCTAGATCATAAATTTTTGCTCGCTTTTGGTAGAAAGATAATGAAGTATGGTTGATCGAGTTTTCACTCAGAGTTTCAAATAAGGCATAGGCTTCATCCTCACTTTTGTTCATGAATGCACCTCCATAGGATGCATCTACCATCTGTCTGTATTGGTCTTCTAAATCCTCATAGAAAGCTTGAACTATTTGCCACTTAGATAGAAGAAAGCTTGAACTATTTGCCACTTAGATAAATCATGGTGTGGGTATTTTCTAAGAAGTTTCATAAGTCTCTTCCATGACTCATGAATCTGTTTTTCTAAAAGTTTAGCAAATCCAGTGATAGCTTGCCTCATAGTATTGGTTCGGCTTATGGGATAAATTTTTTTAAGAAATTCATTTTGCAAGTCAGCCCAAGTTTTAATTGGTCTCCCTATTGTGCCAAGCCAGTACTTGGCTGTCTTTTAATGATAAAGAAAATAAAATTAGTCTAAGGGCATCCTCAGTTAAATTTTGAATTCTCACCATAGAGCAGGTTTCTAAGAATTCATCTAGATGCTTATAAGGATCTTCATTGGTGTTTCCATGAAAAGATGGGAACATCTAGATTGTGGTCAGCTTGATCTCATAGTGGGTAGCATGAATTTCAGATAATTGGATACAAGTCGATGGATTATAGGTGGAAGGAATAAAGCATTCCTTCATCTGTTTAGATGGTTCTCTAAAATTTTCAGCTATTTGATTATCTGGTTTAATATGATTCAGCCTTTCAATGTTATGGTTGGGTTCAACTAGATCAGGTAAAGCGATTTCCTATCGTGCATGCCCTGGTGCAACCCTAATGTATTGTTCAAAATTTTTTAGATTTTTTTTAGAATATATATATATATATATATATATTCTATTATTTTATTGTATTATTATTTTTTTAAAAAAATTAATTTTTTAAAAAATTATTTTAATTATTATTTTTAATTTAATTTAATTATTATTTTTAATATTTTTTAGTTAGTTCAATTTAATTTTTATTTTATTTTATTTTTGAAGAAGAAAGGAGAAGAAAGAAAGAAGAGTTCTAAAGAAGAGGTCCTAAGGAGCCCTAGAACTAAGAAGAGAGAGAAGAATTAGATTTAATTAGGTTTGATGTTGGTTTGTGATCAAGTTGGTCAATCAATCCTGATAAAGGGTTATCTTAGATCTAGACAGCTCCTAACTGCCATTGTTACCTTCAAGCCCTCCAAGTATAGGATCAGTCAATCAACTGGCCAGGTAAGTATAAGGTCGGTGGGAGTCCTCCCGTTGCTTATCTTAAATATCAATTATGCTTGGCTAGGTAAGCCAATGGAACCAATTAGAAACCATCTTTCTTCAAGCCCAGTCATTCCTGAACCACTTTTCTAGACACCAGTTAAATTGACTAACCCTAACCTGGTTCAACTCTTAGGATTTCTTATCCTATTAAGCTCGAATATCCTAGAGCTGATGTCTAATTAATTTTAAAATTAAAGGCTTAGATCAATGTAGGATGTTGGTTGATTGTTTATAGGCCAAGGAAGGATGATCAAATGCCCACCTTATCTTGTTTAATTGGATGTTGCCCTTAATTTAATTTAAAGATGCATATGCACAAAAAGATTTTCAATCAAAGGGTTCTATGCAATTTAAACTAGATGCATACAACTAATTGAACTTTGAAAGGCTTACCTTACCTCCAGCAATCATCAAAAAAATAAAAATAAAAATAAAACTAATATGATGTATGCTCTAAATAGTTAGAATTTCTAATCTTATCATGAGACTTTTAATTAGGTTTAAATAGATATTTTTTAAATTAATTTAAAAATAAATTAAATAAATAAATAAATAAATAAATAAATAAGAGGACTAGAGTTAGAATTGATCTCACCAAGATTAGATGCTTTCTTCCTTTTCTCATTTTTTTCTTTTTTCTATAAAATAAATAAATAAAAAATTAGTAAGCAATATTTTAAAAAAGTATTTATAATTAATTTATAAAAAAATAAAAGAAATCAAAAAAAAATAGCATCTATTTCTTCTCCGATAATGGTGCTAAAAACTTGATAAGAATGCAATGTTATCATTAAGACACTGTATTTATCAGTTTAATCCAACTTCTTAAAATAATTAAAAATACGTAGATAGCAGTGAGTTGGGTCGAATTCATAAGAAAGGTAGTATTTTAGGTTTGAAATCTTTAATTTTTGAAAATAAAAAATAAAAGATTTGAGTTTTGAAATCAAAAGTAAAGTTGGAAACAAAAATTAAAAGGTATAGAAATTTAAATTTGGTACTAAGATCCACTAGTTAGATCTTAGCATCTACTTGCAATAAAATAAAAAATAATAATTAAATTATAAAAATTAAATTATAATAAAAATAAAGAGATAAAATTAAAGTGCAAAAAATAAAATTTTCATTAATTAAAATTTTAGAATTTAAATACATAAAATTTAAAAAGAAAAAAAAAATAAAATAAAATAGCCTGATTTTTTATCTTGGATCGGCATTGGTGGAAAGATGATGTAGAAGCCCGGCTCTTCTTCTTGGCATTCATTATTTTGAAGCAGCCATTAACCCATAGCCTAGCTTCGTCCTGTACCAAAGCTTCATCTTGATCGAAGATGTCAATTTCTAGAGGCTTGGGATCCTTTTTATAGAGTTAGGAGGGCTGATGAGTTTTCTTCTGGGCAATGTGGGACAAAGAAACTCTTTGATCATCAAAATATGGAGAAATTTAGATGAAAATTGAATTAAAAGGAGTTCTAGATGAATTCTGCTGCTTTGGATGAAATCTGGCCATTAATAGGAATCCAACGGATCAAAAATCATCAAAATTGGATGTGTATCAGCCAAGATCAGGTTGGATTAAATTCTGGCCATTCGATCATGCGTTGATGGAGGAAATCTGGCCACTAATTGCATGTTGGGAGTCCTGATCACTATTGGGAGCTTTCTGGACCATTGGATCATCATCGACTGATTTTTTGGCCATCGAATCGTGCCAGATCGCTGATGAAATTTGAATCAAACATGGAAATAACCATCGCCGTTCGATCTTGACCACAATCAATCGGATCCATCTGATCGTGCAATTACTGTTCCCATGGACTACGTGGATCGGCCGCACGACACATTACAATCAATCAGCGCTCACTGTTTTGATGCAAAATTACCTTTTTACCCTGTAGACCGCGATGGATTTTTCATGAACCCCTTAAGGATCTAGGTCCACCACGTGTCACTCCGTGATTCACCGGTTGTCATTGAGCTGGCGGTCTACACCTAGATTGTGAATTGACTGGTAGCTTTTATGGCTGAGTCGGCTTTGACGGCTTGGCTTAGCTTGGTGGATTGGTTTGCGGAGCCGGCTGAGCTATTTTTTTTTTATTTAATTTTTATTTATTTTATTTCTTTAGAAATTCATATCTTCTTCGTTTTAGCTCCATTTTGTGCAAATCTTATTTCATTATGATAAAAAAAATAAGCTCTTTTTATTGATAATAAAGTTTAATTTTTTAATTTTATTATTTTTTTAATTAATTTTTTAATTAATAAAAATATAAATTTCTCAAAAATATGTATCAATTAATTAATAATATTTAAAATTAATATAAATTAATTAATAAATTAATATTTTTATTGGTAAATTTATGGTACTTATCAGCTAAGTCTCAGAGCATAGGCAAAATAGAGAGCTGCGCGTTCGGGACTGTTGGCATGGCATAGAACTGGGCCGGCTCAGTTTCAGACTGAACCGACCTAGTGAAACTTAGTCGGCTCAGTGCACAGGCAGAGCTACATGAGGGTCTATTTTGGACTAGGGTTTGGGTTGATTCTAGGGGTCTTAAGGCCTAGTTTGAGAGGTCTTAAAGGGACTAATTCACGTATGGATCGGATCTAGATCCAGAGGATGAGAGCATGGGAGACATGGGTGTACATGGGCTCGGTGAGTGCTTTTAGGTATTGGATTAGTCAGAAAGTTTTTTGATCGAGCCTAATGGCTATGTATAAGTACATAGGTTATATTAGAATTTTAAAAAAGATTGAAATCAATATAGACCTTTTCTCCCTAAACTCTCTTCTTCTCTTCTCTAGAGTTGCCATCCTAGGGTTCTTGAAGAAGCCCTAGAGAAGGGGGCATCTCCCTCAAGCCCAAGGAGGGAGGCACCCTATCATAGATCCAAGTGCAGGATCGGTGGTTTGCTGCCCATAGAGAACATCACAGGTTTCTTCAGATCCATGCTAAAGATCAGGAGCTTCCGCAATATGATATCGATGCTTGTGATGTCAAGGATGATTGACGTTCGAGCGATATCATGAGTCTATAATTTGGTATCAGAGCTAGGTGATGCCTGAAACATTATGGACGATAATATGGTATCAAATCTAGGTTTCAGAGCCTAATGGTGCGTGAAAGAGCTAGGTTTCAGAGCCTGATAGTGCATAGAAGGGAAGGAGAAATCGTACAAGATGAAATTAGAAATCTACACAAGGATTCCATGGTATGTCTCAAATCTATCATTGTTATTGCTGTGGTTTGGCCAACCAGGAGCAGCGAGTTGAAGGTGGAGGTTGAGAGGATTAACAAAAAAAAATTTTTTTGGAGTGGAAGGATTTGGTGCATGATTTGCTGATCGATCTTGATGAAAAGGTCAGGATGTATGATGGTTATGTAATAGATAGGGAGCACTGGAGTGCTGCAGTAGCACTTTCCTGGAGATGCAGAGCTGAGAGAGGCTTGGCGATGCAGTAGTCGAGGGAGGTATCTCAATAGAGAGCATCAAGATTCTCTAGGAAGATGGGTAGTATAGGACTATTGAAGAGAGATTTTTCAAGGGGTAATGATCGAAGGAAGGCTGAAGAAGCGACTATACATCCTTCGGTGTTTGGAAGGCGGGGAAGTAGTCAGAGATGTATTCAACTATTTGACTAGAGCATGAATTTGTGAAGCCTTGGGAGTGATGGAGATGGATGATTCATAGAGGTCCAATAGGTTAGGACTGGATGGCTATAGAGCGGTGCAGTGATGAGTTAGGGAGCGCTGGAGTGCCGCAGGAGTGCTACCCTAGAGTCATGAGACTGAGAGAGGCTCGATGGTGCAGCAGCCGAGGAGTGTATCTCTATAGAGAGTGTTAGTGGTATCAAGGAGACTAGATGCAGGTCTCAGAAAGAGCTAGGGGGTCTTAGGAAGTGCAAGGAGGTCTCTAGCAGTTGGAAGTATCATGGATTAGATTTCTTCTATAGGAGCACCAGAAAGAGTCGCGGTTCCGATGGAGGATGGTTCTTTGGATGCAACTGAAGCGATGGCTGGTGTAGGGGCAGAAGAGAAGGACTAGGATGGAATTTCCTAGGGTTCAATCGCTGGATTCAGAAGAGTTGGATGAGCTCTTAAGTTTCGGAGGTGCCTGTAGGTTGCGGAGGTATCCGAGATGGCTTCGAAGAGAGCCATAGAGTGTGGATGGTTCGAAAGAGTAGCGATGGTGTTCGAGGTACAGCAGTAGGCTTAGCAGTGCAGCATTGAGTGGTTGGCCTCAAGGGACTCGATGATAGAGTCAACTTCTGTGGCATCAGTGGACTTTAGATATAAGTGGAGCTCCCAAGAGGTGGCTTCACAAGTGGAGAAAAAATTTGGCATGAGTTCAGAGCAACGGTGATGCACAGTTCCAGGTGGAGCGGTGCGTGCAGGTGGACAGACGTAGCTTTGAGGAGATCATGTTAGGTGGTACAGCATGTGCTGGTGCAGAAATGCTATAGGTTCTCAAGAAAAATTTAGAGAAAGTGATGCAGCTGCTAAGCAGAAGGGATCCTACAATTTTAGGATGGTACCAAAAAGCAAGCACGGGTCTTCAATGGTGGAGGCAGTCATCCTAAAGGTCTCAAGGGTGCACAACAGTTGAAGAGGATTAGTGGAGGCGATGTTTGCACAGGTACTATCGAGTGCACAAGAATAGTGTGATTGTGTAGGAGGACATTGTCGAGGGGTTTGCCAAGGCTTGGGAGCACCAAGATGGAGATGGTGAGGATTTATGGTGCTCCCAAGTCTTGGGAGGCCATGGGAGGAGTCAGGGGGTTGGCTCCGGAGATTTCAGGGGCTTGGTTGGTGCTTTGACAACCTAGGACATAAGGTAAAGCAATGAACCAAAGCTGACGAATGAAGACTACAGAAAGAAGATTTTCTGTAGATTAGCCAGCTTAGTCCAAAACTAGGTCAGCTAAGTCTCAAAGCATAGGCAAAATAGAGAGCTGCACGTTCGAGACTGCTGGCATGGCATAGAACTAGGCTGACTCAGTTTCAGATTGAGCCAACCCAATGGAACTTAGCTGGCTCAGTGCTGAGACTAAGCTAGCTCAATGCACGGGCAGAGTTACACGAGGGTCTGGGTTGATCCTAGGGGTCTTAAGGCCTAATTTGAGAGGTCTTAAGAGGGCTAATTCATGTATGGGTTGGGTCTAAATCCAGAGGATGAGAGCATGGGAGATGGGTTTACATGGGCTCGGTGAGTGCTTTCATGTATTGGATTAGCTGGGAAATTTTTTGGTCGGACTTAATGGCTATGTATAAATACATAGGTTGTATTAGGATTTTAAAAAAGGTTGAAATCAATACAGACCTTTTCTCTCTCAACTCTCTTCTTCTCTTCTCTAGAGTTGCCGCCCTAGGGTTCTTGAAGAATCCCTAGAGAAGGGGGCATCTCCCTCAAGCCCAAGGAGGGAGGTGCTCCATCACAGATCCAGGTGCAAGATCGATGGTTTGCTGCCCATAGAGAATGTCATAGGTTTCTTCAGGTCCGTGCTAAATATCAGGAGCTTCTGCAGCATGATATCGGTGCTTGTGATGTCAAGGATGATTGACGTTCGAGCGATATCATGGGTCTATAATTTGGTATCAAAGTTAGGTGATGCCTGTAACGTTGTGGATGATAATACTATGTTCAAATCTATAAAGTCTATGCACATCCTCCACTTGCTATTTGCCTTTTTAAGTAGGATAATATTTACAATCCAGTCCGGGTAAAGTACTTCTCAAATGAATTCGGCCTTAAGGAGTTTGTCAACTTCGTCAATTATCGCCTTCTGCCTCTCTGGTGCAAAGCTGCATTTCTTCTGCTTCACTGGTCATCACTTAAGATCTATGTCTAGGTGGTGCTTCATGACTTCTGCGTTGATTCTGGGCATGTCTGTAGGCGCCTAGGCGAAGACATCAGCATTTATTTGTAAGAAAATGACGAGCTGCTTTCTAGCTTCTTCTTTTAGGTTCAAACCGATCTTCACAGTATGTTTTTTATTCCCATCATTCAAAGAGATCTCCTCAAGGTCATCGATGGATTCTCCTCTTTCTTCAGATATATCATCATGAACATCAAGTCCATCCATTGGACAAAGGTTTGCTTGTCTTCCTCCCTATAAAGTAATACTATGGCAGTGTCGAGCTAGTGCTTTATCTCCACTGACCTTCTTGACTCCATATCTGGTTGGAAACTTTATTTTTAGATAGTAAGTGGAAACTACAGTCCGAAGTGCATTCAAACCGGATCGACCAAGGATCGCATTATTGGCAGAAGGAGCTTTGACTACCAAAAATCAACTTATGCCATAGATCGCTTTGGGTATCGATTGGCTACCCTTGACAATGTTATTATTCCTTCCACCGGCATTGCATCACTTGTAAATCCTACCAATGAAAAATTCATCGAGCCCATCCTATCATAAGATATGCACATTTTGGAAAAAACATCATAAAATAAGACATCAGCAGAGCTTCCATTATCAATTAAAATATGGCATACATCATAATCAAGTAACTACAATCACATCATTATGCAGAAGCTGAACTCCCTAGGCATCTTCTTCAGTGAAGGTGATGGGTTCTTCAGTCCACTGCCTCTTTGCCAGCTCTGCTAATTCGTCGGCCTTCCCTTGTTGATGACCCCCAGCGATAGTATTGATGACTCCAAGAGGGGGCCGATCTCCTTAGGGCTCATCTTACTAGGGTGGTCTAGGTTGTGGTGGGGCTCTTGGACGATCTTCTCTCCTTTCTGGCCAGTGCTAGATGAATCGATCCAGCTAACCTCTTCTGATCAGCACCTCGATCTCATCTTGAAGTTGGATGCATTCTTCAGTATTGTTACCATGGTCACGATGGTAGAGATAATACTTGTTGGGATTGTGCTTGGCCGAATGAGTCTGCATCTTTTCAAGCTCTGCTAGCTGCTCCCTTATCTCCATTAGCATCTAAGTCTTGGAGGCGTTCAAGGGAGCATAGTTATTGAATCTTCAGGAGGGGAGTTTCGTTGGGTCCTTTGATTTGGACTTCCCTATCGACGAGCTCGAGAAGGAGTTCAGGCTCATTTACACTTGGAAGGATTTTGGAAGCATGATCGAGGTTCACTCAGCTTTCTTTCAGGTGTGGGCCAGCTAGGTTCATCTGCTTTGCGGCCTCATCATCATTCAGTTTGAAGGCCTCCTCTATCTAGGCATAACCTTCAGCTCGAGCTAACTGATAAGAGCGTGATGTTATCATTAAGACACCATGTTTATCAGTTTAATCTGACTTCATAATTAAAAATACGTAGATAGCAGTGAGTCAGGTTGAATCCATAGGGAAGGTAGTATTTTAGATTTGAAATCTTTGATTTTTGAAAAGAAAAAGGAAAGAATTTAAAAATAAAATTTGAAGTCAAAAACTAAAAATTAAAATTATAAAGTAGAAATTAAATTATACAGAAAAGTAAACTTGGTACTAAGATCTACTAGTTAGATCTTAGCATCTACTTGTAGTAAAATAAAGAGTAATAATTAAAGTATAGAATTTAAATTGCAATAAAAATAAAAAGCATGAAATTAAAGAGCATAAAAATAAATATTGTATTAATTAAAAAGTTCATAATTTAAATATATAAAATTTTAAAAAAAAATTAAAATAGGCTGATCTTTGATCTTGGATTGGCATCGACAGAAAGATGGTGTAGAAGCTTAGCTCTTCTTCTCGGCATTCGTTGCTTTGAAGCAATCTCTAATCTAAAATCTGGCTCAATCCTATACCAAAGCTTCACCTTGACCAAAGATCTATTGATTTCTAGAGGCTTGGGGTCCTTTTTATAGAGCTAGGAGGAGTGGAGGATTTTCTTCTACGCAATGTGGGACAAAGAGCCTTTTTAATCATCAAAATAGGAAGAAATCTGAGTAAAATTTGGATTAAAACAGCTCTAAGACGAATCTGGTGAAATCTAGCCAATCAATAGGAATCCAATGGACCAAAAATCATCAAAATCAGATGTATATTGACCCAGATTAGGTTGGATTAAATTCTAGCCATTGATCGTGCGTTGATGGAGAAAATTTGGCCGCTGATCGCGCATTGGGAGTCTTGATCACCGTCGAGAGCATTCTGGACTATTGGATCTGAGTCAGATGTGAGCACTACCGTCCGATGGCGATCCATGTGAAGTCTGAAGCTGAATCAAAGTAGAAAATTGCCTCCACCATTCGATCTTGACCGCAATCAATCTGATTGGTCCAATTGCGCCTTTACTATTTCCATAGACTGCATGGATCGGCTGCACCGCACACTGCAATGATCAGTGCCTCCTGTTATCGAGTGAAAAGATCAAAATGCCCTATGAGCCATGATAGATTTTTTGTAAACCCTTTAAGGGTCTTGGTCCACCACGTGTCGCTCCATGATTCGTCAGTTGTCGCTGAGTTGGCGGTTTATGCTTGGATCGTGGACTGGCTTGCCGCTTCTGTAGCTGAGTTAGCTTTGATGGTTGGCTTGGCATGCTGGCTTGGTCGGCTTGGCTCAGTGCGTTTAGGCACGCCGACTGCTACGGCATGGCGGCTTGAGCTGGCTGAGCCGTATGTTATTTTTTTTATTTAATTTTTATTTATTTTATTTCTTTAGAAATTCATATCTTCTCCATTTTAGCTTCATTTTGCTCGAAACTTATTTTATTATGATCGAAAAATGAGCTCTTTCTATTGATAATAAAATTTTATTTTTTATTTTATATTATTTTTTAATTAGTAAAATTATTAATTTTTTAAAATTATGTATAAATTGATTATTAATTTTTAAAAATAAATATAAATTAATAAATAAATTAATACTTTTATTGATGATTTTATGGTACTTATCACATCTCCTAACTTAAGCTTTGTCCATCCTCGAGTAAAGAAAGAATTTAGTTTTAGATACCTTTTAATTTTAGAGTTTTGAATTTTATCTAAGCAGTTTCCAAAATGGCCATTGATATTCAGTAGAGTATAAGTGAGGTATATCATTGGGATATTAATATTTACTAATAAAAATTAAGTAAAGAACATTAAATTTTTTTGAACTTTTTCTTAATCATCCTATCTTTATCTTTGATTTGTCTAAACTTTCATATGGGCAAGAGTATTGTCACTTCCATCTTTCATTTATTAAACTTTTTTTTATTTATATTGCCCTGATGTGAATATCATTACTTACTTAAGCAACAAGATCCGATTACTCGATGAAAAATCAATATATTTTTTTTTAACATTGTACTGCTATTTTATGTCATAACCTCTTAAACTTTCTATTTGATTCATGTAGCGAGTCTTGAGCCAATGACTCCCAAACCAATTGGCTTTAGGGCACTAGGTATAGAATACTGCTCGGGCTTACTAGCTCGAATCAAATAGGCTACGAGTTAAAACTAGCTTTATAATGAGCTTTTTTGCCCTTTCCACCTTTTGATGCGAAACTCAATGCTTGCATAGGCAAAGAGGCCCGATTACTCAGTGAGAAGTACATAAAAACTATTTTATTAAAATAAATTTTTTATACGAAGAAACGTATAGTTATCCTACACAAGCCCATAGAAAGTAGACTTTTCTTTGATGTTGATAGAAATAATTAAAAATGCTGAAAAAAAAAAAATTATATTCAAGACTTAACTCTTTATTGGATTTTTTTAATACTTGATCCCTCAATATCTCACAAATTCTCTGATCTGTACATCAATTTTCTTTTAAAAATACTTAGTTTAATTCTATTCTTAAGCATAATCAGGTGTCTAAATACTAAATACTAATTTTTTTAAGGACTTAAAATTTTAAAATTTTTATTTTTCTCCCTCCCAACTTAATCAATATTATCCTCAATAGAGAAGAAAAAAATAAAGAATGTAATAAAGAACATGAAAGAATACACCTGACTTAATGTATTTGGTCCAGCATATGCCTTTGAAAATTTAAGCTCTCCTTCCAACTTATTCAAATTATCCTAAAATAAAAATCAACTAAAAAGATAAATTAAACTAAAAAAAACTAAATATTAAATTATCTCCCAATAAGTGCTAAGTTTACCATCTTCAGTCGGATACAATGCAGCTTACTATCCTATGTCAAATACTGGATTGACAAATTTTAATGGTTTTGGATTGCCAATCTCAGGAAGATAATTTCTTATTCATTTATTGATAAGATTGTTGTTAACTTTAGGGACATAATTTGTGACCCCATTCTCAGACCCATGTTTATTAAGAATTTCTCCTATTTGTTCTTCTAAAATGCTCATGAATTGAGTTTTTGAATTAGGAGTTAGGTTTAATGCACTGGGTACTGGAAGGGTGTCTAAAGGTGGGTTTAATTTTGAAGGTAAATTAATGTGATCTTGCTTAAATAACTTCATTGATACTTCATTACATGCCTCTTGATTTTTGTAAGAAGAATCGGCTTCTAGTGTTGAATAGAATAGGATATTAGGTTTATAAGTCTTGGATAAATTATCTATTCTATTTTTTTTATGTCTATCTTATTTAAATTGGAACCAGCATTAGTACTAGTTCTGGACTTAGATTCTTCTATGTGCTTAGTCTTAGTACTAACCTGTTCCTCTAAATTTTTATTTTGACTAGCATCAGTACTAACCTCTCTCACCTGATCTTGGCATGGGTCTATAAGAATCCTATAGCTTTTAAGTTCAGGAATTACTTTTGCATTCTCAAATTGGGGATTATTAAGTGAGACATTAAATTGATAATTTGGTCCAGATGGTTGGTGGACAATAGATGGATTGTTTATAGGATTTGCAATTGGTAGGCTCGATAATTGACCTAGTTCTCTCCTTATGTTAGATTTAGCTAGTCGTCCAATTTGAGCTTCTAGCATGGTGATAGATTGCTATTAAGTCAGAATCAATTATTGAAGTTGGTTAAATCTATCGTCAGCTAGATTGGTCTGTGGAGGAGATGGATATGAGAGCTGATTATAATGTGGTGGCTGGAAAGGCTGACTAGGCTGACCTCTGTTATAAGCATAGTTCTGGTATTGAGGTCTATTTTGATAATTTTGTACTGATGGAGTTTGGATCTGAGCCTGAGTCTATTATGACTTCCAAGAAAAATTAGGATGATTTCTTCAGTTAGAGTTATATGAATTTGAAAATGGATAATTAACCAACATGGAGTAGCCTTTAGTCGTTTGGACTTATTCTTGGATGAAAGATGAAAACTGTGTAGCCATAGGACATTCACTGACATGATGGATTAGGCTAGCATAGATTGAACAAAACTGATAATTAGAAGGTGATATGAATTGTACAGAAGATTGTTGACCTATGATTAGGAGTTGATCTAATTTCTGAGCAAGAAGGTCAATTTTATCTAATTTTTGGACTATTAAGTTTAGATCAGCCATTTGATTATCAGATTTAATATGAATCAACCATTCAATTAAGTTCAACTAAATCAGAAAAAGTGATTTCCTACCGTGCATGTATTAGTATAATCCTAATGTATGGTTCAAAATTTTTTAGATTTTTTTTAAAATTTTTAAATATATATATTTTATTATATTATTATTTTTTTAAAAAAATATTTTTTAAAAAATTATTTTAATTATTTTAATTATTATTTTTAATTTAATTTAATTTAATTATTATTTTTAATATTTTTTTAATTAGTTTAATTTTTATTTTATTTTATTTTATTTTATTTTATTTTATTTTTAGAGGAGAAAGGAGAAAAAAAAGAAGAGTTCTAAAGAAGAGGTTCTAAGTAGTCCTAAAATTAAGAAGAGAGAAAAGATTTAGGTTTAATTAGATTTGATGTTGGTTAGCAATCAAGTTGGTCAATCAATCTTGACTAATGGTTATCTTAGATCTAGACAGCTCCTAACTATTAAGATCACCTTCAAGCCCTTCAAGCCCTCCTAACTATTAAGAGTCCCCTCGTTGCTTGTCTTAGATAATAATTATGTTTGGTCAGGTAAGCTAACGAAACTAATTAGAAACCACCTTCCTTCGAGCCCAATCATCCCTAAACCACTTTCCTAGACATCAGTTACATTGATTAACCCTAATCCAGTCCAACTTTTACGATTTCTTATCCTAATGAGCTCGAGTTCCTAGGGCTGATGTCTAATTGATTTTAAAATTGAAAACTTAGGTCAATGTAGGATGCTGGTTGGTTGTTTGTGGGCCAAGAAAGGGTGATCAAATCTCTACCTTATCTTGTTTAATTGGGTGTTTTCCTTAAGTTGATTTAAAGATGCATATGCATAATTACTTTTAACAAGGGGTTCTATGCAATTTAAATTAGATACATGCAATTTAATTAAACTTGAATAGTTTACCTTATCTCCAGCGATCATCAAAAAAAATAAAATAAAATAAAATTAATATGATGCATGCTCTAAGCAGTTAGGATTTCTAATCTTGTCATGAGATTTTTAATTAGATTTAAATGGATATATTTTTTTAATTTAATTTAAAAATAAAATAAATAAATAAATAAAAAGAGAAAAGGACTAGGGTTAGGATTGATCTCACCAAGTAGGATTAGAAGCTTCCTTCTTGTCCTTATCTTTTTATTTTCTTTGTTTCTCTTTTTATTTTCTTTTGCAAAATAAAGAAAAAAAGTTAGTAAACAATATTTATAGAAAAAAATATCAATAATTAATTTATAAAAAAATCAAAGTAATTAATAAAAAATAGCATCTATTCCTTCTCCGATAATGGTGTCAAAAACTTGATAAAAGCATGATATTGTCGTTAAGACACCATGTTTATTAGTTTAATCTAACTTCGTAATTAAAAATACATAGATAGCAGTGAGTTGGATCGAATCCATAGGGAATGTAGTATTTTAGATTTAAAATCTTTAATTTTTGAAAAGAAAAAAAAATTAAAAATAGAATTTGAAGTCAAAAATTAAAAATTAAAATTATAAAGTAGAAATTAAATTATGCAGAAAAGTAAACTTGGTACTAAGATCTACTAGTTAGAACTTAGCATCTACTTGCAGTAAAATAAAGAGTAATAATTAAAGTATAGAATTTAAATTATAATAAAAATAAAGAGCATGAAATTAAAGAGCATAAAAATAAATATTATATTAATTAAAAGATTCATAATTTAAATACATAAAATTTAAAAAAAAAAATTAAAATAGGTTGATCTCTGATCTTGGATTTGCATCAACAAAAAGATGGTATGGAAACTCAACTCTTCTTCTCGACACTCGTTGCTTTGAAGCAGCCTCTGATCCAAAATCTGACTCTATCCTATACCAAAGCTTCATTTTGATCGAAGATCTGTTGATTTCTAGAGGCCTGAGGTCCTTTTTATAGAGCTAGGAGGAGTGGAGGATTTTCTTCTAGGCAATATGGGATAAAGAGCCTTTTTAATCATCAAAATAAGAAGAAATCTAAATAAAATTTGGATTAAAATAGCTCTAAGATGAATTTGGTGAAGTCTGGTGAAATCTAGCCATTCAATAGGAATCCAACGGACCAAAAATCATCAAAATTGGATGTATATCGATCTAGATTAGGTTGGATTAAATTTTGGCCATTGATCGCACGTTGATGGAGAAAATCTGACCGCTGATCATGCATGGAGAGTCTTGATCACCGCTGGGAGTGTTCTGGACTGTTGGATCTGAGTCAGATGTGAGCACTACCGTCCGATGGCGATCCGTGTGAAGTTTGAAGCTGAATCAAAGTAGAAAATTTGCTCCACCCTTCGATCTTGACCGTAATCAATCGGATCCATCTGATCATACCTTTACTGTTTCCATAGACCGCATGGACCGACTGCACCGCACACCATAATGAATCAGCACCTCCTGTTGTCAAGTGAAAAGACCAAAATGCCCTATGAGCCATGATAGATTTTCTGTAAATCTTTTAAGGATCATGGTCCACCACATGTCGCTCCATGATTCGTCGGTTGTCATTGAGCTGGTGGTCTATGCCTAGATCGTGGACCGACTGACGGTTTCTATGGTTGAGTCGGCTTTGATGGCTTGCTTGACGTTCCAGCTTGGTCGGCTTTGATGGCTGGCTTGACATTCCAGCTTAGTCGGCTTGGCTCGGCACGTTTAGGTGCGCTGACTGCAGTGACGTGGCGGCTTGAGCCGGCTGAGCCATATGTTATTTTTTTCATTTAATTTTTATTTATTTTATTTCTTTAAAAATTCATATCTTCTCTATTTTAGCTTTATTTTGCTCGAAATTTATTTCATTATAATCAAAAAAATGAGCTCTTTCCATTGATGATAAAATTTTATTTTATTTTTTAATTAATTTTTTTAATTAATAAAAATATTAATTTCTTAAAAATATGTATAAATTGATTATTAATTTTTAAAAATAAATATAAACTAATTAATAAATTAATACTTTTATTAAAAATTTTATGATACTTATCACTAACATATCAGCAAAATTCTTGGGATACTTTCTTTGGAAGAAAGATAGAAGATCATTCTTTTGAAGACCACCCTTCAGTGCTGCCATGGCTATAAATTGGTCTAAATTTCAGACCTCCAATGCAGCAGTATTAAAGCAACTGATATAAGCTCAGATAGACTCTCTCTCTTTCTGCTATATGTTGATGAGAAAATCCAAACCACATCTTGGACATCGGCTGCTTATGAAATGAGCCATAAACTGATGGCTCATTTGATCGAAAGAAAAGATCGTACCCAACTTAAGGCTCGAGTATCAATTTCTCGCTGCTTCTTTCAAAATGGATGGAAAAGCTCAGCATAGGATGGTATTCGGCATGCCATGAAGCAGCATCATTATCTAGAAGGCTTCTAGGTAGTCAATCGGATCAAAGGTTCCATCGTAGATCTCGATCTGGGGGAGCTTAAAGTTCGATGGGATAGGTTCTTGCATGATTTGATAAAGAAAGAAGAATCGATGTAGATATCATCATGGTGAGTTGGGGTGGCATGGCAGAGTTCCTCAATCTATTTGTTCATGTCTTGAAGATTTTGGTCGAGAGTATGATCTCGACCATGGATCTCAGAAGGCAGCTGACTGTAGATGAGAAAAGTCTCCTCTAGGAAAAAATTATGATCGAAACAGGGGCTCCCTACCCTCTACTTCCCTTTTCTAGATGCGATGGGTCTACTATCCTAGGTTACCCTTCTTAGCATTGGCTTCTAAAGCTCCGATCGAGGGTTTTCTAGTCGGGCCACCATCGAAGGCTGCTGTATGGTCTGGACCATTTCGATGAGGCCTCGAATCTACTATATCAGTAGGTTGAACTACTCCAGATCCACCATGGCCACTGATGGAGGAGTTTGGAGAGTAGATAATGGGGTCAGAATGGATGGATCTGGTTCAGATTTGATGGTAGAGATAGTGGACCGTCGGATGGTTGTCTTCTTCGGAAGCATATCTAAAGCGGCAAGAGATCAAACAGAGATGAATTCTGAAGAATTAGAGAAAGAAGGTAAACAAGATCAACTAAACACTCCTTTTAGAAGAAGGGCGTAGAGGCCTTTTCTCTAGCGCTAATTCTATTGGTGTAGAAATCTATGAGGATGCTAGAGATGGCTGGAGTGGAGAAGGTGAGGCCGCCGACAGGACCTACAAAATAAAGTCCAAACCAAAGGTGGGTGGCTGCGGTAGAATCCTCTGATGCTCATGTTAATTTTTTGGCCAACTGAAATGGAGTGCTCAGGATAAAAAGAGGAAGAGTAATAGGAGGAAGAATGAAGCTTAGAAAGAAAATACATTTGGAGGGTTCTTTATATAGGTGGAGCCTGTAACAAACTAATGGCGATAGCCACAACCTTCTGGTAGTGGGCCGTTCTGGACCACATAAAGTTTGTTATGGAGGATAGTGTCCATTATCGTGACGTGCCAGTCGAGAGTGGTATTCATTGTCACGACTTGCCAATTCATCAAGTATCAATAATCAAAGTTTGGATGGAGTTGGTACGGACGGTGAAGAGCTTCAAGTCATAATAGTTCTAGAGAAGTTTGGACTCCTTTAAGGTTGCCCGCATGTGGGTCAATTTATATTGAGTTGATAATTAGATTCATACGGACGATGAGGTCCTTCTAGGCAACTAGAAGGAGATCGACTGGAAGGAGGTCAATCAAAGGAAGCTCACTTGGTGACTGAGAGAAATTCATTCATAATGAGCTTGACCGGATGAGATCACCTAGAAGAAGATCGTCCGAAGTAAGTGCGACTGGAGGAGGTCATCTGGGGGGCGTGTGACTGGACCCTAATCCTGTTATTCACTTTTAGTTAAAGGATAAGTTAAAATAATAGTAATTCTTCTTCACTGTTCAAGATTGTATCGCTGAACTTTTGTGTGCCTTTGAGAGGTTTTGCAGCGTGAACTCGTCGCTGAGGAGATCGATGAATCCCAACAGGGAGAAGGTCAACGACTAAGGACTTTGGGCAAGAACTTCGGTGGGGGTCATTTTTTCCCCAACAAATGTCAAAGAAGCAATCTATTGTTACTCTTTCTACATGTAAAGCCGAATATGTTGCTACATCCGCATGTGTATCACATGCTATATGGCTAAGGAGCTTATTGAAGGAAGTTTATTTTGAGCAAAAGGAACCTACGAAGATAAACATTGATAGCAGGCCGGCAATTACTTTAGAAAAGAATTCGGTCTATCATCAAAGGAGCAAACATATAGATGTTCACTTTCATTCAATCCAGGAACATGTGAAGAATAAAGATGTGAAGCTTATTTATGTAAAATGTCATGATCAAGTTACGGACATTTTCGCTAAACCACTTGGAGTTGATCTCTTCAACAAATTCAAAGATCTACTTGGTATGAAGAATAAAAGACAATTAAGTTTAAAGGGGGGTGCTGGAAATGAATAAACTGAATTATGCCTGGAATCAAGAGATATTATTTGGTTGTCAAAGAGACTTTTGATGTTCCTAAGAGACTTTATTTCAAGAGAAGGTATTGGAATTAGTAAACCAAATTAATATTATCTTGTTATTAGCAATGGCTTTTGGTATTTTCTATGAAATGTACTTAGAATTTCTCTCCAAGTATGAAACCAAAGTGTTATTCATAAATATGACTCTTGGTATTTTGTGTAGAGGATAGTTAAAGAGTTGTTTCATTCTCTATATAAAGGGATGTACTTTAGCTAGTTTGTATCAAGTAAGTTGAAAGTATATCATATAAGGATAAAGTTCTCTTCTTCTAAAGAGCTCTTACCATACTCTTCTCCTCCTCTATCGACCCTAACAGTAGCAACAGTTATCGTTCGATTCGGGGTACCTCACCAGGCAAGTCGAACCAACCTCAAATTGGAAGATTTGTGAGGTTTTGATGTAGTCTTCTATTGTGAAAAGTTTGAAGACATCTCGGAGACACTTGAAGTAACTGTCGGTTCATTCATCTACAAGATTGACATACAAATTAATTTTGTGGTGGAGCACATCCCTAACTTTGAGGACTCCTCTTCATCCTCTTATGGAAATCAAGACCTAGATGGAAATGAGGATTGGGACTTTTGGCATGGGAACATTAGTGGTTCGCTAACCATTGAAGATTGGCATAACCATATGGACCAACAAGAAGCAAGCCGTTCCTCTGCTCATCATAACCTCACCAACAACCAATCCACCAAGGACTGAGCTAAACCAGGTCTGCAATCTCTCTCTGATCAAAGGGCTGAACCAACTTTGCTATGTGCCTAGAAACATCCAAATGTTGTTTATCACAGCGGGTGCAACTGATGGAAAAACCCACTGGTCTTTATTCAATGGACCAAGGAACTTCCTTTCAAATTTCAAACTTGACCTCAAACAAGTGGGAAATGGCACAAAAAATGATTTGATTGCCTATCCATCTAACCCGCTGGTCCTAGCCACCCCTACTCAGCTATCCTCAGCAACTAGTCTCACTTTCCCAAGCTTTCTCCTCTGTGCTCTCAATGCTAAGAGCCCCACCGAAGAATACCTTCAATGCTAAAACAACACTTAGCCCAGTAGATCAGAAGCACCTATCCCCACAAAAAACTGGGAAGAACTAAAAAAAACTAGAGCAAGAAATTACAACATGAGGGATAAAAAGAAGCCCAATGAGGGCAAAAAAAATCAAGAGACTCGGGCTACATGAAGAAATACTGAAGCCGGATGACATCCTCTTCATCAACTCCCTCACAACAGGGGAGATTAGAGCTCTAGGTAAAAAGTGTGGTTCACTATTCCCTATAGATAATGATGAGTCAATCAACAAGCTTAAAGATCTTGAGGCTGCATGTTGCGGAGCTAAATCTGCAATCATCCTGACATGAATTCACTGCATGCAGAATTTAAGTTGGTTTTGATTTTTGTCAATGTTTTGTTGCTAAAGTCAGCTTTTACAAAATACATTAGTTGGTTAGCATTACAAGGAGTGATCCAAGAGAATAAAGCGACCACCTTTCTACACATCAGGAGTAAGAGATAGCCACAACCGCTCAATTATCATCATTGCTGTCAACCACTAAGGATGCTAGAAATTTCAACAATGTTTAGCCTTGGCAATCAAAAATAAAACTACTATTTTGGAATGTAAGGGGGGTTGGAAACCTGATAAGGGCATTTTGATTAGGGACATAATGATATCATCTAAATGTGATGTAGCCTACTTTCAGGAAACAAAAATGAATGACTCTTCCTAATTTATGATTTCATCTTTATGTGGATCAGAATTAAACTCCTGGATTGCAATCAATGCTATTAGGACAGCTGGAGGAATCTTAATATGTTGGAATCCCGACATAATGGAAATCACATGTTTACACAAAGGAGAGTTTTCCCTCAACACGTTACACAAATATAAAGCTCCAACAAACAAGAAGGAATGGGTTATCACAAACGTCTATGGCCCTCAAGAAGCACAAAGAAAACAAGAATTTCTACAAGAACTTGATGAAATCAGATCACTATGGAAAGAGTCTTGGCTGATAGTTGGAGACTTCAACATCACATGCTTTCAATCAGAAAGGAAAGAAGCATTGACTGAACACCATGTAATCGCAGAGTTCAATGACTTCATAAATACCTACTACTATAGAATGGGACTATGACAGCACTTACTATTGCAGCAATTTCGAAAATTGCTATCATAGACTCTACGGCAGTGGTTACCTATAATCGCTGCCATAGGACTAACCTATGACAACGGTTATTGTAAACCACTGCCATAGGTCGACCTATTGCAGCGGTTATATAAAACCGCTACAATAGGTTAACCTATGCAGCAGTTTACAATAACCGCTATCATAAGTTAGTCCTATGGCAGTGGTTAATCAACCGCTGCCATAAATCCTATTACATATCGAATCTATGGTGGTGCTTAGGTATAACTGCTGCAATAGATTGGACCTATGGCAGTGGTTAATTATAACCATTGCTATAGACCGACCTAGGCAGCAGTTAGTTATAACCACTGCTATAGATTTGACTTATGATAATGGTTTTATATAACTGCTGCCATAGGTCCAGTCTATTGCAGCGATTCTTTATAACCACTGCTATATCTTTTTTTCATATTTTTTTTCTAAATATTATATAATTTTAAAATTTAATATCCATCTTCATTATTCATTATCTTAATAATTATTATTAGAGTATCATCACAAAAGATTGCCTCGATCTGATAGCCCTAGCTTCATTGATCAATAAAATTTGATTTCGATGACCACGAACGATGGCGTAATGATCTGATAGATGAAGACCCTCGGTTGGTCTAAAATTCTACAATGATGATCTCAGTGATATTTATAGTATACTATTAAAGTTTTACTTCAATCGGATATCGTTATTATAGTCAATTTAGTATGGAATGATTTTGGCCATTAAATAAGAAACAAGTGATCAAAAGGCGAAATAGCATCCGATTATGAAATAATTTTTTACTTAAACAATCTTAGCTATAATTTTAATCATTTTATATGGAAATAATTATAAAATCTAAATCATTTATATATGAACTATTCATGTTAAGCAAATCTTGCAAAAGCACAAGCATAATTACTAAAGAAGTTTAAGAATGGATATCGATCAACGTATAGTTTTAGATAGTTCTTAGATCTACGATTTAAATTTTATGATCACCATCATAAAAATGATTAAAGTAATTGCCAAGATCATTTATCTAAAAAATTATCTTATAATCAGATGCCGTCTGATCTTTTGATCACTTATTTCTCATTTAACGATCAAAATCATCATGTACTAAATTGATCATTATAACGATATTTGATTGAAGTAAAACTTTGATAGTGTGATATAAATGGCATCAAGATCATCGTTGTAGATTTTTGGGCCTATCAGTTATCTCTATTTATCAAATCATCATGCCATTATTCATGATCGTCGATATCGAGTCTTACTGATCGATGAAGCTAGGGCTATCAAATCGAAGTGATTTTTTTGATAATACTCTAATGATAATTATTTAGATAATGAATGATTATGAACTACTATCATAGTCCTGTTCTGTAGAAGCTACCTTCTCTCTAGTAGAAATTAAGCTGAAACATCAACTCTTTACATGGTTGAATCATAGGGAAGCACCAACACCAGCAAAATTGGATCAATGCCTGACCTCCCTAGAATGGTTATTTGATCATTCATTGACATTACTCTCATCTCTTGCTAAGGTCACCTCAGACCATGTCCTACTGCTGCTGCACCAACCATTACAATGCTCGATAAGCAAACCTTTTCGATTTGAACACTTTTGGTTCTCCATAGAGGGTTTTGATGATCTTGTATTAGGTTGGTGGAAAGATGCACCTTCATCTGATGATGTAGCCTCCAATATTGTTGGGAAACTTCACTTCCTTAGATCAAAGCTCAAACATTGGAATCATGAGAAGAATGGAAACATAATATGAAAGAAAACAATATTAAGGGGCGTATAGAAGCATTGGATTTATAGGAGGAAAGAAGAAATCTCCCTAAAGAAGAACAGATTGAAAGAACTAACCTCAAAGCATCCCTTGAAGCAATTCTTGTTCAAGAAGAAACCTTGTGGAAACAAAGCTCAAGGATCAGTTGGTTAAAGGCTGGAGACAAAAACACAAATTTTTTTCACATACATGCCATTTCAAGGTAAAAGAAGAATACAATTCTTCAAATATAGCACAATGGTCAAATCATCTGAGAGAGGATGCAAATAAAGAATGTCTTCATAGACTACTACAACGATCTATTGGGAACACCAAATAGCCTCATCGATCACAGACTATGGGTTGACTAGGAAGCTATTTACAATGGAGAAGAAGCAGATCTTATGGACTTGGATAAGCCTTTTTCCGAGGAGGAAATTCGTTTTGCTATCTTCAATCTTCCCAAGGATAAAGCCTCATGACCTGAAGGGTTTTCCAATGCCTTCTACCAACGTTACTGGGAGCTCATTAAAGAGGATATAATTAGGTTCTTGAATAGCATTTATTCAAATGCAATAGATCTAGCCAAGCTGAATTACACCTTCATCTCTTTGGTGCCAAGAAGCAAGAGAGCATTACAGTTAAAGATTACAGGCCCATTAGTTTAGTAAATGGGATTCTAAAAATCTTCTCCAAGATCTTAGTAGCAAGATTATCACCAATTCTTCAAACCCTCATCTCGGACTCCCAATCAGCATTTATCAAAGGTAGGCAAATCAATGACTGCTACTCATGTGCTATGGAGATCATATGGAGTTGTAGACAAACAAGAAGGCTTGCTATATAATCTAGATTATGAAAAGGCTTTTGATAATGTAGATTGGAGTTCTCTTCACTCAATTCTTACTAGCAGGTGGTTCGGTAAAAAGTAGTGCAGTTGGGTTATGTCCATTCTATAATCAAACAAGGCAACACTTCTCATCAATGAAGAACCAACAAAATGTATTAGAACCAAGAAAGGATTAAAACAAGGTGATCCATTTTCTCCTTTCCTCTTCATTTTGGTAACTAATGTTTTGATTCATGTTCAAAAGCTGGCAGGTACAAATAACATGATCAAAGGGATAGGTGCAATAGAAGAAATGGCAAAAATGCATTGCATACAGTATGCAGATGATACCCTACTCATATGCAATGCTAAGAAAAGATATGCCTCAAATGTCAAGCATATTATTGAAGGAAAATCCTGATTTCTCGGATCAGGTTCGCTCAGATCAAGAGATATATTTTAAATTTTTTTTTTTTTGATTTAGATCAAATTTGAGATATTTTAGATCTAATTTTTATTATTTTAATAATTAAAATAAAATTAGATAAATTAAATTAAATTTAATTTACCTTGAAGTGGGTAATCCTATTACCCGATGATGATCTTGTGAGCAGCGAAAGGTTCTAGATCTAGCCACGCAAGTGCCTGGCCTCTATCGGTATTCACTCAGGTTGGATCTAGAGATCCTCTTCTTCTCTATCACATCTCCAAAAATAAAATCTGGATCTGATCTGGAGGATCTTCAAAACTCCTTTTGAAGATCAGCAGTTGTCCTTTGCAGCAGCACAGCCTTCTAGCTTTCAGTCGCCTTTTCTCTCATCTGGATTGCACCAACCAAGGTCCAAAATACTTTTGGATGTAGAGAGGAGAGAGAGAATGTGGGTTTGGCATGGAGGAAGAGGGGAGAGGCAGCCTTGGGGTGTGGGATTTCAATTCTCCAATCTTAATATGAGTTGGGTGTAGGATCTTATTTATAGACTGTCTGTGATCCAACTCCTCTTCTTTCCAACCAATCACAACTCTTTGTGAAATCAGATCTAAATCTGATTGGTGGAAATAGAGTCCCCTGGATTTCTTCTTAGAGGGCGCCTAAGACCAGTCAAACTTGGTTCTTAGGAGAACTCTAATCGGAATCCAAAAAGAAGATGGAGTCCCTATCAAACAGGGACTCCTGGGCGCCTCCAACCCTTGGTGTGTGCCCTCCTTCTTGTCAGGTTTTGACAGGGGGACAGGCCTCCACCAGCTCTCCAATAGGTGCATGACACGTGGACAAAAGTCAAAGTATTAATGGTCAATGTTTGACCAGTCAAAGATCAACTTTTGATCAAAGTCAAAGGACGAGAAATGGTAGGTGACCAAAAATGGCAGGTAATGTCTTACAAAATAAGACAACCTTTTCTGACTTGGACAAGCTCTAGTTAGACCAAATGAAGGCCTCTGAATGAGCACAAACTCCTTTGGCTTAGTTAGGACAACTATTTATGATAGTAAAAGAAGAACGTTAGGTTCAATTGAGTGCTAGCACGATTTCCTTGAACCTAATTGAATCTCATTTAGATCAATTGAACTGGATCAGTTCAATTGATGATCACCAGATTCAAACCCTTATTTGTGTGACCCAGTTAGGTTCAGTTCTGTATGATAATGGGATATGTCATGATCTCTATCATCGACATCATCGAAACTCCTTTCAATGGATCAGAACTATTCTGATTTGAACAGCTAGAATGATCGATCATCTAAATCATTCTAATTACTCCCAAAATCTACCAGTGACACCTAGCAGCATTGTTAGATATATGTGCCCTAGAAGCCAGAATTGGCTGACACTTGTAATACACTTCTAGGGGCAAAATTGTAATTTTGACTATAATCAACAAAATGGGTTATTTTCTATCACACCTGTGTATTTAGTGTCTGTGATACATCCTTTGAGTTAATGGTAATGATAATTCATATTTTCAAGAGTTGAAAATTTAAGACATGAATAATCATTATTAACTCATAAACAGCTCCCGACCATAGGATCATCACGAGGATGGTGATTGATCCGAAAGGTTGGTGTACGATCGATTCTCTTTAGTAGATAAGTTTTGAGTCTACGGTGTGGAGACATCGGAGCGAAAGTACAGGTACTCATTAGAGAACGAGGGCACTGAGCGTGACCACCTCGAGTAGTCATTAGGAAGTCTACCTTCTCGTCAATGACTGACTCGATGCTGCAGTAGTGTGTCTGGTTCTTTGACCTGAGATGCATCGGCAGTTCACCTTGAGGGTGTTATAGTTTGACTACACCATTACTCGGTCTCCTAGCCATATAGAACCCTGAGGTGTATGTTGGCTATAGCATGTTCATTGTAGGAACTGGATTGCATCAAGATGGGATCTATCTACCTCGGTGGTAGAGGAGCAGCCCTATGATAATCATAAGAATCAAGTCCTGAAGCCCATGGCCATGGCAGAGTGAAATAATAGAAAGAGTTTCTATTTAGGTTTTCACATTGGACTCGAATTGAATGATTATATCATATGACAGAGACTAGGATTTGACGAGTTTACCTTAACCCTAATCTGATCGGGGCTCAAGATAGAAGAACTTAATCACACAGGTAGCTGCACCAAGAGGTTCGCATTCAGCTCTGATGGGTTGCCACCATATACTGCTAGGTGTCACTGGTGGATTTTGGGAGCAATTAGAATGATTTAGATGATCGATCATTCTAGCTGTTCGAATCAGAAGAGTTCTGATCCATTGAAAAGAGTTTCGATGATGTCTATGATAGAGATCATGACATATTCCATTACCATATAGAACTGAACCTAACTGGGTCACACAAATAAGGGTTTGAATCTGGTGATCATCAATTGAACTGAACTAGTTCAATTGATCTGAATGAGATTCAATTAGGTTCAAGGAAATCGTGCTAGCACTCGATTGAACCTAACGTTCTTCTTTTGCTATCACAAATCAGTTGTCCTGACTGAGCCAAAGGAGTTTGTGCTCAATCAGAGGCCTTCATATGGTCTAACTAGAGGTTGTCCAAGTTAGAGAAGGTTGTCTTATTTTATAAGACATGACCTGCCATTTTTGGTCACCTGCCATTTTTTGTTCTTTTGACTTTGGTCAAAAGTTGACCTTTGACTGGTCAAATGTTGACCATAGACACTTTGACTTTTGTCCACGTGTCACGCACCTATTGAAAAACTGGTGGGGGCCTGTCCCCCTGCTAGAACCTGGCAAGGAGGAGGGCGCACGCCACCCTAGGCGTGCGCCCAAGTTGGAGGCGCCTTGGAGTCCTTGTTGGACAAAACTCCACCTCCAACAAGGACTCCACCTCCCTTTTGGATTCCAATCAGAGTTCTACTAAGAATCTAATTTGACTGGTCTTAGGCACCCTCTAAGGAGGAATCCAGGGGTCTCTATTCCCACCAATCAGATTTAGATCTGATTTCACAAAGGGTTGTGATTGGTTGGGAGGAAGAGGAGTTGGATCACGCTTAGTCTATAAATAAGACCCTGCGCCCAACTCAGATTCTAAGGCAATTAGAGAGAGATTTCCCACGCCCAAGGCTGCCTCTCCCCTTCTTCCTCCATGCCTAAACTTCTCCTCCTTCTCCTCTCCACATCCAAAAGAGTTTTGGACTTAGGTTGGTGCGTTCCGGATCAAAAGAAAGGCGATCAAAAGAAGAAGGCTGCACTGCTGCGAAGGACGACTGCTGATCTTCAAAAAGAATTTTGAAGATCCTCCAGATCAGATCCAGATCTGATTTTTGGAGGCATGATAGAGAAGAAGAGGATCTCCAGATCCAACCCAAGTGGATACCGGTAGAGGCCAAGCGCTTGCGTGGCTAGATCTAGAACCTTCCGCTGCAATCAGGATCATCTACAGGGGTAATAGGATTACCCAAATCAGGTAAATTAAATTTGATTTAATTTATCTTATTTTATTTTATTTATTAAAATAATAAGAATCAGATCTAAAACAAATCAAGATCTAATTAGGATCAAGAGAAAAAATTTTGAAATATATCTCTTGATCTGATCAGATTTGAACGAACCTGGACCGGGAAATCAGGATTTTCCTTCAAGTATATGGTGGCAACCCAACAGAGCTAAATGCAAACCTCTTGGTGCAGCTACCTGTGTGATTAAGTTCTTCTATCTTGAGCTCCGATCAGATTAGGGTTAAGGTGAACTCATCAAACCCTAGTCTCTGTCAAATGATGTAATCATTTGATTCAAGTCCAATGTGAAAACCTAAATAGAAACTCTTTCTATTATTTCACTCTGCCATGGCCATAGACTTCTGAACTTGATTCTTATGATCATCATAGGATTGCTCCTCTACCACCGAGGTAGATAGATTCCATCTTGATGCTATCCAGTTCCTACAATAAACATGCTATAGCCAACATACACCTCAGGGTTTCGAATGGCTAGGAGATCGAGTAATGGTGTAGTCAAACTATAACACCCTCAAGATGAACTGCTGATGCATCTCAGGTCAAAGAACCAAACATACTACTGTAGCATCGAGTCAGTCATTGATGAGAAGGTAGACTCTCTAATGACTACTCGAGATGATCACGCTCAGTGCCCTCGTTCTCTAACGAGTACCTGTACTCTCACTTCAGTGTCTCCACACTGTAGACAAAAACTCATCTACTAAAGAGAAGCGATTGTACACTAACCTTTCGGATCAATCACCATCCTCGTGATGATCCTATGGTCGCAAGCATTTTATGAGTTAATAATGATTGTTCATGTCTTAAATTTTCAACTTTTGAAAATATGAATTATCATTACCATTAACTCAAAGGATGTATCATAGACACTAAATACACATATGTGATAGAAAATAATCCATTTTACTGATATTAGTCAAAATTATAATTTTGCCCGTAGAAGTGTATTACAAGTGTCAGCCAATTCTGCCTTCTAGGATACATATTTAACAATCTTCCACTTGTCCTAAAGCCAATTGGCTACAAGTCTAAGTCCCATCTTCTCAAGGTGGGCTTCGATCTTCTGCTGGCCCAACGGCTTTGTAAGTGGATCTGCCACATTATCTGTGGAGTTGACTCTCTTGACCTCAACATAATCCTTCTCGAGATAATCGCGGATGAGGTGGTATTGCCGCTCAATGTGCTTGGATTTCTGGTGAGACCTTGGCTCCTTAGCAAGGGCTATGGCACCATTATTATCACGGTATAGAGGAATGGCATCTGATGGCATTACTCCAATTTCTGTAGCAAACTTCTTATACCAGAATGCTTCCTTCGCAGCCTTTGATGCAGTGATATATTCTACTTCCATGGTAGAATTTGCTATCATAGTTTGCTTGGAACTCTTTCAACTGATAGCACCACCATTGCACACAAACAGACTCCCAGATGTCGACTTTTGATCATCTACATCAGACATGAAATCCGAGTCTGTGTATCCCTGGACTTGGAGTTCTCCGTTACCAAAGACCAACATCATATCCTTAGTTCTTCTCAAGTACTTAAGGATACATTTCACAGAAGTCCAGTGTTCTTCATCTAGATTTGACTGATATCTGCTTGTGACACTCACAGCATGGGCTATATCAGGTCGTGTACGTAGCATGGGATACATGAGGCTCCCTATTGCAGAAGCATAAGGAATCTTGCTTATGCGTTCTATTTTCTCAGATGTGCTAGGGCACATCTTCTTGGAAAGATGAATACCATGTCTGAAGGGTATTAATCCCCTCTTAGAGTTTTCCATACTAAACCTCTTTAGTACTTCCTCTATGTACATCTTCTGTGAAAGTCCTAGCATCCTATTCGATCTATCCCTATAGACCTTAATTTCTAGAATAAAGGATGGTGCACCTAGGTCCTTCATGGAGAATTCCTTGGACAACCATAATTGACTGTTGTCATTATGGAAATATCATTCCTAATAAGGAGGATGTCATCCACGTACAATACGAGGAAGACAAAAGCGCTCCCACTAACCTTTTTGAAAACACACGGTTCCTCTTCGTTTTTGATGAAACCAAATATTTTGATCACATCATTGAAACGAGTGTTCTAGCTCCGAGATGCTTGCTTAAGTCCATATATGGATCTTTGTAGCTTGCAAACCTTATGATCAGTATTACTGGATGTGAAACCTAGCAGTTGTTCCATATAGATATCTTCCTCAAGATATCCGTTCAAGAATGCCATTTTCATGTCTATTTACCATATTTCATAATCAAAATAGGCTGCAATGGCAAGCAATGTGCGGATGAATTTTAGTATAGCCACTAAAGAAAAGGTATCCTGATGGTCAATGCCTTCGCGTTGACTATAACCTTTTGCCACAAGTCTAGCCTTGAATGTCTCCATATTTCCATCTGCACCAATCTTTCTCTTGAAGATCCATTTACACCCAATAGGTACTATACCTTCTGGTAGATCTACCAAGGTCCAGACTTGGTTCGAGTGTATCAAGTCAATTTCTGACTACATTGCCTCTAGCCATTTCTCATAGTCGATATTTGATATCGCCTCGTTGTAGGTTTTGGGATCATCACCATGAGCACCATTACCTAGGAGGAACATTTTCTCTACTTCCTCTGAAGTAATATCTAAGTATCTTTCAAGGGGATGGGAAACTCTTTTCGATCTACGAGGTGGAGGAGGTAGTGTTCTTATTGGCTCAACCTGATTTGGTTCCAATTGGTCCTTAGCTTGTTATACTTGTGAGACTTTCTCATCAAGCTTAATCTGCTTTCCAATGCCACTATCTTGAATAAACTATTTTTCAAGAAAGATGGCATGTCGACTCACAATCACATTGTGGTCTACTGGAATGTAGAAATAGTATCCTAATGATTTTTTAGGATATCCTATGAATCGAGCTCTAAAAGACCTAAACTCTAACTTATCCGCTTATTATCTTTTGACATGAGTCGGACAACCTCAAATTCTGAGATGACTCAGACTTGGTTTCTTATCATGCCATATCTCATACGGTGTGGTAGGAACGGTCTTAGAGGAAACCCTATTCAGTAGATAAATTGAAGTTAGCAATGAATGTCCCCAAAGAAAATCAAGGAGGTCTGTGAAGCTCATCATGGATCAGACCATATCCAATAGAGTCCGATTTCTCCATTCTGAAACTCTGTTGAGTTAAGGTGTTCCTGGTGGAGTCCATTGAGAGACTATGCCATTATTCTTGAGATGGTCTAAGAATTTTTGGCTAAGATATTCATCTCCTCGATCTGATCGAAGAACCTTAATGGATTTTTCAGTTTGTTTTTCTACTTCATGTCTGAATTCTTTGAACTTTTCAAAAGCTTCAGACTTGTGTCTCATAAGATACACATACCCATACCTAGATAGATCATCGGTAAAGGTAATGAAGTAGACAAAATTGCCTTTAGCCGGCATATCAAATGGGCCGCACACATCAGTATGTATTAAGGCAAGGAGATCTATGGCCCTTTCCCCATGTCCAACAAAAGGAGTTTAGTCATTTTGCCTTGAAGACAAGATTCACAAGTTGGATATGACTCGAAAGTCAATGGACTCAATAGCCCATTTTTCTTCAATTTCTTAATCCTATCTTCTGCTATATGACCTAATCTTAGGTGCTATAGATATCTATCATTTGGACTATTCTAGGTCGTTTGGCATTCACATTTTGCTCAAATAATGAGCATACCTTCAGAAGGACTTTTCTTCTTATTCTTCAGGGTGGCCAGGTAAGTAGGGCAGTTTTGCTTTCAATGGTCGTCGTTGTTGCAATGAAAACACTTTCCTTTAGTAGCAACTTTCATCTTCGGTTCTGCCTTCTTCTTCTTTGCTCCTTCCACCTTCTGCTTTTTCACAGACTTTTTTTTCTTTCCATAAGACTTTCTTTTGGAAGAAGTCTATTTCATAGCAAGAACTGAGCCTTTAGAACCTTTCATAGAAAGCTCAGCGGTGACCAGCATATTCATTAATTCGACCAAGGAATTTTGAAGTTTATGCATGTGGTAATTCATGATGAATTGCCCATATGCATCAGTCAAGGATTGCAGAATAATATCATTCTGCAGTTCTAAGTCTAACTTTACACCAAGCTTCTCAAGCTCTTCCATGTCCTTGATCATCATCAGACAGTGATCTTGGATTGACTGCCCATCATGCATCTTAGCCTTAAAAAATCATTTCGTGACTTGATACTTGGCTGTGCGACTCTGTTCACCAAACATCTCCTATAGGTGAGCCAATATTTAGCGAGCAGTCCTGATATCTTCATATTGGTGCTGGAGCTCAGTAGACATCAAGCCCAATATGTAATATCTGGCATTATTATCTTCGTCTATCCATTTTTCTAGAGATGCTCTCTATTCAGTGGATGGATGGGCTGGTAAGGTGGGAGGGTCCTGATCTAATATATGGATTAACTTCTCGAAATCTAAAATGATTTTGTAGTTCTTGAGGCAATCTTTATAATTGGGTTCGGTCAGTCTGTGTGTGTCCAGGTTACGTGCCAATGGATTGGACACAGACATTTTTCTGTAGAGAGTCAAAGATTCTAGTCAGATACTGTAATTATGATTTAACCAATTTATTTAAAAATTTTATTTTTAAACAAATTAGCTTCCACTATTTTCTCGGATCCCTACACTCCCTCTATAGAGATGTGAAAATCTCCACGATTAATGATTTCTAGTGGATGGTGCGGTCTCACCAACTGACTCATCACCTCACCTAACAGTTATTAGTGATGGGTTAGCCAATGAGTGAACAACTCTTGTTCAATGATTTTCTAATCATGGTGCATCCAAACTTGGTCTCTAATTCATGAATCTCACCATATCCAAAATGTTGATCCACTCCTTAGTTAAGTCAGACCCACCATTTGCACAGACTGGATTCCTAATTGAGTCTCTCATCATATTCGAAATATTGAGCCCAACTCATCCTCCAGCCCATAGCATCCAATGCCTAATAGACATGGTTGCATCTTCCCAGTGCAATTAAGCCACTGTATCCAGTCGAAAATAATCAATCTCGGAAAGGGCCCGTACATCTACAATGATGGAAGACCTCACACTTAATCTTTTCTTAGGAAGAATTGATTAAGGTCTCATTAAACTAGACTTGTCATAGTCACAACAATTATGACTATCCTAGTGGCATGGGTTAGCTCAGATTATTGACCACCTCAGATCAGAACTGTGTCAATAGATATAGCCAGGTAAGTGAGACCAGTGGAAGGAATATGCCATTAACTCGTACAAGAATGCATTCAGGTCGAGTAGCTTCCAATTAAAAACCAGTCGGTCGTATGTGCCAAACTTACCTTAGACACCAAATTATTGAGTCAGAACTAATTGGGTTAGCCTACAATCCAGACTCTAACCTCTGAGCCTAATTAGGTCTTGCTTGATTGTGACTCAATCTTGACCCAGACTTAATCCTATTAGGCTGGTCAATTTAAGCATTGTTGATCCCATCTAACCAACTCTTGATTCGATTTGATCAACCGCTTAGACCTAATTGAGCTACCCAAGCCCGAACCCAGTATTATGAATATGTCTTAGATCTAAAATTCTCAATTTTAGACCTAATTAATATTCCATAATCTTAATTTTTAGTTAAGTAGGGTTCATAAACAAAATATGCATAATAAATCTTAGGATTTTAGGATCTAGGGTTTTGCAGAAAGTAAGTTTTGGATTTTTGATTAAGGACGAACATGCAGCACCCCTATACATCATAAGAATGCTCCATCGAATGGGAGGAGAGAGCCTTTAAATCCTTCTTCATTTTTATGACCAGACGGCCAAGAGGAACGCCTTAATCAGGAACATGCAATACTACAAAACAGTTTTAGATCTATATCATATATCTCATATATAAATTAGATCTAATCATGGCATATTTTACATACATCTCATGTATCGAATCATGCATATTTTTAGATCTAAATTATCTTATAATAATCAAAAAAATTAGATTTAAATTAATTTAATCAAAATAAATTCTAATCTAGATAATTATGTAGAACTATTCTACAACTAGTCTAGACATGCATCAATCATATCTCATATGATGTTTAAAATTAAATAATTTTTATTTGTTATTTTTTAGATAATATTATAACCATTAGAGATGTGACATCTAAAATCATTTATTTTCTAATTAAAATATATTTAAAAATAGATCTAAACACTTTTAGAACCTTAGATCTGATACCAGTTGAAGGGAAATCCTGATTTCCCGGATCAGGTTCGTTCAGATCTGATCAGATCAAGAGATATATTTCAAAATTTTTTTTTCTTTGATCTAGATCAGATATAAGATATTTTAGATCTAATTTTTATTATTTTAATAATTAAAATAAAATTAGATAAATTAAATCAAATTTAATTTACCTTGAAGTGGGTAATCCTATTATCCGATGATGATCCTATGAGCAGCGGAAGGTTCTGGATCTAGCCATGTAAGTGCATGGCCTCTACCGGTATCCACTCAGGCTGGATTTGGAGATCCTCTTCTTCTCTATCATGTCTCTAAAAATTAAATCTGGATCTGATCTGGAGGATCTTCAAAACTCCTTTTGAAGATCAGCAGTTGTCCTTTGCAGCAGCGCAGCCTTCTAGCTTTCAGTCGCCTTTTCTCTCATCTGGATTGCACCAACCAAGGTCCAAAATACTTTTGGATGTGGAGAGGAGAGGGAGAAGGTGGGTTTGGCATGGAGGAAGAGGGGAGAGGTAGCATTGGGGCTTGGGATTTCAATTCTCCAATCTTATTTTGAGTTGGGCGTAGGATCTTATTTATAGACTGTCTGTGATCCAACTCCTCTTCTTCCCAACCAATCACAACTCTTTGTGAAATTAGATCTAAATTTGATTGGTGGAAATAGAGTCCCTTGGATTCCTCCTTAGAGGGTGCCTAAGATCAATCAAAGTTGGTTCTTAGGAGAACTCTAATCGGAATCCAAAAAGGAGATGGAGTCCCTATCCAACAGGGACTCCTGGGCGCCTCCAACTTGGGCACACGCCAAGGGTGGCGTGCGCCCTCCTCCTTGCCAGATTCTAGCAGGGGGACAGGCCCCCACCAACTCTTCAATAGGTGCGTGACACATGGACAGAAGTCAAAGTATCAATGGTCAATGTTTGACCAATCAAAGGTCAACTTTTGACCAAAGTCAAAGGACGAGAAATGGTAGGTAATATCTTACAAAATAAGACAACCTTTTTTGACTTGGACAAGCTCTAGTCAGACCAAATGAAGGCCTTTGAATGAGCACAAACTTCTTTGGCTTAGTCAAGACAACTATTTATGATAGTAAAAAAAGAACGTTAGGTTCAATCGAGTGCTAGCACGATTTCCTTGAACCTAATTGAATCTCATTCAGATCAATTGAACTGGATTAGTTCAATTGATGATCACTAGATTCAAACCCCTATTTGTGTGATCCAGTTAGGTTTAGTTCTGTATGGTAATGGGATATGTCATGATCTCTATCATCGACATCATCGAAACTTCTTTCGATGGATCAGAACTCTTCTGATTCGAACAGCTAGAATGATCGATCATCTAAATCATTCTAATTGCTCCTAAAATCCACCAATGACACCTAGCAGTATATGGTTCAACCCATCAGAGCTGAATGCGAACCTCTTGGTGCAGCTACCTATGTGATTAAGTTCTTCTATCTTGAGCTCCGATCAGATTAGGGTTAAGGTGAACTGGTCAAACCCTAGTCTCTGTCATATGATGTAATCATTTGATTCAAGTCCAATGTGAAAATCTAAATAAAAACTCTTTCTATTATTTCACTTTACCATGGCCATGGACTTCTACACTTGATTCTTATGATCATCATAGGGCTGCTCCTCTACCACCAAGGTAGATAGATTCCATCTTGATGCTATCCAATTCCTACAATGAACATGCTATAGCCAACATATACCTCAGGATTTCAAATGGCTAGGAGACCGAGTAATTGTGTAGTCAAACTATAACACCCTCAAGGTGAACTGTCGATGCATCTCAGATCAAAGAACCAGACATACTACTGCAGCATTGAGTCAGTCATTGATGTGAAGGTAGACTCTCTAACGACTACTCGAGATGATCACGCTCAGTGCCCTCATTCTCTAACGAGTACCTGTACTCTCGCTCTAGTGTCTCCACACCGTAGACTCAAGACTCATCTACTAAAGAGAAGTAATTGTACACCAACCTTCCAGATCAATCACCATCCTCATAATGATCCTATGGTCGGAAGCATTTTATGAATTAATAATGATTATTCATGTCTTAAATTTTCAACTCTTGAAAATATGAATTATCATTACCATTAACTCAAAGGATGTATCACAGACATTAAATACACATATGTGATAAAAAATAATTCATTTTATTGATATTAATCAAAATTATAATTTTGCCCCTAGAAGTATATTACAAGTGTCAGCCAATTCTGGCTTCTAGGGCACATATATCTAACAATTATATACCCCTTTGAGCTACTAACAGGACTTAAGATCAATTTTAGGAAGAGCTCGTTGATTGGGATTTGGATGTTTGAGTCAAAGACTAAGTATTTTGCTGACTTAATGGGATGCAGTGTTGCTTCACTTCCCACAAAGTACCTTGGCTTTCCACTGCATTCATCTAAGCTAAAGAACTCAGACTTAAGCTACATCATTCAAAAGTTTGAAAAGAGACTGTCGATGTGGAAAAGCAAAGTTCTTTCCATTGCTGGAAGACTAGTGCTAGTAAATACAGTGCTTGGTTCGTTGCCAATTTACTGGATGTCATCAATACTTCTACCAGTTGAAGTGATTGAAAAAATTGAAAAGAGGTGCTAAGAATTCTCATGGAGAGGAAATAAAACATGCCATGGATTTCATTGTCTAGTTAGCCGGTCACAAGCTTGTAGGCCTAAAGAAGTAGGAGGCATGGGTATCATTAATCTTAGAACCTTTAATCAATGCCTCTTAGCCAGATGATGGTGGAGATACTATACAGAACAGGGCAGACCATGGAGGAAACTAATACAAGCCACATACTACTCAAATAGGTTGCCAAGCCATACATCCATTAATAGTCAAAGAAGGGCATCAACCACATGGAAGAGTGTAATGAAGGTTAGAAACATCTTTGCTCAATGCTCATGGTTTAAGGTAGATGATGGCAGTCAAGTTGCTTTTTGGCATGATGTATGGATTGCACAAACATCACTCAAAGATCTTTTCTAGGACTTATTCTCCCTAACATTGAACCCATTCATCTCAGTTGAAGACTTCTTTGCAACACTGGAGAAGGCACATTTATTCCATGTGCCACTTAATACAAGAGGAAAAGACTCCCTACAGCACATGCTTAATCTAATTAGTGAAGTGAGCCTAATGCCAAGAAATGACTCTTTGGTTTTAAAATGGACACATTCACAATCAAAAGCTTCTATCGATTCCTCTATCATGGGGGCATGTTATCAGCATTTGCGAAAATCAACTAGAGGCTTTTGATACTAGAATGAGTTAAAATCTTTAACTGGTTAGTTTATAAAAGTAGAATTTAGATAGCGAGCAACTTACATAGAAACATTCAAGTCCCCATCCTATGTTCCCTCTGCAATTCAGAAGAAGAGAGGCAATCACCTCTTCCTGACTTGCTCATATTCAAAGCAGATTTGGCAACCAATTGTCTCATTGCTTGGCATACCTCAGATGTCAACATCATTAGAGAACCTATGGACAACATGGAGGAAGATGTTGCCACCACAAATAACAAAGCAATCTTGGGATTGTTTGGTGTCTGCAGTATGTTGGAGACTATGGAAAGAACGAAACTATTATCGATTCCGCTTTGAAGCCAATGCTCAATCTAGACTACTGAATCTCTCTGTATCACTAACTTAGAAATTTGGAATTCTGTAAATCTAGAAAACAGACAGGTTATGGAACAATTCATATAGAGGATTAAATTAGGAATCTCAACATATAGTGCATCAAATGGGCAAGAAGTTTCTAGTGCAAATTGAAGGAAGCAACAAGTTTTTGCACAACCACACAGAGAGGAAAAATAGATAAGTCAAAGCCAATGCAAGTATTTTAAGTAGATTCAACATTGCATAAGCAATGTGAGCACATTGTTGTAATTTATTAGATGACATCTAAGCTGCTGGGACCACATCCTCAAGTGGCCCTTAGAAAAATACTGTAGATTCACCTCTCTCTTGCAATAAATTGTTGGGTGGACTTGGCCTCCCATTATCATTAAAAAAAAAAGAAAAAAAAAGAAAAGACACTATATTCTTGTCAATACAATCGCAAACCTCAAATATAAAGGCACTATAGCCATTTAATTGCAGGATGAAGAATTTAAATTTAGTTTGTCTAATTGCTATTGGAAAGTGGAGCACGAAATGAATAAAAATCGATCTGACCCCAAGCAATATTGCATATTTCACCCTTCAAATATCACTACTTGAATATATCCCTCTTTTTATTGTTGGGAGTCGATCCAACTTGGACATTGAGCTGGTGGTTGGTGTGCTGGATGGTTTGACGAAGCATTGAGTAGACCAGAGCAGCCAGCTAGAGATCATGGTCTGCCTCTTAGATAAGTGGGTAGTGGTTGCCAACACTTAGAAGTGTCGTCACAACATGGATCACACCCAAGATAAGGCCAAGGGAAAGAGGTCATGCCCAGATCTTCAAATTGACGCCAAATCCAACTTGAAACGACATAGACGTAGAAGTCCTCATGCCAAATAGTTCGGCAGGGGACTTTCTGATACCAAAGTCAAATGAATTCTTAGGGAACAATAGAAGTGCTATGAAAGTGGCATAGTGATGAGAGCTTAAGAGCATTTAGAAGACTTAAGATTTGAGCTTAGACTTAGAACTTTAGACTTTAAGCTTTGACTTACCTGGAGAGTCCCCTAGGATGGTTTATATAGGCGAGGATTGGTATCTACCACAATGGAATCTTTGAACGTGTGCATTAGCCATTTCAAATAATTGATTGTATATCCTAAAGATATCGTATGGTTGATTCTTCCATGCCCCATATGCAACATATATTGCTTTATGGTTATGAAATCATCTGCGATCATAGCCAAGCTATTTCAAGACAAGGATAGATCTGGGCATCTCCATGTACCTTTAGGTCTGCCACATGATAGATGTTGATGTGATGGAGGCTTATGCTGAGCACTAATTGATTGGTCTAGTGCATCAATTATGGTCAGTTTCATGGTATATTACTTGTCCCCCACTTCCAATCAAGGTCAAGGTAACTTGGAAAAGCATGAATCAAAAGCAAAAAAAAAAAAAAAGATTAGAAGGCTCCCTATGGGAGCCTTCTTCTTCCTCCCGACCGACTCCCAAGTAGAGTCAAAATCCACCACAGGGAGGAGTAAAACTCCTCCCCGTTGAATCTATTTAAAGGAAAGATGTCTTCCCTCTTTTCCCCAACCAAAAAAAAAAAGATCCAAATGATGGGGATCATCAAATTTTCTTCATGGAAGACCTTCACCATGCTCGCTAGAAATCAGATTGAAAAGGTTGCCAGAGACCAAGGTAAGTCCGGCCTTTCCTTCTCTCTATTTCCTTCCTTCTTATTGTGTTAGATGCCATAATAGGTCACCAGCTTCATTGGAAAAATTAATTTTAGAAATCTCCTATTTTTACCCCTTTTTTTTTTAATTTTTCTAACACCGGCGGTCACCACCGACCATCGATATGGGGTTTTTTGGGCTGCACCATCATAGCCCCGATTGTCGCTAGCTATTGGCTGGTAGCCATCGCCTTCGACTCAAGAGACAAGAATGGGGGACCTCACGGTCCTCTACTCCTCCAAAGACAAATGCGAGAAGAAGAATAAGAAAAAGAAAAGGAAAAAAGAAAAGAAAAAGAGAAAAAAAAGAAAAAGAAAAGAAAAAAAGAAAATAAAAGAAAAGAAAAAAAGAAAAGAAGAGAGAATTTTCTCTCTCTTTCCTCTCTCCCTTCTCTGAGTCTAAACCTCACTTTCTCTCTAGTTTCTCTCTCTAAAAAAGTCTCACCTTCTCTCTCTAGATGGTATCTCTTTCTTCTAGGATTTTTTAAATTTCTAGGAAGACCGTCAAATAGTTTTGATAAATCATGACAGAGGAAATTTGACTTTTGACTAGTGAATAATCTATCCTATAAAGATTTAGGATTGTTTATACTGAAAAAAAAATTATGATTATAGTCCGATGAAAGTATGATTTTTAGGTATTAGGTTAGTTAAATTTATTAACCATTGTTCATATGAGATGGCTCTACATCAGATAAAGAGGGCTGCTCGAGATGCTATTGGAGAAATATCGAACCAATAGGAGGAGGGTACTTCTTAACAAGTTGGTAACACCCCTCAATAGAAGAGAGTCATTGATCCTACTAGGAATATTCAAATAGAGCAATAAGAACCAGACATGGCTCAATTAATGCAAACTCTAGTTGGAATGATGCAGAGATAGCAATAGTTACTTGAATAATAGCAAGCATAGCGAAATACACAACAACATTAACATCAACCTGAAGAGCATGGACATGGAGAGCAGCCTGTGTAGCGAAACAACATCATGAAATTTAAAAAGTTAGCTCCACCACCTTTTAAGGGGATTACTAAACCCTTGAAAGCTGATAGTTGGATATTAAAGATGGAGAAAGCATTTGCTGTCCAGTAGTGCCACGATGAAGTAAAATTTTGATTTACAGCTTATTTATTACAAGATGAAGTATTTAACTAGTGGCAGCGATTGAACATAAATATAAATAAAATGGGAAATGACTTACTTGGGAAAGATTCTGGATTGCATTCTATGATCAGTATTTTCTTGGAGTGTGAGAATTCAAAAAGAATAGGAGTTTATTTATATAAAGCAAAGAAGCATGAGTATGGCTGAGTATGAAGCTATATTTACAAAGTTGGCTAAATTTACTCTGAGATTAGTGGATGTCAAAAGAGGATGAGTTCATAAATTCAAGATGGGACTGAGGACTAAAATTCGAAAATAAGTTATTTCATATGAGCCGATAACTTATGCGGATGTGGTAAATAAAGCATTGATAATTGAAAAAGAGGTTAATGAAGAACTTTCAGAAAGGGAAAGAAATCAAAAGAAAAAAAATAGATCAGATGATTCTCATGATCAAAATAATAAAAATACTAGAAGTTCGAATAAGAGGTCAGTGAGTGACAACTTAGGATCATCTAATAGTGCTAGATATTCTAGGTGTGGTAAAACTCATGCTGATACTGAATGTTGTTAAATCATCAGAGCTTACTTTAAATATGATAAGATAAGTCATAAAATAGTTGAGTGTCAACAGAATATTAAGAATTGGTCTATCTTAATAGTTGAACAAAATAAGGATAGAAATTTGAAACCCCAGACCCAAGGAAGGGTCTATGCTCTTACACAACTAAATGTGCAGACTTCTGATACAGCTGTAACAAACTCTAAGAGAGGTTCACCACATTAGTTAGACGAATCAATTGATTTCGCTCATGAGGTAAGTAATGATCTACCTTCTATGCATTTTTTATTTATATAATATTATTTTTGAATATCAAATAAATTGTTGTTTGATTTATATGTGACTTATGAATCTTATAAAAATATGTTTTATGGATATTAAAATAAAATTTTGAAAGATTGTTTTATGTATTATTTACTAATTTGAAATTCTATATACATGTTTAGATTTAATTATGAAGTATATGTTAATCTATGAAAAAGATTTTGATATGAATCGGATTTAGACTCTTAGCCTAACTATGTTTTGAATCTTGCCAATTAGGAGTTATGCATTGGCACTTTAAGCTTATGATTCTATTTTCAGTCCAACCATAGGATATAAGTGTGGTATTCCGACCTAGCCACAGGATATAAGTATGGTATTCCAACCTCACTACAGGATATAAGTGTGGTGTTCTAACACAGCCATAGGGTAAAAGTGTGGTCATTGTTGAAGGCTGATGAGTTAAGTAAAATTTATTTTTTTTGAATATAATTGATTTTGAAATCAAATATATGATTATACATATGAATATTTTGAATAATTTTGACATTATCGAATTCATGCTTGGTTATACATTGATTTATGTTAAACTATGGTTTGATATTTGCAACTTCTATTATCATATAAATTATCTAGTCAGGGTATTCATTACTTACTGGGCTATTTAGCTCATGATGGTTTCTATTTATTTTTATAGATTCAGAGATTTAACTTGATTCGGGGATTTGATGTGGAAGAGCAAATTAGAGATAGACTTTTATATTTTCTTTTAGATTAGGATTTATTGAACTTTGATACAAACTATAAAATTTTATTTGTAAGACATTTATTTTAGTTGTTTTAATTAAAGTTGATCATCAACTATTTGGATTTTATTCTACTGTTGCTTTATGATATCATGGTAAGATGCCTTGCATGTTGATGGAGAGAGCTCTCTATAAGTATACGACAGTTGCCATGACTTTGGCTTATGATGTTGGATCAAGGTGTGATAATTAAAGTGGTATCAGAGCAATTAAGTGGATGAATTAATGACATATAGATTTAGACTTGAGTGTAGATGGGTAGATACTAGGGACATTGGGACAACAATGTACATTGACTATGATAACTTAGAAATTTAGATTTGATATAAGTGCATTAGAGGAATTAAATCAGAGTACACAGCAGAAGCATAATAGTCTAAATTATTTTCAAGTCAATTTAGTAATTTGATCTGAAAAAAATATTATGATGAAAAGTTCAAATTTGAAAATTAGAAGATGATTATGATCAGAGGTAAAAGTAATCCTGAATTTTAATGATCTATGGAAGAAAAATTTTGAGGATGAAATTTCTTTTTAGGAGGTGGAATGTAATACCCCAATGCATGGATCTCAAAGCATGAATAAAAAACAAGAGATTAGAAGACTCCCTACAAGAGTCTTCTTCTTCCTCCCGACCGACTCCCAAGTGGAGTCAAAATCCACCATGGGGAGGAGTGAAACTCCCCACCAAATCTATTTATGGGGAAGATGTTTTCCCTCTTCCCCAACCAAAGAAAAAAAAAGATGTCCAAACGATGGGGATCGCCAGATTTTCTTTGAGAAAGACCTTCACCATGCTCGCTAGAAATTGGGTTGAAAAGGCCGGTAGAGACCAAGGTAAGTCTGGCCTTGCCTTCTCCTCTCTATTTCCTTCCTTTTTATTGTGTTAGATGTCACCATAGGCCGCCGGCTTCACCCAAAAAATTATTTTTAGAAATTTCCTATTTTTCCCCACTTTTTTTTTCTAACAGCGGTGGTCACTGCCTACCGTCGATATGGAATTTTTTGGGCAGTGCCATCACAGCCCCAACTATCGCTAGCCATTAGCTGGCAGCCATTGCCTCTGGCTCAAGAGACAAGAAGGGGGGGACCTCACAGTCCCTGTTCCTCCAAAGAGAAATGCAAGAAGAAGAAGAGGGAAAAAGAAAAGAAAAAGAAAAAAGAAAAAGAAAAGGAAAAAGAAAAGAAAAGGAAAGAAGAAAAGAAGAGAGAATTTTCTCTCCCTTCCCTCTCTCCCTTCTCTAAGTTTGAACCTCACTTTCTTTCAGTTTCTCTCTCTACTTTCTTTCTCTAAAAAAGTCTCACCTTCTTTCTCTAGATGGCGTCTCTCTCACTTTTAGGAATTTTCAAATTTCTAGGAAGACCCTCAAACAGTCTTGATAAATCATGATAGAGAAAATTTGATCTTTGACCAGTGAATAATCCATCCTATGAAGATGTAGGATTTTTAACTTAAAAAAAATAATTATGATTATGGTTTGATGAAAGTATAATTTTTGGATATTAGGTTAGCTGAATTTGTCAACCATTATTCATATGAGATCGCTCCACGTTAGATAAAGAGGGCTGCTCGAGGTGCTATTAGAGAAACATCGAACTAACAGGAGGAAGGTACTCCTCAATAAGTTGGTAACACCCCTCAACAAGAGGAAGTCGTTAATCCTACTAGGAACATTCAAAAAGAGCAACAAGAACCAGACATAGCTCAATTAATGCAAACCCTAGTTGGAGTGATGCAGAGATAGCAGCAGTTACTTGAACAACAGCAAGCACAGCGAAATATACAACAACATCAACATCAACTTGAATAGCATGGACATGGAGAGCAGCCTGTGCAGCGAAACAACATCATAAAATTAAAAATATTAGCTCCACCACCTTTCAAGGGGACTACTGAATCCTTGAAAGATGATAGTTGGATAATAGAGATAGAGAAAGCGTTTGCTGTCCAGCAGTACCATGTTGAAGAAAAGATTCGATTTGTAGCTTATTTATTATAGATGAAGCATTTAACTGGTGGTAGTGATTAGAATGTAAATATGAACAAAATAGAGAATGATTTACTTAAAAAAGATTCTAGATTACATTCTATGACTAGTATTTTCCTCGAAGTGTGAGAATTCAAAAAGTATAGGAGTTTATTTATTAGAAGCAAAGGAGTATGAGTGTAGCTACGTATGAAGCTAAATTTATAGATTTGGCTAAATTTGCTTTGAGATTAGTGAATGGTTAAAGAGAACAAGTTTATAAATTTGAGATGGGACTGAAGACTAAAATTCAGAAACAAGTTATTCCATATGAGCTGACAACTTATGCAGATGTGGTAAATTAAGCATTAATAATTGAAAGAGTGGTTAATGAAGAACATTCAAAAAGAGAAAGAAATAAAAAGAAAAGAAATAGATTGGATGATTCTCATGGTCAAAATAATAAAAATACTAAAAGTTTGAATAAGAGGTCAGCAAGTGACAACTCAGGATCATCTAATAGTATTAGATGTTCTAGATGTGGTAAAGCTCATACTGATAGTGAATGTCATTGGATCATCGGAGCTTACTTTAGATGTGGTAAGATAGATCATAAAATAGCTGAGTGCCCACAGAATATTGAGAATCGGTCTATCTCAATAGTTGAATAAAACAAGGATAGAAATTTGAAACTCTAAACCCAAGGAAGGGTCTATGCTCTTACGTAACTAGATGCACAGACTTCTGATGCAACTATAAAAGACTCTAAGAGAGGTTCACCAAATTAGTTAGACCAATCAATTGATTTCGCTCATGAGGTAAGTAATGATCTATCTTCTCTAGATTTTTTATTTATATAATATTATTTTTGAATATCAAATAAATTATTAATTGATTTATATCCGACTTATGAATCTTATAAAAATATATTTTATGGATATTAAAATAAAAATTTGAAAGATTGTTTTCTATATTATTTACTGATCTAAAATTCTATATACGTGTTTAGATTTGATTATGAAGCATACATTAATTTGTGAAAAGGATTTTGATATGAACTGGATTTAGACTCTCAGCCTAACTATATTCTAAACCTTGCTAATTGAGAGTCATGCATTGGCACCTTAAGCTCATGATTCTATTTCTAGTCCAGCCACAGGGTATACGTGTAGTACTCCTATCCAACCACAAGGTATAAGTATGGTATTCTAACCTCGCCATAGGATATAAGTCTGGTATTCTGGCCAGACCATAGGATATAAGTATGGTCATTACTGAAGGCTGACGAGTTAAGTAAAATTTATTTTTTTTGAATTTAATTGATTTTGAAATCAAATATATGATAATGCATATGAATATTTTGAATGATTTTGACATTATCGAATTCATGCTTGGTTATACACTAATTTATGTTAAACTATGGTTTGATATTTGAAACTTATATTATTATATGAATTATCTAGTCAGGATATTTGTTGCTTACTAGGCTATTTAGCTCATGATGGTTTCTATTGGTATGGAATTTGGTTGACGTCGGAGTGAGCTAGAGTTGAGAGAGATGAGGCCACCGTCGGTGACCTACAAAATAAAGTCTTGACTGGAGCTGGGGGTGATGACTCTAAAAGGACCCTCCGACGATCAAGCTAGCTCTTCCAGCCAACAAAAATGGAGTGCTCAAAAAATTAAGAAGCAGAGCAATGGGAAGAGGAATGAGAGCTTAGAGAAAATGTATCTAGAGGATACCTTTTATAGACGGAGCCTGTAACAAACTGATGGTGACAGTCATAACCGTCTAGTAGTGGACCATTCAGGCTACTTGGAGTTTGTTACAATGGATAGTGTTCATTGTTGTGACGTGCTAGTCTGTTGGAATTTAGTAGTTGAAGTTCGGACGGAGCAGGCATTGGCAGTGAAGAGCTTTGGGTTACATTAGTTCTAGAGTAGTTTGGACTCCTTTAAGGTCGCCTGCTTGTATGTTGATTTGTATTAAGTTGGTAGCCGAATTCATGTAGATGATGAGGTCCTTCTGAGTGATTGGGAGAAAGTCGACTAAAGAAAACTTGCCTGGCGATTAAAAGGAGCTCATTCATAATAATTTCGTTTGGAGGAGATCATCTGGAAGGAGATCGAATGGAGGAACCTGACTGGAGGAGATCATCCAGAAGGAGGATGACTAATGAAGTTCGTCTGGTGAGAGTACAACTGAGAAGATTGTCCGAAAGGAGATCATCTGGAAGGAATCTTGGAGAAGATCCACTGGAGGAGTCTAGAAGGAATCTGATTGTGGATAGTTTGGAAGGAGATCCACAGGAGGAGGTCTGACTGGGGCATCACTGAGAGAGTCCAGAAGACTGGAGGAGTTCGACTGAAAGGAGTTCGACTGGAAGGAGCCTATCTGGTGACCAGATGGAGATCGACTGGCGAGAGCTTGGTTGGTGGCTATGGATAACTATGATACTTTTGCAACTCAATCATTTTCTTTGAAGCTCTGCTACTTTCATGAACGTCCAAAGATTAATAAAGTGGAGATGAGGCTCTTTCACTCATGTATCCAAAGCTCTTGGTGCGAGAATGCAGAGGTCCGCCACTCTTTGTAGATTGCAAATGTTCATCCAGGAAGGAGAGGTTCTGTCGATTCGGTGTCAATGCAGTGTTAAACAATCCGGATGGATTTTGGTAAGAAGAGAGTCCAAACAGCTTTAAGGTTGATCAGGCCAGACTGCATTATGATCGGTCACTTAACTGCTTCGAGAGCCACCATCACTGTTCAAGCTCGTACGGGCGAGACCCATGAGGCCCTGAAGGTTCTTAAGTTATTGCATGAAGTTGGCCATGGTTGCTGTCACTGGACGAGATCGCTCCAAGGCCCGAATCCTTTCCAGACTTCAGCAGGAAAAGATTTATCCCTAGCACAAGCCCCCTACTCTTGAGTTCAAATTTCGAAAGGAGTAAAGGAATGTAAGTGCCATCGTCCTTTTTTCACCTTTCATACCCTTTATAGAGAAAGTCATAGCACTATCTTCATTGACATCGAAGCTTCGTTAATATGATTTGACTTGAAAAGATGAATTTTTGAAACTCCTACTGAAGTGCTGCCCAAGGCATGGCGTAATAAAGATTTTGGCCATTGCCGCTCTACTACCATGATGAGGGAGACATGTGTCAGTCTGAAGTTGGTCAGTGGAGATCTACAATCATGACCATTTTGGACTCTTTCAGCTATTTAAACTCATTTTCCTTCCTTGAGATTTCATTTCGCCTAGGTCTCCTCTCTCTTCTTCTGGTCTCCCTCTTCCTTTTGCTCCATAGCACCAGTATCTTCCATCATCTCTTTCGATTCTTGGGGATTCTCTTCTTTATTTTTTATTGAGCTTGCCACCTCTCCATTCTTTTCCATTAATTTAGGTCAGTTCCTGAATCCTTCTTTTTGATCATTTATGTCTTTTAGCATCTCTACCCATTTGATTTCTTCGAGTGAGTCTCGAATTTTATTTTCTTTGATTTTTCGAGGGTTTTCTTCACTTTAGTTTGATCCTCATGTCCTCTGAAGAATCCTGGTCAACTAGTTTTGAAAGTTTGGCTCATTTGGCTTTAATGGATCCTCCTCATAAGAATTCCGAACCTATAGAAGTATCTTGGCCATTCTTCATCCCTGATACCATTCCATGCAAACTTCAACTTGAAGACCTTCACTGATTAGGATCCAGTTCAGAATCCTTTTCGATTGCAAACTTGAACTCTCTGATCCTAGCGATCAAGCCTGGTCTCCTCCTCCTGACTGGACTTGTTTGTATATTGAAATCCTCTGGACAGAACTTTGGCTATCGATACCTTCCTTCGTAATCAATTTGTTCAAGTTCTTAAATATTTTCTTCGCCACCATAGCACCAAACTCCTTTAGCTTCATCATAGGATTTCTCTCCTTGTGCATTATGACCAGCGTCCGACCTTCCATCTTCTTCTTTTGCAACTTCTTTACCTTCAAACATCATTCGACTGCCAAAGATTGGTGGTATGTATCTTTCGAATTTGACAAGGGGTTACTCAAGGGTGCCCCTTCTTCCATTCATAATTGGAAGGAGAGATCTTTTTCATCTCATGTCCTTCTCTAGAGCTAGGACTTTCTTCCTGGGGCGACATAAGGGATTCAATCCGCCGAGCTTCCAAACTTGAGAAAGAGGATTGGGACTCGATCGATAAGCTAAAGAACTACCGAGGTCTCCCAATCTTCAGGTTGTTAGATGATCAGACCTTATTCAACTTCGATCTTAGTCCTCTCAATCTGATAGGTAGTTCTTTGTGGCCTAATAATTATGTATGGTCTTTTTTCTTTTTCTGACTTTGATTTTTTTCTTCTACAGAAATGACTCCTGAGGAGCGGAATTGCCTAGCCAAGGGGCTTAAGTTCCTTAAGAAGAAGGGCAGCCTCATCAGAGAAACATCGAAGAAGGTTTGCACTGATGAGCCGATCCCGACCATGTCAATTCAGGCAGAGTCCATCCCAAAGTCTGATATGATAGCACCAACTCTGACCTTACCCCAAGAGGATGCTACCCCCGCACTTCTTGAATAGTGCAAGGTCGTTGAGAAGAAGAAGAAAAAGGATGCCATCAGTAAAAAGGTAAGGAGGATGGCCAAAAACTTAAGTGGTGAACGCTCCAATCAAGAACGAGCTTCCTTGGATGATCGGGAGGTCATCCATGTTAGATATGTATGCCCTTGAAGCCAGATTAGCTAACACTTGTAAAACACTTCTAAGGGCAAAATTATAATTTTAACTATAAATAATAAAATAATTTATTTTCTATCATAATGTATATTTGAAAGTGTCTGTGATACATCCCTTGAGTTAATGGCAATGATAGTTCATATTTTCAAGAGTTAAAAATTTAAGACATGAATTTTTATTATTAACTCATAAAATGCTCCCAAATGTAGGATCATCATGAGGATGGTGATTGATCCGAAAGGTTAGTATACGATCACTTCTTTAGGATAGATAAGTCTTGAGTCTATGGTATATAGACACCGAAGCAAGAGTACAAGTACTCATTAGAGAACGAGGGTACTGAGCATGACCATCTCGAGCAGTCATGAGAAAGTCTACCTTCTCATCGATGATTGGCTCGAAGCTGCAGTGGTGTGTCTGGTTCTTTGACCTAAGGTGCATCGATAGTTCACCTTGAAGGTGTTATAGTTTGACTACACTATAACTCGGTCTCCTAGCCATTTGAAACCCTGAGGTGTATGTTGGCTATAGCATGTTCATTGTAGGAATTGGATTATACCAATAGAAAATCTATCTACCTCGGTAGAAGAGGAGCAGCCCTATGATGATCATGAGAATCAAGTCCATAAAGTCCATAGCCGTGGTAAAGTGAAATAATAGAAAGAGTTTCTATTAGGATTTTTACATTGGACTTGAATCAAATGATTAATTCATATTATGGATATTAGGATTTGACGAGATCACCTTAACCCTAATCCAATCGAAGCTTAAGATAGAGGAACTTAATCACATAGAAAACTGTATTGAGAGGTTCACTTTCAGTTCTGATGGGTTTCCATCAAATACTATTAGGTGTCACTGATGAATTTTGAAAGCAATTAGAATGATTTGAATAATCGATCATACTAGTTGTCTGAATCAGAAAAGTTCTGATCCATCGAAAGGTATTTCAATGATGTCGATGATAGAGATCACGACGTATCCTATTACCATATGGAACTGAATCTAGCTAGGTCACACAAACAAAGGTTTGAATCTGGATATCATCAATTGGATTAACCCAGTTCAATTGATTTGAATAAGATTCAATTAGGTTCAAGAAAATCGTGCTAGCACATGATTGAGCCTAATGTTCATATTTAACAATCATTAAAACTTATCTCGACTAAGCCAAATATATTTGGGCTCACTCAAGAACCTTTACTTGGTCTGATTGGAGCTTGTCCAAATCAAAAAAGGATTATTTTAATTTATAAAATAAATTTAAGATAATACCTACCATTTTTCATCATCTGCTAAATCTTGTCTTTGGACTTTAGTCAAATGTTAACCTTTGACATTTAGACATCTGCCCATGTGTCATGCACCCATAGGAGAAAACCTTGGCCCTTATCCCCCTGCTAAAAAGTAGATAGGCAAGGGGCACATGCCTAGGGAGGTGTGTGTCCTATGAGGATAAGATTTGGAGTCCCATACAGATGGGACTCCAGTTGCTTTAGGGAATCAAACTAGATGGCGCCAAGAAGACTTGTTTGACCCAGTCTTGGTGCCACCTAAGGAGAGTTTTGAGAGAGTCTAATCTGATTAGATTAGATGATGTCATTCCACTAATCAAATTTAGATCTAATTGCACAAAGGGCCATGATTGGCCGGGATGATGTGGCATTGCATGGCGTAGTAGGGTCTATATAAACCCTATCTACGCCTAGAATAAAGAGCTTCTACCCTTAGCCCATGCCACAAAGCTTTTTTCCCTCCTTCTCTATGCCACTCTCTGGTTCTCTCTCTCCTCTCTATGCTCAAGAGATTTTTGGCATGAGTTAAGTGCGATCCAAGCAAGTGAAAGGCGACAGGAAAGGAAGAAGGCAGCACTGTTGTAAGAGACAATGGTTGTTCTTCAAAAAAAATTTTGAAGACCTTCAAGATCAGATCTAGATCTAATTTTTGGAGGATTGATTGAGAAGGAGAAGATCTTCAGATCTTGCATGAATAGATATCGGTAGAGGTCAGGCACTTGCATGGCTACATCCAGAACCTCAGACAAACATCAAGATCATCACAAGGTAATTGGATTACCAAAAATAAAAGTATAATTAAATTAGATTTAATTTAATTTTTATTTTATTTTATTTTATTTTATCAGATCAATAAGATCAGATCTAAAGAGTCTCAGATCTGATTAGGATCTTAGAGAAAAATTTTTAAAATATCCCTCTCGATCCAATCAGATCTGAACAAATCTGATCCGAAAAATATGATTTTTTCCTTCAACTGGTATTAGAGCTAGATTCCAAAATTCATTAGATCTAATTTTAATTTATTTTTAATTTAATAATTAGATAAATTTAGATATCACATGAGATGTGATTAGATCTCAAATTAAAAAATTAAAAATTAAATAATCTAGATCTAAGATATATGAGATGCATGATTAGACTAGGAATAGAATTATTCTATGTATAGTCTAACATGATCATAATTTTAATTTAATTAATTATAATTTTTATATCTATTTATTTATTATTTTAATATTATAGGTATTATAATTAAATCTAAAAAATAAAAAATAAATTTATTTAATATGATACATGCATGTTTAGACTAGTTGTAGAATAGTTCTACAAAATTATCTAGAATAAATTTTAATTTGATATGATCAAATTTAAATATTATTTTTTAGATGTTTATGAGATAATCTAAAAACATGTATGATATGATACATAAGATGTATGCAAAATATATTTTTAGTTAGATTAATTTTTATATATGTGATATATGATGTAGATCTAACTAGTTTTATAGATTTATCATGTTTCTGACAAGGCATTCTCCTTGGCCGTCCGATCATAAGAATGAAGTAGGATTTAAAGGTCCTCTCCTTCTATTTGATGGGGTATTCTTATGATGTGTAGGGATACTGCACGTTCATCCTTAATAAAAAATCTAAAATTTATTTTTTGCAAAATCCTAGATCCTGAAATCCTAGGATTATATATATATATTTTATTTATGAACCCTAAACTTAATTAAGAATTAAGATTATGAAATAAATTAGATCTAAAATTGAGAATTTTTAGATCTAACATATATTCATAAAATTGGATTTGGGCTTGGGTAGCTCAATTAGGTCTAGCGATTGATCAAACCAAATCAAGAGTTGGTTAGATGGGATTAAGAGTGCTTAAATTGACCAGCCTAATAGGATTAAGTATAGGTCAAGATCGAGTCACATGAGTGATTGATAAATACCATAAATTCATCAATAAAAGTATTAATTTATCAATTAATTGATATTAATTTTTAAAAATTATTAATTAATTGATACATATTTTTAAAAAATTCATATTTTTATTAATTAAAAAATTAATTAAAAAATAATAATAATTAAAAAATAAAATTTTATTACCAATGAAAAGAGCTCATTTTTTTAATCACAACGAAATAAGTTTTATACAAAATGGAGCTAAAATGGAGAAGATGTGAATTTTAAAAAAAATAAAATAAATAAAAATTAAATAAAAAAATGGCTCAGCCGACTCCGCAAGCCAAGCTAGCCACATTAGCCTACTCAGCCATGAAAGTCGTTAGTTGATCCATGATCCAAGCATGGACTATGAGCTCAGCAAAAATCGATGAATCACAAAGCGACACGTGGTGGACCTAGACCCTTAAAGGATTCATAGAAAATCTATCACAGCTCACAGGATATTTTGGTCTTTTCACTCAACAATAAGAGTGCTGATTGGTTGCAGTTTTTGGAATGCTTGGTCCATGGGAATAGTAAAGGTGTGATCGGATGGCTCTGATAGCTTGCAGTCAAGATCAGACGGTGGAGGAATTTTTCAGCTTTAGGCTTCACGCGGATCACCATCCAATGGCAACGTGTGATCCAGGGGATGATCTGACGGTAGAGAAAGCTCCCAACGGTGATCAAAACTCCAAATGCACGATCAGTGGTTAGATTTTCTCCATCAATGCACGATCAATGGCCAGAATTTAATCCAACTTGGTCTGGGCTGATACGCATCCGATTTTGATGATTTTTGGTTCGTTGGATTTCTATTGAACGGCTAGATTTCATTCAAAGAAGTAGAATTCAACTAGGACTCTTTTTAATCTAATTTTCACTTAGATTTCTCCATATTTTAATGATCAAAGAGCTCCTTAGTCCCATATTGCCCAGAAGAAAACTCTCCAGCCCTCCTAGTTCTATAAAAAGGACCCCAGGCCTCTAGAAATTGACATCTCCGATCAAGGTGAAGCTTTGGTATAGGATGAAGCCAGGCTCTGGGTTAATGGCTGCTTTGAGGCAACTGATGCTGAGAGGAAAAGCTGGGCTTCTACACCATCTTTCCATCAATGTCGATCCAAGATCAGAGATCAGGCTATTTTATTTTATTTTACTTTTTTTTTTCTATGTATTTAAATTCTAAAATTTTAGTTAATACAAATTTTATTTTTTGCACTTTGATTTTAGCTTTTTATTATAATTTAATTTCTATACTTTAATTATTATTCTTTATTTTACTACAAGTAGATGCTAAGATCTAATTAGTAGATCTTAGTACCAAGTGTACTTGTCTGCATAATTTAATTTTTACTTCATAATTTAAATTTTTAATTTTTGACTTCAAATTTTATTTTTAAATCTTTTTTTTTAAAAAAAAATCAAAGATTTCAAATCTAAAAACACTACCTTCCCTATGGATTCGACCTGACTTACTGTTATCTACACATTTTTAATTATTTTAAAAAGTTGGATTAAACTAATAAACATGGTGTCTTAATGATAACATCACATTCTTATCAAGTTTTTTGGCACAATTATCGAGGATTATTTTTGATTTTTAATTTTAATTTTTTAATTTATTTTAAATAAATTAAAAATAATTTTGGCAAATGCATCAAGTTTTTTGGCACCGTTGTCGGGGAAGGAATAGATACTATTTTTTTTGATTTCTTTGATTTTTTTTATAAATATTTTTCTTAAATATTTCTTACTAACTTTTTATTTATTTATTTTATAGAAAAAAAAGAAAATAAAAAAAAGGGGGAAAAGGAAGAAAGCATCTAATCTTGGTGAGATCAATCCTAACCCTAGTCCTCTTTTCTTTTTATTATTTATTTTATTTTTAAATTAAGTTAAAAAATATTTACTTAAATCTAATTAAAAATTCTAATTGTTTAGATCATGCATCATATTAGTTTTATTTTTATTTTATTTGATTGATCGCTGGTGACAAGGTAAGTTCTTAAGTTTAATCAATTTCATGCATCTACTTTAGTTGCATAGAATCTCTTGTTGAAAGTGATTGTGCATATGCATCTTTAAATCAAATTAAGGGCACAATCCAATTAAACAAGATAAGGTGGGGATTTGATCATCCTTTCTTAGCCCACAAACAATCAATCAGCATCCTGCATTGACCTAAGTCTTTAATTTTAAAATCAATTAGACATCAGCCCTAGGAACTTAAGCTTAATAGGATAAGAAACTCTAAGAGTTGAATCAAGTTAGGGTTAGTCAATTTGACTGGTGTCTAAGAAAGTGGTTCAGGGATGACTGAGTCCGAAGAAAGGTGGTTTCTAATTGGTTCTGTTAGCTTACTTGGCCAAGCATAATTGGTCTCTAAGATAAGCAACGGGGGGACTCCCACCGATCTTACACTTATCTGGCCAATTGATTGACTGATCCTATACTTGGAGGACTTGAAGGTGATCTTGGTAGTTAGGAGCTGTCTAGATCTAGGATAATCCTTAGTCAAGATTGATTGACCAACTTGATTGCTAACCAACATTATTACTAATTAAAATTAATTCTTCTCTCTCTTCTTAGCTTAGGACTCCTTAGGACCTCTTCTTTAGAATTTTTATTTCTTTCTTCTTTTTTCTCTCTTCAAAAATAAAATAAAAATTAAATTAAATTAAATAAAAATTAAATTAAACTAACTAAAAAAATATTAAAAATAATAATTAAATTAAATTAAATTAAATTAAATTAAAATTAATAAATAAAATAATTTAAAAAAATAATTTTTAATATAATAAAATAATAAAAAATATATATATAATTTTAAAAAAATCTAAAAAAAATTTTGAACCATACATTAGGGTTACACTAATACATGCATGGTAGGAAATTACTTTTTCTGATTTAGTTGAACTTAATTGAATGGTTAATTCATATTAAACCTGATAATCAAATGGCTGATCTGAATCTAATGGTCCAAAAATTAGATAAAGTTGACCTTTTTGCCCAAAAATTAGATCAACTCCTAACCTTAGGTCAACAATCTCCTGTACAATTTACGTCACCTTCTAATTATCAGGAGTTTTATTCTATTTGTGCTAGCCCAACCCATCATGTGAGTGAATGTCCTATGGCTGCACAGTTTTCACCTTTTATCCAAGAACAAGTTCAAGCTGCTAAAAGTTACTCCAAGCTGGCTAATGATGCATTTTCAAATTCATATAACTCTGGTTGGAGAAACCATCCTAATTTTTTTTGGAAACCACAACAAACTCAGGCTCAGATCCAAACTTCATCAATCCAAAACTATCAAAATAGACCCCAATACCAAAACTATGCCTGGTCAGCCTAGTCAATTTATCTAGCAATCATATTATAACCAGCTCTCATACCGACCTCCTCAACAGACCAATCTAGCTGATGATAGATTTAACCAACTTTAACAAGTGATTCTAACTCAACAGCAATCTATCGCTAGAATAGAAGCTCAAATTGGATAACTAGTTGAGTCTAACACGAGAAGAAAACTAGATCAACTATCGAACCAACCAATTTCAAATAACCCACCTAATGTCCACCAACCACCTGGACCAAATTATCAATTTAATGTCTCACTTAAGAATCCCCAATTTGAGAATGCCAAAGTAATTTCTAAACTTAAAAGCTATAGAATTCTTATGGACCCATACCAAGATCAAGTGAGAGAAGCTAGTACTAATATTAGCTAAAATAAAAATTTAGAAAAAATGGTTAGTACTAAGACTAACCATATAGAAGAACCCAAGTCAGGAACTAGTACTGATGCTAGTTTTAGTCTTAATAAGATAGAGATAGGAAAAAAGAGAATAGATGATTTATTCGAGACTTATAAACCTAATGTCCTATTCCCTTCAATCCTAGAAGCTGATTCTTCTTAAAAAAATCAAGAGGCATGTAATGAAGAGTCAATGGAGTTATTTAAATAAGATTATATTAATTTACCTTCAAAATTAAAACCATCTTTAGACACCCTTCCAGCATCCATTGAATCAAACTTAACTCCTAAAACTCAATTCATGAGCATTTTAGAAAAATAAATAGGAGAAATTCTTAATAAACATGGGTCTAAGAATGGGGTCACAAATTATGTCCCTAAAATTAACAATGATTATATCAATAAAGAAATAAGAAATTACCTTCCTAAGATTGGCATTCCAAAAACCATTGAAATTTGTCAATCCAAAATTTGACACAGGATAGTAAGCCGCATTATGTCTAGATGAAGACGGTAAACTTAGTGCTTGCTGGGAGGCAATCCAATATTTAATTTAATTTATCTTTTTAGTTAATTTTTTTAGGATAATTTGAATAAGAAAGAGCTCAAATTTTCAAAGGCATATACTGGATCAAAAATATACTGAGTCATATTCTTTCATATTCTTTATTACATCCTTTATTTTTTCTTCTCCATTAAGGACAATATCGAATAAGTTGGGAGGGAGAAAAATAAAAATTTTAAAATTTTAAGTCCTTAAAAAAGTTAGTATTTAGTATTTAAACACTTGATTATGCTTAAGAATCAAATTAAACTAAGCATTTCTAAAAGAAAATTAATACACAGATCAAAGAATCTATGAGATATTGAGGAATCAAGTATTAAGAAAATTCAATAAAGAATTAAGTCTAGAGCATGAAAAGTTTTTTCTTAAGCAATTCTATTTTTTTCTACTAGCATCAAAGAAAAGTCTACTTTTTATGGGTTTGTGTAGGATAACTATACATTTTTTCATATAAAAAATTATTTAATAAAATAGTTTTCAAGTACCTCTCATTGAGTAACCAGGCCTTTTTGCCTAAGCAAGCATTGAGTTTCACGTCAAAAGGTGGGAAGGGTAAAGAAGCTCGTTGTAAAGCTAGTCTTAACTCATAGCCTATTTGATTCAAGCTAGTAAGCTCGAGGGGTATTTTATACCTAGTACCCTAAAGCCAACTGGTTTGCGAGTCATTGGCCCGAAACTTGTTACATGGATTAAATAGAAAGCTTAAGGGGTTAAGACACTCAATAGTGGTACAATATTAAAAAAAAAAATATTGATTTTCCACTGAGTAATTGGATTTTGTTGCCTAAGTAAGCAATGATATTCACATCAAAAAGTGGGTAATGTAAAAATAAAAATCAATAAATAAAGGTTGGAAGTAGCAATACACTTATCTAAATAAAAGTTTAGATAAATCAGAGATAAAGATGAAATAATTTAGAAAAAGTTCAAAAAAATTTAATATTCTTTACTTAATTTTTCTATTGATAAGTATTAATATCCCAATGATATATCTTACTTAAGCTCTACTGAATATCAATGACCATTTTGAAAATTGCTTAAGTAAAATTCAAAACTCTAAAGTTAAAAGGTATTTAAAACTAAATTCTTTCTTTACTAGAGGATGAGAAAAGCTTAAATTAGGCAGTGTGATAAGGACCATAACTTTATCAATAAAAATATTAATTTATCAATTAATTCATATTAATTTTTAAAAATTATTAATTAATTAATACATATTTTTTAGAAATTTAAATTTTTATTAATTAAAAAATTAATTAAAAAATAATAATAATTATCAAGAGAAAATTTTATTATCAATGAGAAAAGCTCATTTTTTTGATTGCAACGAAATAAGTTTTGCGCAAAACGGAGCTAAAATGGAGAAGCTATGAATTTCTAAAGAAATAAAATAAATAAAAATTAAATAAAAAAAGAAAAATGGCTCAGCCGACTTCGCAAGCCAAGCCACCAAGCTAAGCCAGCCATGTTAACCAACTCAGCTATAGAAACCATCACCCGATTCATGATCCAGGTATGGACTGCCAATTCAGCAGAAATCGACGAATCACGGACGAATCACAGAGCGACACATGGTGGACCTAGACCCTTAAAAGGGTTCACAAAATATCTGTTGTGACTCATAAGGCATTTTGGTCTTTTCACTCAGCAATAAGAGCACTGATTGGTTGCGGTCTTTGGAATGCTTGGTCCATACGGTCCATGGGAATAGTAAAGCTACTATCGGACGGCTCTGGTAGCTTGCAGTCAAGATCGGACGGTGGAGGAATTTTTCAGCTTCAGGCTTCACACGGATCACCATCAAATGGCAGCGCACGATCCAGGGAATGATCCGATAGTAGAGAAAGCTCCCGACGATGGTCAGGACTCCAAATGCACGATCAGCAGCTAGCTTTTCTCTATCAACACACGATCAACGGCCAAAATTTAATCCAACTTGATCTGGGGTGATATGCATCTGATTTTGATGATTTTTGGTCCGTTGGATTCCTATTGAATGGTCAGATTTCATCCAGAGTAGTAGAATTTAACTAGGACTCCTTTTAATCTAATTTTTACTTAGATTTCTCCATATTTTGATGAGAAAAAAGCTCCTTAGTCCCACATTGCCCAGAAGAAAACTCTCAAGCCCTCCTAGCTCTATAGAAAGAACCCCAGAACTCTAGAAATTGACATCTTCGGTCAAGGTGAAGCTTTGGTACAGGGTGAAGTCGAACTCAAGGTTAATGGCTGCTTCAAGGCAACTGATGCTGAGAGAAAAAGTTGGGCTTCTACACCATCTTTCCACCAATGCCGATCCAAGATTAGAGATCAGGCTATTTTATTTTATTTTTTTTCTTTTTTTCTATGTATTTAAATTCTAAAATTTTAATTAATATAAATTTTATTTTTTATACTTTGATTTCAGCTTTTTATTACAATTTAATTTCTATACTTTAATTATTTTTCTTTATTTTACTACAAGTAGATGCTAAGATTTAGTTAGTAGATCTTAGTACCAAGTTTACTTTTCTGCATAATTTAATTTTTACTTCATAATTTTAATTTTTAATTTTTAATTTCAAATTTTATTTTTAAATTTTTTTCTTTATTTTAAGAAAATGAAAGATTTCAAATCTAAAAATACTATCTTTCCTATAGATTCAATCCAACTCACTACTATCTACGTATTTTTAATTATTTTAAGAAGTTGAATTAAATTGATAAACATGGTATCTTAGTGACAACATCGCATTCTTATCAGTGATCGATCAAGTTAAGACCTAATTAGGCTCAGTGGTTAGAGTCTGGATTGTAGGCTAACTCGATTGGTTTTGGCTCAATAATTTGGTGTCTAAGGTAAGTTTGGTAGATACGATCGACTGATTTTTAATTGGGAGCTACTCGAGTCGAATGCATTCTTATCGAGTTAATGGCATATCCCTTCCACCGATCTTACTTACCTGGCCATGTTTGTCGGCTTAATCTTGATCTAAGGTGGCTAACAATCCAAGCTAACTCGTGCCACTAGGTTAGTCATAATGGTTATGGCTATGTCAAGTCAAGTTTAAAGCAACCTAAATCAAGTCTCCCTAAGAAAAGATTAAGTCTAAGATCTTCCACCATTATAGATGTGCGGGCCCTTTCTGAGGTTGATTATTTTCGACTGGTCGTAGTGGTTCAGTTGCACCAGAAAGACACAATCATGTCTATTAGGCATTGGATGCTATGGGCTAGAGGATGGATTGGGTTCAATATTCTAGATATGATGAGAGACCTAATTAGGAATCCAATCTGTGCAAATGGTGGGTCTGACTTAACTAAGGAGTGGATCAATATTCTGGGCATGGTGAGATTCATGAATTAGAGATCAAGCTTGGGTGCACCATGATTAGAGAATCATTGGACAAGAGTTGTTCACTCATTGGCTAACCCATCACCAATAATTATTAGGTGAGGTGATGAGTTAGTTTGTGGGACCGCACCACCTATTAGAAATTAATAATCATGAAGATTTTTTCATCTCTATAGAGGGAGTATAGAGATCTGAGAAAATAGTAAAAATTAATTTGTTTAAAAATTAAACTCTTAAATAAATTAGTCCAGTCTTAATTATAAAATCTAACTAGAAACTTTGACATTCTACAGAAAAAAAAAATCTGTGTCCAACCCACTAGCCCGTATCCTGGACACCCATAGGCTGACCGGACCCAAGTACAAGGATTGGCTTCAAAATTCAAAATTATTTTGGATTCTGAGAAGTTGACTCATGTATTGGATCAAGATCCCTCCACCTTACCAGCTCGTTCATCCACTGAATAGAGAGCATCTCTTGATAAATGGATGGATGAAGATAATAAGATCAGATACTATATGTTGGGCTCAATGTCTGATAAGCTTTAGTGTCAACATGAAGATATCGAGACTACCCACCAAATGTTGGCTCACCTACAAGAGTTGTTTGGTGAATAGAGTCGCGCAGCCAAATATCAGATCACTAAACGACTATTTAAGGCTAAAATGCATGATGGGCAATCAGTCCATGATCATTGTCTGATGATGATCAAGGACTTGGAAGAGCTTGAGAAGCTCAGAGTAAAGTTAGACCAGGATCCTTGACTGATGCATATGATTTTGCAATCCTTGACTGATGCATATGAGCAGTTCATCATGAACTACCATATGCATAAACTTTAGAATACTCTAACCGAGCTTATGAATATATTGGTTACTATTGAGCTTTCTATGAAAGGTTCTAAAGGCTCAGTACTTGCTATGGAATAGACTTCTTTCAAAAGAAAGTTTTTTGAAAAGAAGAAGAAGTCTATGAAAAAATAGAAGGTGGAAGGAGGAAAGAAAAAAAGGCAGAGCTAAAGAAGAAGGCCACTGACAAAGAAAAGTATTTTCATTATAATACTGACGGCCACTGAAAGTGAAACTATCCTACATACCTGGCCACCCTGAAGAATAAGAAGGAGACAGATCTTTTTGGAGGTATGCTTGTTATTGAATCTAATCTTATGATTTTTTCTGCATCCAATTGGGTGCTTGACTTTGATTCTAGTGCTTATTTGTGCACTTCCATGCAGGATCTTGAGGATAGCAGGTGGCTGAGGGATGGTGAGATGATCCTATGCATAAAAAATGTAGCAAGGATTGCTACTGTGGTCGTGGGAACCTACTCTCTTTGACTACTGTCTGGCTTAGATTTAGTACTTAGGAATTGTTATTATGTGCCTGCTACAAGCAGGAATTTTATTTCTATTTCATGTTTAGCATAAGAAAGCTGTGTAATTAGTTTTCTTAAGGACCATTGTAATATTCTTTATGAAAGAAATAAAATTGCAAGTGGTTTCCTCATTAACAGTCTCTATCAGTTACATATTGATATATCTATCTTTAATATCGAGCAAAATGTGAATGCCATAAGATCAAAATGATCTAGGGATAGTCCAAATAATAGGTATCTATGGCACCTAAGACTAGGTCATATAGCAGAAGATAAGGTTAACAAATTGAAGAAAATCGGGCTATTGAGTTCGTTGACTTCCGAGTCATATCTAATTTGTGAATCATGTCTTCATGAAAAAATAACTAAGCTTCCTTTTGTAGGACATGGCGAAAGGGCCATGGAACTACTTTTCCTAGTACATACTGATGTGTGCGGCCCATTTGATGTGCCGGCTAGAGGCAACTTTGACTACATCATAACCTTTATCGATGATTTATCTCGGTATGGGTATGTGTATCTTATGAGACACAAGTCTGAAGCCTTTGAAAAGTTTAAGAAATTCCTACATGAAGTTGAAAAACAAACTAGAAAATCCATTAAGATTCTTCGATCAGATCGAGGAGGTGAATATCTTAGTCAAAAATTTTTGAACTATCTCAAGCAAAATGGCATAGTCTCTCAATAGACTCTACCTGGAACATATCAACTCAATGAAATTTCAGAATGAAGGAACCGGATCCTATTAGATATTGTCCAATCCATGATGTGCTTCACAGACCTTTCTAATTTTCTTTGAGGACATAGTCTATTCACTACTATATATTTACTGAATAGTATTTCCTCTAAAACTATTTCTACCATACCGTATGAGATATGGCATGGTAAGAAACCAAGTTTGAGTCATCTCAGAATTTGGAATTGCTCGCCTCATTTCAAAAGACAATAAGAGGATAAGTTAGACTATAGGTCCTTTAGAGCTCAATTTATAGGATATCCTAAAGAGTCATTAGGATATTATTTCTACATTCCAGAAGACCACAATGTGATTGCGAGTCAGCATGCCATTTTTTTGAAAAATAGTTCATTTAAGATGGCAGCATTAGAAAGCAGATCAAGCTCGAGGAGAAAGTCTCATAAGAGCAATGAGGTAAGGACCCTATGGAACCAAATCAAGTTGAGCCAATACAATCACTACCTCCTCCACCTCATAGATCGAAAAGGATTTTTCGTCCCCCTGAGAGGTACTTAGGTACTATTTCAGAGAAAGTATAGGAAATATTCCTCATAGATAATGGGATTCATGGTGATGATCCCAAATCCTATGACGAGGCAATATCGGATATCGACTTTGAGAAATGGTTGGAGGCAATGAAGTCAAAAATTGACTCGATGCACTCAAACCAAGTCTGGACCTTGGTAGATCTACCTGAAGGTATAGTACCTATTGGGTGTAAATAGATCTACAAGAGAAAGATTGATGCAGATAAAAATGTGGAGACATTCAAAGCTAGATTAGTGGTAAAAGGATATGGTCAGCATGAAGGCATTGACTATAAGGATACCTTTTCACCAGTAGCTATGCTAAAATCTATCCGCATATTGCTTGCCATTTTAGCCTATTTCGATTATGAAATATGGCAAATGGATGTAAAAATGGCATTCTTAAATGGATACCTTGACGAAGATATCTATATGGAACAACTGCTAGATTTCACATCCAGTGATGCTGATCACAAAGTATGCAAACTGCAAAGGTCCATATATGGACTTAAGCAATCATCTTGGAGCTAGAATACTAATTTTAATGATGTGATCAAATTATTTTATTTCATCAAGAATGAGGAGGAATCATGTATTTTCAAAAGGGTCAGTGGGAGCGCTATTGTCTTCCTTGTACTGTACGTGGATGATATCCTTCTTATTGAAAATGATATTCCTATGTTGATCATAGTTAAAATGTGGTTATCTAAAGAATTCTCCATGAAAGACTTAGGAGAAGCATCCTTCATTCTAGAAATTAAGATCTATAGAGATAGACCAAATAGGATGCTAGGTCTTTCATAGAAGATGTACATAGAGAAAGTGTTAAAGAGGTTTAGTATGAAAAACTCCAAGAGGAGATTAGTACCCTTAAGACATGGTATTCATCTCTCTAAGAAAATGTGTTCCAACACATCTGAGGAGATTGAATGCATGAGCAAGATCCCTTATGCTTCAGCAATAGGGAGCCTCATGTATGCCATGTTATGTACACGATCTGATATAGCCTATGCTGTGAGTGTCACGAGCAGATATCAGTCAAATCCAGATGAAGAATACTAGATTTTTATGAAATGTATCCTTAAGTACTTAAGAAGAATTAAGGATATGTTGTTGGTTTTTGGTAATGGAGAACTCCAAGTTCAGGGGTATATAGACTCGGATTTTATGTCTGATATAGATGATTAAAAGTCGACATCTAGGAGTTTGTTTGTGTGTAATGGCGGTGCTGTCAGTTGGAAGAGTTTCAAGCAGACAGTAATAGCAGATTCCACCATGGAAGTAGAGTACATCGTTGCATCAAAAGTTGTGAAGAAGACATTCTGGTATAAGAAGTTCACCGTAGAGATTAGAGTGATGCCATCGGATGCTATTCCTCTATACTACGATAATAATGGCGCCATAGCCCTAGCTAAGGAGCCAAGATCTCACCAGAAATCCAAGCACATCGAGCAGTGATACCACCACATCCATGATTACCTCGAGAAAGGTTATATCAAGGTCAAGAGAGTTGACTCTACAGACAATGCAGTAGATCCACTCACAAAGTTGTTGGACCAACAGAAGATAGAAGCCCATCTTGAGAAGATGGGACTTAGATTTGTAGCCAATTGGCTTTAGATCAAGTGAGAGTTTATTAGATATATGTGCCCTTGATGCCAGATTGACTGACACTTGTAAAACACTTCTAAGGACAAAATTATAATTTTAACTATAAATAATAAAATGATTTATTTTCTGTCATAATATGTATTTGAAAATGTCTGTGATACATCTCTTGAGTTAATGGCAATGATAGTTCATATTTTCAAGAGTTGAAAATTTAAGACATGAATTTTCATTATTAACTCATAAAATGCTTCCGACCATAGGATCATCATGAGGATGGTGATTGATCTGGAAGGTTGGTGTACGATCGCTTCTTTAAGATAGATGATTCTTGAGTTTATGGTGTAGAGACAACGAAGTGAGAGTATAGATACTCGTTAGAGAATGAGGGCACTGAGTGTGACCACCTCGAGCAGTCATAAGAAAGTCTACCTTCTCGTCGATGACTAGCTCGAAGCTATAGTGGTGTATCTAGTTCTTTGACCTAAGGTGCATCGACAATTCACCTTGAAGGTATTATAGTTTGACTACATCATAACTCAGTCTCCTACCCATTCGAAACCCTGAGGTGTATGTTGGCTATAGTATATTTATTGTAGGAATTGGATTGCACTAATAAGGAATCTATCTACTTTAGTAGAAGAGGAGCAGTCCTATGATGATCATGAGAATCAAGTCCATAAAGCCCATGGCCATGGCAGAGTGAAATAATAGAAAGAGTTTCTATAAGAATTTTCACATTGGACTTGAATCGAATGATTAATTCATATGACAGATATTAGGGTTTGACGAGATCATCTTAACCCTAATCCGGTCGGGGCTCAAGATAGAAAACTTAATCACACAAAAAACTGTACTGAGAGGTTCACTTTCAGTTCTGATGGATTGCCACCATATGCTGCTAGGTGTTACTGATGGATTTTGGAAGCTATTAGAATGATTTGGATGATCAATCATACTAGTTGTCTGAATCAGAAAAGTTTTGATCCATCGAAAGATATTTTGATGATATCGATGATAGAGATCATGATATATCCCATTACCATACAAAACTGAACCTAACCGAGTCATATTAAAAAGGGTTTGGATCTAGATATCATCAAGACAATCGTGCTAGCACACGATTGAGCCTAATGTTCTCATTTAACAATCATTAAAATTTACCTCGACTAAGCCAAATATATTTGGGATCACTTAAGAAACCTTACTTGGTCCGACTGGAGCTTGTCCAGGTCAGAAAAAGATTGTTTTAATTTATGAAATAAATTTGAGACAACACCTGCCATTTTTCATCACCTGCTAAATCTTATCTTTGAACTTTGGTCAAATGTTGATCTTTGACACTTAGACATCTGCCCATATATCATACACCCATAGAAGAGAACCTTAGCCCTTGTCCTCCTACTAAAAAGTAGACAGGAAAGGGGCGCACGCCTAAGGAGGCGTGCGCCCGATGAGGATAAGATTTGGAGTCCCATACAGATGGGACTCCAGTTGCTTAGGGAATCAAACTAGATGACACCAAGAAGACTTGTTTGACCCAGTCTTAGTGCCACCTAAGGAGAGTTTTGAGGGACTCTAATCTAATTAGATCAGATGATGTCATCCCATCAATCTGATTTAGATCTGATTGCACAAAGGGCCATGATTGGTCGGGATGATGTAGCACTGCATGGCACAATAGGGTCTATATAAACCCTGTTTGCACCTAGAATAAAGAGCTTCTACCCTTAGCCCATGCCACAAAGCTTTTCTCCCTTCTTCTCCATGCCATCCTCTGGTCCTCTCTCTCCGCTCCATGCCCAAGAGGTTTTGGGCATGAGTTAAGTGCGATCCAAGCAAGTGAAAGATGATAGGAAAGGAAGAAGGCAGCACTGCTGCAAGAGACAACGGTTATTCTTCAAAAGAGTTTTTGAAGACCTTCAAGATTAGATCTGGATCTAATTTTTGAAGGATTGATTGAAAAGGAGAAGATCTTTAGATCCTACCTGAGTGGATAGCAGTAGAGGCTAGGTGCTTGCGTGGCTACATCCAGAACCTCAGGCAAACATCGAGATCATCATAAGATAATTAGATTATCCAAAATAATGGTATAATTAAATTAGATTTAATTTAATTTTTATTTTATTTTATTTTATCAGATCAATAAAATTAGATTTGAAGAGTCTCAGATCTGATTAGAATTATAGAGAAAAATTTTTGAAATATTCCTCTTGATCCAATCAGATCTGAGCGAACCTGATCCAAAAAATAAGATTTTTTTCTTCAGTCCAATCCCTGATGAAGGACAGCATCCTTCCACACATTGTTGATAAAATGGTTATGACGGAGGATGTAGAAAGATTTGATGAGTCCTTTGCTGCCTTCCTTGAGGTAGTTAATATCTTCAAACTTGATCAAATGCGGGTTGTACTCCTAGAGTTCTAACTTAATTTTCTTCTATCCTGCAGCTGGGGCATTACTTGTTTTCCCATTCGAAGGTAGTCGATCTCCACCGTGTCGTGGCCTCCAAGGCCCTTTGGGAGGCTCAGGCGAAGATCGAAAGGGTTCGGGCTGAGGTCGACCATTTGAATGTAGCTTCGGAGGCACAAACTACAAAGGTCGATCACCTTCGGGAGGCATTGAGGAGAGAAGAGGAGGCTTCTGCAGAGCTGATGGCAGCCTTGACTCTTTCAGAGGATAAAAGAAAAAAGGCTGAAGAGGAGGTCGACGTCAAGAGGAAGCGGGCTGTCAAGGTTTTCAAGTCCTCCAAAGCAATGGAAGACATTAAGATTGCCTTCACCCAAGAAGCTTATCTGGAGAGATTCGAGATATGCCTGAGGAGGATCATGAAGAACTTCCCTGAAGTAGACCTCAACCTTTTGACACATGAGCCTAGCGATGAAGCCGGTCCTTCCAATGCTGGTGCCACCTCTCCCACCACCTAACCTCCCCCTAAAGCTCTAGAACCTGCAGTCGAACCTGAAGCCACAAAAAATGCACCGACCTCACCTACTTCTAAACCGACCAAGGTCTAAAATTTTTGGTTATACTTTTCTCTCTTTCTTTTTTTTTTTGTGTACTCAAACTTTTTAAGAAATGAAAATGAACTTCTTTCCTCTTTGCATTTGTGCTGTGGTAAATGTTAGTCAGAGTCCCTTTAGTAATCGAGGTCAAGGTCCATCATCTCCAACTAATGCCGAGCCCTTGCTCCATGGGATTCCTCTAAAATCCATAGTCAAGGATTTGAAGAGAAAAATTCATCATCTAAAAAAAGGGTTGAAGAAGATGGAGGACGAGCTTCAAAAATCTAGGAAGAATGCTTCTGAGGCAACGATTGAAGTCACTCGCCTCCACAATCTGCATATGAAGGATTTCGCAAGATTCAGCATTAGGAAGGGCAACTTTGAGAGTGAGCTGGATGAACTCAAGAAATATGTGAGTGATAAATCTTGGGCATTAACTATGAAGATTAGCTCCCTCGAAGTGGAGCTTAGGGCAATGGGAGAGAAAATCCAGCTGCTGGAGGGGAGCTCGCCATGGTCTACCGATAAGATTCGGTACAAATGGGATTGGTACCAAAGGTTTTCCATGCTCTAGAAGCAGCTGTCTAATGTTGAGTCTATCTATGAGGCCTACCGGGTGGGCTAGTGCAATAGGATATCCACACTAGAGTAGTAGCTTCGAGCTGCTAACAGCGAAGTGGCTCAGCTTCAGTAGTGGCTCACCGATAGCCATCGATTTGGCACCAACAAGGAATCCAAGGAGATTGCTTCTTTGAAGAGGATCATGGGCGAACTCTCAAAATCAATTGAAATTGAGAAAGACAAAGTTCAACGATTGAAGCATCAGTTGGTTTACGAATAGCAAGCCATCAAAGATGCTGAAGCTGAATCAAAGGTTCTGAGGAAGAGGCTGTGGGCATTAGAAGAAAATTATCAAAGGACTGACAGAATGTTCCATGATAACCTAATGAGGAGGAAGGAGCTCAAAGAAGAAATTGCTAGTCTGAAAGAATCTTTAGTGATGGCCAGCAGTCCAAAGTCTGAGGAATCAGATCCCTCTTAGAACTTTGCCTTTTTCTTTCTTATCTTTGTAGCCGATCTTGTAGATCTTTATTTTGTATCTGATTTTGATTTACTGAAATAATACTTTTTTTCATTTTCACTCTATGTGAGTTGAATACCTATTGATATCTCTAATTTTCTTCTCTCCCCCTCTTTTTCTTCTTCCTTTTTGTTTTTTTTGGATGGTCTTGCGGACCTCGACCTTCTAATGTACCTTGATTTTAGTAAAGAAATGCTTTCTTCAATCATCTTTTTTACTTTGCTTGGATTGTTTTGATGTCCCTTGGTTCCTCTATTTTCTCCACATTATTTTCTATTGGAATGGTTGCTGAAGATTGACTTTTCTCCTATCTTTTCATAATTGGAGATCTTTATCTACGCTCGATTGAAGTTATCCTTCTATTTTTAACTTAATTGATTTTTCTTGGTCTGCTTGTCATGACGAGGTCCTCCCCTACTCTTGATGAGGTGGGCCTTTACTTTGCCCCCCTATGAGGATGAGGTCCTTCTCCTATTCTTGATGAGATAGGTTTTGTACTTTCGCCAAGATAGAGTCTTCCTCCTATCTTGGTTAACTGGAGATCTTTATTTGCATCAGAATAAGATTCTCCTCCTGCTCCCATTGGTGTGGTAGGGGCTCGACAGGACCGTTGATAGGGGCCTCTCCCCTCTTTCAATTTTAAATAACCAAAGATCTTTATCTTGCTCAAGTTAGGATGAGATTCTCCTCCTATTCCTAATAGGACTGAATGGGTGCGTAAGGATCGTTGAAAGGGCCTCTCCTCTCATCTCATCTTAGATTAATGAGATCTTTGCTTTGCTCAAGTTAGGACGAGGTTCTCCTCTCGTTTCTAATAGGACTATAGGGGCACATAAGGATCGTTGAAAGGACCTCTCCCCTTATCTCATCTTAGATTAAAGAGGTCTTTGCTTTGCTTAAGTTAGGACGAGGTTCTCCTCCTATTCCTAATAGGATTGTAAGGGGCACATAAGAGTCATTGGAAGGGCCTCTTCCCTCATCTCGTCTTAGATTAATGAGGTCTTCGCTTTACTCAAGTTAGGATGAGGTTCTCCTCCTATTCCTAATAGGACTATAGGGGCACATAAGGGCCATTGAAAGTGCATCTTCTCTCATCTTGTCATAGATTAACAAGGTCTTTGCTTTGCTCAAATTAGGATGAGATTCTCCTTCTATTCCTAATAGTACTGTAGGGGCACATAAGGAATATTGGAAGGGCCTCTCCCCTCATGTCGTCTTAGGTTAATGAGCTCTTCGCTTTGCTTAAGTTAGGATGAGGTTCTCCTCCTATTCCTAACAGGACTGTAGGGACACATAAGGGCCATTGAAAGGACCTCTCCCCTCATCTTGTCTTAATTAACGAGGTCTTTGCTTTGCTCAAGTTAGGATGAGGTTCTTCTTCTATTTCTAACAGGACTATAGGAGCACATAAGGGCCATTGGAAGGACCTCTCTCCTCATCTCGTCTTAAATTAATGAGATCTTCACTTTGCTTAAGTTAGGACAAGGTTCTTCTCCTATTCCTAATAGGGCTGTAGGGGCATATAAGAACCGTTGGAAGGGCCTCTTCCCTCATCTTGCCTTGAAGTTGAATGCATTCTTCAGTATCGTGATCGTGATCATGATGGTAAAGATAGTACTTATTTGGATTATGCTTGCCAGGATGAGTATGCATCCTCTCTAGTCTCAACAGCTGCTTCTTGATCTCCATCAGTACTTAAGTTTTCGAAGCATTGAGGAGGGTGTAGCTCTGGAACCTTCTAAGGGGAGAACTTTTTCACACCCTTTTGTCAAGGCTTCTTTGATGATGAGCTCAAGAAGAAGTTCAGGCTCACTTGCGCTTAGGGGGAGTCTGCGAGCGCGGTCGAATTTCATTCAGCCTTTCCTCAATCGTAGGCTTGCTAGATTCTCTCACCTGCCACTCTCTCATGGCTTCCTTGTCCTTCAACTTGAAGGCTTCTTCAGCTTGAGCGTAGCCTTCTGCCTGAGCTAGTAAATCAGCAAAATTGCTAGGATACTTCTTTTTCAGGAAGAATAGCAGGTCATTCTTTTGAAGGCCATCTTTTAAGATGGTCATAGCAATAGATTGGTCCAAGTTTTGGACCTCTAATGTAGTGGCATTGAAGCAGTTGACATAAGCTCGGATAGACTCTCCTTCCTACTGCTTGATGTTGATGAGGGTGTCCGAACCTCGCTTGTGATGTCGACTGCTAATAAAATCAGCCACAAACTGGTGGCTTATTTGGTTGAAGAAAAAGATCATATCCGACTTCAGTGTTAAGTATCAATTTTTTACTGCTTCCTTTAGAGTAGATGGAAAAGCTGGGCAAAAGATGGCATCTGGTGCATCATGGAGTAGCATCTTTAGATGTGTTCCCTAGAAGCCAGATTGGCTGACACTTGTTAGATACTTTCTAGGGGTATTTTTATAATTTTAACTTAAAATTAATTAAAAAATTATTTATTTTATTACATTGCATATTAAAGTATCTATGATACATCCATTGAGTTAATAGGCATGATAATACATATTCTCAAGAGTTGAGAATTTAAAGCAAATGTTATCATAAATAACTCATAAATTGCTTTCGATCGTAGGATCATCACGAGGATGGTGATTGATCTAGAAGATCAGTGTACGATCACTTTTTTAGAAAAGATGAGTCTTGAGTCTATGGTGTGGAGACACCGAAGCGAGAGTACCGATACTCATTAGAGAATGAGGGTACTGAGCATGACCACCTTGAGCAGTCATAAGGAAGCCTACCTTCTCATCGATGATTAGCTCGATGCTGCAGTGTGTGTCTGATTCTTTGACCTGAGGTGCATCGATAGTTTACCATGAGAGTGTTATAGTTTGACTATACCATAACTCAGATTCCTAGTCATTCAGAATCTTAAGTTGTATGTTGGCTATAGCATGTTCATTGTAGAAATTGGATTGCACCAAGATGGGATCTATCAACCTCAGTAGAGGAGGAGTAGTCCTATGATGATCATAAGATTGAGTTCTAAAACCAATGTCCATGGTAGTGTAAAATAATAGAAAGAAGTTTCTATTAGGATTTCACATCGGTCTCGAATTGAATGATTCATTCATATGATGGGTGTTGGTTTGATGAGTTCACCTTAACCTTAATCCCAATGGAGCTCATGATAGAAGAATCCAATCAGACAGGTAGTTGCATTGAGAGATTTGCTATTCAATTTTGATGGGTTGCCACCATACACTGCTAGGTGTCACTGATGGATTTTGGGATCAATTAGAATTATTTTGATGATCGATGATTCTAATTGAATGAATCGAAAGAGTTTTGGCCCATCGAAAGATATTTCAATATGTTGATGATGGAGATCATGACATATCCCATTACCATATAGAACTAAATCTAACTGGATCACACAAATAAGGATTTGGATCTGGATGTCATCAATTGAGCTAACTCGATTTGATTGATTTGGATTAGATCCAATTAGGTTCAAGAAAATAGTGCTAGCACATGATTGAGCCTAACATTCTTCTTCTGTAGTCTTTCTAGATCATCTCGACTGAGCCAAATTAGATTTGGCTCACCCAGGAGCCTTGTATAGATTTGTCCTTATCTGACTAGAACTTGTTCAGGTCAGAAAAGTCTTATCTTAACTTGATTTAGGCTTGTCCTAATCCATCGGATGGAAACAGGACAAGACTAGCTAATTTGTGAAACTATTTGGACAAGACTTATCCAGGAACTCTATAAGAATTTGTCCTGATCTGACTGGATCTTGTCCTGGCCTAATCATGACTTATCCTAAATCTCATAAGATGGAAACAAGATAAGAGTTGTCTTTGCCATATTAGGGCTTGTCCTAAAATCATGGGATGAAATTTGGACAAGCCTCTCTCGAAAATTCTAGATGGATTTTTCTTGATCTGACTGGATTGAGTTCTGGTCTGATCAAGACTTATTCTAACTTGATTAGGACTTGACATAAATCCATTGGATGGGACTTGAAAAGGTTGTCTTAATCCCATAAGATGGGAACAGGATAAGGGTCAAATGTTGATCCAGTATGTAGGAAAGAAGAGATATGGCGTGCGCCTCCTAGAATTTATCTAAGGGCACACGCCCATATGGAATTTATGTGGAGTTTGTGAGCATGCACTCCTTTATGGAATGCACGTCTGATGGATAAGAGATGGCACCCATTCAAATTTGATTTGACTGGTCAAAGCATTTGAATTTGATTCAAATGTCTAGGGAGATAAGAGTTTGCACCATCTACTTACCTTATCCTTTATTCCATGCCATATTTTTGAGTTTTGTTTGATAAAATATAGAAAAAATATGGTGTGGGGCATGGAGATCATGGAGGAGTCCTTTTGCTTGTTAAACTTTGATCTGTTCAAAGTTATATGCAATGGGACTCTTGACTAGGTCTATAAATAGGGCCCTGCGCAAGCTATTGTGCATCACCATTTCTCTACGATGAAGCCCTACCAAAATATTCATCTCCATACCTCTCTCATCCAATCCTCTCCTTCTTCTCCATGCCTAAGGGTTGGGCAAAATCTGCAAGCAAAGATCAAGTCCCGTTGGCATGAAGATCAGCGAAAGACGATGGTGTTCGTGAGACGAATGCGCAGGCTTTGGAGTTTGTTTTGAGGATTCTTTGAGAAGGCATCATATCTGATCTTTGGAGATTAGATGTAGAAGAAGGAGACTTTTAGATCTGACCTGAGTGGATATCGGTAGAGGTTAGATGCGTGCACGGCTCAATCAGAATCTCAGATTAGTCGTCAGATCATCACAATGGATAAACAGTTTACCTGATCAGGTGATAACTATTATTATTTTTTTTATTTTTATTTTATTTCTAATTTTAGATCAATCTAAACAGATTTGAGAACTCTCAAATTTGGTCAAATCATAGAAAATTTTTAAAAATTATTCTACTACAAATTTGATTCGATTAGATGCATCCTGCGATAGGAAAACCCATTTTTTCCTTCAATCGGTATTAGAGCAAGGTTGCTGCTTCCAGATCTATCTTTAGATTGATCTAAAATTATCTTTTATGATTTGATTATTTGATTTTTAGATATTATATAAGATGTAATCAGATCTGAAATCAAAAATTGCATGTTTTAAATATATATGTTTGACATAGACAATGTATGCTTTAGTTTAGATCTGCTATTCTATATCATGATAGTTTTCAAATATATTTTATATTAGACCTAATTTAATATTTTATAATTTGATCATTTAAGTTTTAGATGTTACATTAGATATAATCAGATCTAAAACATAAGGTCTAATTTAAAATTTTGATATATGTGATATAGGCAGCATATTTCTAGACTAGATCTCTAGTTTAATCTCATAGTCCAGATCAAAAATTTTATGAAATATTCATTTAATTTTTTGAAGATTATGTGATTAGATTAGTTAAATTTTAAATATTATATATGATATAATTACATCTAAAAGCATGAGATGCATTTAAAATTTTCATATGTATGACATATGTAATGCATGTCTAGACTAGTTACATAGATCTATGCCATGAGTTTTCTAAATTAAAATTTTTTATAATGAGATCATTTAAAATTTTACTTTTAGATATTACATCAGATGTAAATAGATCTAAAACATAAATTTAAATATTAAATTTAATACATGAGATGTATGCAAAGCATGTATAGATTAGATCTTAAATCATGTAACAGTTATATGCTTCAGATCTAATAGTTTTGTAGTACAGTTCATATTTCTAATTAAGGCATTTTCATTGGCCATCCGGTCATAAGAGTAAGAAGAATTTAAAAGCCCTCTCATTCCATTCGATGGGGTGCTCTTATGGTGTGTAGGGGTGCTGCATTTGTCCTTAATCAGAAATCAAAAACTTATTTTTCTACAAAATCCTAGATCCTGAAACTCCAGGATTTCTATGCATGTTTTGTTATTGAACCCTTGAACTTAATTAAGAATTAAGTTTATAAAATTAATTAGGTTTAGAAATTATGAATTTTTAGATCTAAGACATCTTCATAAATCATGGGTTCAAGTGCGGATAGCTCAATTAGGTCTAGCAATTGATCAAATCGAATCAAAAGTTGGTTAGGTAGGATCAAGAGTGCTTAGATTTGACCAGCCTAATAGGCTTAAGTCTGGATCAAGATCGACTCACCGTCACATGTGGTTGATCAAGTTAAGACCTAATTTGGCTCCGTGGTTCGAGCCTAGATTGTAAGCTAACTCGATCAGTTCTGGTCAGATAAATCGGTATCTAAGGTAAGTATGGCAAATATGACTAGTGGTCTTTAATTAGAAGCTATTCAATTTGAATGTATTCATGATGTGTTAATGGCATATTTCTTCCATTGATTTCACTTACATGATCGATTGAGTCGATCCAGTTCTGGTTTGAGGTGGCTAACGATTTGAGCTAATCCATGCCACTAGGTTAGTCAGAAATGTTATGACTAGTTGAGTCTAAGAGATGAAATCAAATCTTCCTAACAAAATATTAAGTCCTAGGTCTTCCACCATTGTAGATGTGTGGGCTCTTCTTGGGGTTGATTGTTCTTGGCTGGATACAGTGGTTCAGTTGCACTGAAAAGATGCAACCATATCTATTAGGCATTGGATGCTATGGATTGGAAGATGGATTGGGCTCAATATTTTGGATACGATGAGGGACCCAATTAGAAATCTAATTTATGCAAATGGTTGGTTTGGCTTAACTAAGGAGTGAAGCAATATTTCGGGCATGGTGAGCTTCATGAATCAGAGACCAAGTTTGGATGCATCATGTTTAGAAAAATATTGGACAAGAGTTGTCTACTCATCCATTGACTCATCATCAATAACTATTAGGTGAGGTGGTGAGCCAGTCGGTGGGACCGCACCATCCACTAGAAATCAATGATCGTGAAGATTTTTGCATCTCTACCAAGAAAGTGTAGGAATTTGAGAAAATAGTAGGAGCCTAATTTGTTTAAAAATGAAGCTCCTAAATAAATTGGTTGAATCAAATTACAAGTCTAACTAAAAACTTTGACTCTCTACAGAAAAATGTCTGCATCAAAACTCCTAGCCTGAATCCTAGATACCCATAAGTTGACCAAACCGATTTACATGGATTGGCTAAAGAACTTCAAAATTGTTTTGGATTTCAAATGGTTGACCTATGTATTGGACCAAGACCAACCCCACTATACTAGCACGTCCGATCGTGGATCAGAGAGCGTCTCATGAAAAGTGGTCGAACAATGATAACAAAGCTAGGTGCTACGTGTTGGGCTCAATATCATATGAGTTGCAGTGCCAACATGAAGACATTAGGACTGCTCACCAAACATTGGTGGACCTACAAGAGTTGTTCAGTGAATAGAGTCATGCAGCACATTATCAAGTCTCGAAGAGACTTTTTAAGGTGCAAATGCATGATGGGTAGTTGATCCAAGATTATTTCTTGGCAATGATCAAGGACCTAAAGAGCTTGAGAAGCTCAGAGCCTTGATGGTCAAGGAACTATAGATTGATGTGATCCTGCAGTAATTAATTGATTCGTATGGGCAGTTCATTATGAACTTTCATATAAATAAGCTTCAGTGCATCTTGGTTGAGTCAATAAATATGCTAGTTACTACTGAGCAAATTTTGAAGGATTCAAAGGGCTCAGTTCTGGCTATGGAGCAGACTTCTTTTAAGAGAAAGTCTTTTGGAAAGAAGAAGAAGTCCGCAAAGAAGTAGAAAATAGAAGGAAAAAAGAAGGGCAAGCCGAAGAAGAAGGCCATGGAGAAGAAAAAGTGTGTCCACTACAACTCCAATGGCCATTGGAAGCAGGACTACCCTACGTACCTGGCCAGCCTGAAGAATAAGTAGGAAGAATGACCTTTTGAAGGAATGCTCGTCATTGAGTCTGTCGAGCAAAACATGAATAACATAGGATCAAAATGATCTAGAGATAGTGTTAATGAAAGGTACTATGGCACATTAGGCTAGATCATATAGCTGAAGATAGGATCAATAAATTGGAGAAATTCGGACTAATGGGTCCGTTGACTTTCGAGTTATATCCAATTTATGAATCATACTTTTAAGACAAAATGATCAAGCTTTCTTTTATAGGATATGGGAAAGAGCCATAGACCTACTTGCCCTGGTACATATAGATGTGTGCAGCCCATTCGATGTGCCGGTCAAAGGCAACTATATCTACTTTATTATCTTTACCGATAATCTATCTCGATACGGATATGTGTACTTGATACGACACAAGTTTGAAGCCATTGAAAAGTTCAAGATGTTCAGACATGAAGTATAAAAGCAAATTGGAAAGCCCATTGAGGTTCTTCGATCAGATAGAGGATGTGAATACCTTAGTTGAAAATTTTTGGACTATCTCAAGGATAATGGTATAGTCTCATAATGGACTTCGTCTGAAATATCTCAACTTAACGGAATTTCAGAATGAAGAAAATGAATCCTATTAGATATGGTCTATCCATGATGAGCTTCATGAATCTTTCAGAGTTTTTTTAGGAACATAGTTTAATAGGATTCCAGTTAGATATATGTGCCCTAGAAGCCAGAATTGGCTGACACTTGTAATACACTTCTAGGGGCAAAATTGTAATTTTGACTATAATTAATGAAATAGGTTATTTTCTATCACACCCGTGTATTTAGTGTCTGTGATACATCCTTTGAGTTAATGGTAATGATAATTCATATTTTCAAGAGTTGAAAATTTAAGACATGAATAATCATTATTAACTCATAAACAGCTCCCGACCATAGGATCATCACAAGGATGGTGATTGATCCGGAAGGTTGGTGTACGATCGCTTCTCTTTAGTAGATGAGTCTTGAGTCTACGGTGTGAAGACACCGGAGCGAGAGTACAGGTACTCGTTAGAGAACGAGGGCACTGAGCGTGACCACCTCGAGTAGTCATTAGGGAGTCTCATGTCTCCATGCCCTCGAGTCCTTCCAGTGGGCATTGGGCCTCGGAGCTTCCCGTCGAGGGAGAGACAAGGGAAGGAAGGAAAAAGAAGAAAGCTATCACCAAGATGTCCCGCAAGGCTCGCCTTAGCGGGCCGGATGGCGACAGTGATGAATGAGGGGAGGATCCCTTCGACAACCCAGAGATCATCCAAAATCTAACTGACCGATTCGTCATGCCGGAGGTGGTGGATCACATGGCCGACCTTGACCCACGGCAACTCATTTGGAGTTCCCTCGGAACCATCCTCAAGGTAACTGCTCCATCGCTCGACCATTCTACTCCTCTCTTTTCTTCTCCTTCTCCTTCTTATTTTTTTCTTTTTTTTAACATCAATCGCTTGTTGCAGTCAGGTTACCAGATGCTCGCCTACATCAAGAGGGTGTGCCATCAGGAGGTGGAAGCACAGAAGGTCCAGGAGGGCCTTCAAGTCGAGATCTGTCATCTTCAAGAGAGGATCACCGAGGTCAAGCACCTTGCAGAGGAGAAGGCGGCAGACATCGGGAGTCTTCAGAGCGTGCTTCAGAAAGAGGAGTTCATCTCGACCAGACTCAGGGCTGCATTGGCCCTAGAGGAGGAGAAAAAGAAGGAAGTCGAGAATAAGGTTGCCAAACTGGAGGCCTAAATGGTGAAGTCGATCTTGGAGGTGATGACCCAGGCCATGGAAGAGTTCAAGACCTCTTCCAAGATGAGGAATCTAAACATCAAATTCAGCCAGGAGGCGTTCATCAAGGGTTTCGAGCTCTGGAAGGAAGGGTGGCTCGAAGGTTTCCCAAACTCGACCTTAAATTTCTGGAGGAGGAGAACGACGTAGAAGCGGAACCATCCAATGCTGTAGTCCATCCTTCCTTCGTCGAGCTTGTGTCCAGTCCGTCTGAACCTACCATAGAAGCACCCGAGCCAGTTCATGCATCCGAGGTAGTCGAGAGCACTCCTACCCCACCTTCCATTGCCCCTTTCGAGGTTGAAATCCTCAAGTAGTTGCACATTTTACTTTTTTTTTTTATTTTTTCATTTTATACACTTTATACTCAAATTCTTGATTAAATGAAAGTGGATTTCTTTTTGTCCATACCTTTGAGCATGTTTCAAACCTTGAATGTAGTCTCTCATCGACATTGACCCACTGCCTCAAGGGGTTTCCCTGAAACCCTTAATAAAATGCTTGAAGAAGAAAGTCCATCAACTGAAGAAGAAGTTAAAGAAGACATAGGACGACCTTCAAGCTTTGCAGAATAATACTTCAGAGGTGACCAAAGAGGTTACTCACCTCTGGAACTTGCACATTAAAGACTCCGCTAGTTTTAGCATTTAGAAGGGGAGCTTTTAGAGGGAGCTGGCCGAACTTCGGAAGAATGCTAGCGACAAATCGTGGGCATTGATGGTGAAGATCGGCTCCCTCAAGACTCAACTCAAGGCGGTAAAGGAGAAAATTCAACTTCTGAAGGGAAGCTCACCATGGTCCTCCGATAAGACGCGATTTGAGTGGGACTGGTCGACGAGGTTTTACACACTTCAAAAGCAGCTGCACGATGCCGAGCTCACATATGAGACTTACCGATTGGGCTGGAGTGATAGGATGTCCAAGCTAGAAGAGAAGCTTTGTGCTTCCAACAATGAAGTAGCCCAGCTCCAGTGGCAACTCAATGATGGCTTTCGGACTGGTACAAGCAGGGAGGCTGAGGAGGTCACCTTCTTGAAGAGGAGCATCGGTGAACTTTAGGAGTCGGTCCGTGCGGGAAAGGCCGAGGTGCAATGATTGAACCTCGAGCTGACTTATGAAAGTCAAGCTACCGAGGATGAGGAGGTAGAGTCCGAGGTCCTAAAGAGGAGGCTATGAGAGTTAGAAGAGAACTATTGCCGAGCCGATAGGATGTTATGTGATAATATGAGGCAGAGAGAGCTTGAGGAGGAGGTCGATAGTCTTAAGGAGTCTTTATTAATGGCCACCAGTTCGAAGTCTGAGGAGTCTGACCCTTCTTTAGATTTATCCTTTCTTGATCGACTAAGCTGAATCTAGGTCAACTGAAATTGTGTGCCAAGTATGCCAAGAAATTTTTAATAGCCATTCTTGTCCAATTTCATTTGTAGGCTAGACTTGCCCTATTTATTTGATTTAAATCCTTATTAACCTTCTTTTTAAGGAGTGTTTAGGCTAAATTTTCATTAAATACCTCTTGAGTGGTAGTACTATATTTAATTGATAAAAATCACTTGGAACAAGATGAGCCCTTAAAATTTAAACTACACATCCTTAAAAATAAAGTTAGATTTTATAACTTATACAGAAAACTCTTTGTCATCATCAAAATCAATCTTTAGGTTAATAATGTGACTGTTTAAACCAACGACTCAATCTTTGGCATATATTAATTAGCTATTTAGCTCTGAACCATTGCCAAGATCGTAATTAGAAAAGTGTCTCATCATCGTTTTGGAAATTCTATCAATCATGATGCTACTTTGAGAAGTGTGCTGACACCGACACATCCATCATAAATGCAATACCCAAAAATTTCCTATAGTAAAACATAAAGGACAGCTATGGTGGCTTAGCTTCATGCTTGGCTCTAGGCTTTGCTTCATGGCTCATCTTCGTTGGTTGTACTTACCTACTATTCTACTTTCTTTGCCCGAGTCACCAAGTGTCATGCCCCGACCCAAGATCGTGAACCAAGGTCATGGCAACCACCGCATACTTATAGAAAGCTCTCTCCACAAGCATGCAAGGCATCTTACCATGATATCATAAAGCAATAGCAAAATAAAATCCAAATAATTGATGATCAACTTTAGTTGAAATAACTAAAATAAATGTCTTACAAATAAAATTCTACAGTTTATATCAAAGTTTAATAAATCTTAATCTAAAAGAAAATATAAAACTCTACCTCTAATTCGCTCTTCCACATTGAATCTCCAAATCAAGTTAAATCTCTGAATCTATAAAAATAAATAGAAACTATTAGGGATAAATTCTTTCCTGCCAAAGTTCGAGAAGGATTCGGACCTTGGTGCGACCTTGTCTAGTGACAGCAACCATAGCTAACTTCATGCAATAACTCGAGAACCTCCGGTGCCTCATGGGTCTTGCTTGAACGAGCTTGAATAGTGGCTGTGGCTCTCAAAGTAGTTAAGTGATCGATCATAATGTAGTCTGGCTTGACCGACCTTGAAGTTGTTTGGACTCTCTCCTTACCGGAATCCATCCAAATTGTTTAACACTAGATTGATACTAAATCGATAGAACCCCTCCTTCTTGGATGAACTTCTACAATCTACAAAGAGTAGCAGACCTCTACATTCTTGCACTAAGAGCTTTAGATACGTGAGCGAAAGAGCCTCATCTCCACTTTATTAACCTTCGAACGTTCATGAAAGTAGTAGAGCTTCAAAGAAAATGATTGAGTCACAAAAGTATCATAGTCATCCATAGCCACCAACCAAGCTCTCATCGGCCGATCTCCATCTAGTCACCACTAGGCTCCTTCTAGTCGAACTTCTTTTGGTTGAACTCGTCCAGTCTTCTGGACTCCCTCAATGATGCCCCAGTCAGACCTCCTCCAGTGGATCTCTTTTCGAACTACCCATAGTTAGATTTCTTTTGGACTCCTCCAGTGGATCTTCTCCTGAATTCCTTTCAGATAATCTCCTTTCGGATGACCTTCTCAGTTGTACTCTCATCGAATGAACTTTGTTAGTCATCCTCCTTCTGGATGATCTTCTTCAATCAGATTTCTCCATCCAATCTCCTTCCAGATGATCTCCTCTAGGCAAAATTATTATGAACGAACTCCTTTCTATCGCCAGGCAAGTTTCTTTTAGTCAACTTTCTTCCAATCATCCAGAAGGATCTTGTCATCCACATGAATTCAGCTACTAACTTAATACAAATCAACATACAAGTAGGCGACCTTAAAAGAGTCTGAACTATGAAACTAATGTAACCCGAAGCTCTTCACTGCCAATACCTGCTCCATTCGAACTTCAACTACTAAATCCCAATGGACTAACACGTCATGACAACGAACACTACCCTTCGTAATAAACTCCACATGGCCTGAACGACCCACTACCAAATGGTTACGACTATCACCATCAGTTTGTTATAGGCTCCATCTATAAAAGAAACCCTCTAGATATATTTTCTCTAAGCTCTCATTCTCCTTCCCATTGCTCTGCTTCTTAATTTTTTGAGCATACCATTTCTGTTGGCCAAAAGAATCGACTTGATCGTCGAAGGATCCTACCGGAGCCATCACACCCGACTTCGATCAGGACTTTATTTTGTAGGTCATCAGTGGTGACCTCATCTCCCTCAACTCCAATTTACTGTAGCATCAACCAGATTCTGCACCAACAGATTTGGCACTAGAGGAAGGGCAACATCTGAGCCCTTGTTCTAAAATAAGTGTTCAGTCGATTTTGTTTACCTTCTCCTTTTGATCCTTCAAAATCCATCTCTATTTGATCTCTTTTGCTTCAGAAATACCTCTAAAAAAGATTACCACTTGGAGATCCACTACCTCTGCTATCAGATCTAAGCCAAACCCACCTACTTCAACACCATCACCAATACCACGACCTCCTCCATCGGCGATAATGGTGGATCCAGAGCAATTTAACTTATTGGTATAGTAGGTTCATGGCCTCACCGAAATGGTGCAAGCCATGCAGCAACCCCCAGTGACTGTCCAGTCAAAAAACCTTCCATCAGAATGTTAAGAACCAATCCCAAGGAGGCATACTCGAGTCAGCAGACCCATCGCATCTAAGAAGGGGAAGCAGAGAGTAGAGAGCCCCTATTCCGATCATGATTTTTTTTTAGAAGAGACCTTTCCTATCTACAATTAGAAATCCTCCGAGATCCATAATCGAGATGAGGCCTTCGATTGGAAGCTTCAGAAAATGGATCGACATATTAAAGAGCTCTGCCATGCTGCCCCAGCTAACTACAACAATATCTGTACTGACCCTCCTTTCTTCCAAAGAATCATGCAAAAGTCGATCCCACCAAACTTCAAGTTCTCCTAATTCAAGAGCTACGATGACACCACTAATCCGATCGACCATCTGGAGGCCTTCCGAATCATGATGCTAAAGAAAAAAATAGATTTTTCTATTGTAGGATGCATCTGATCGGATCAGATTTATAATGAAATAATTTTTAAAAATTTTTTATGATCCGATCAGATCTGAAGTTCATAGATCTGATTAGATTAATCTAAAATTAGAAATAAAATAAAAATAAAAATGGTGATAACAATATCACCTGATCGGATAAACTGTTTACCCATTATGACGATCTGACGACTGATCCGAGATTCTGATTGAGTTATGCATGTATCCGGCCTCTATCGATATCCACTCGGATCAAATCTAGAAGTCTCCTTCTTCTAAATCTGATCTCCAAAGATCAGATTTGATGTCTTCCCATAGAACCTTCAAAATAAACTCTAAAGGTTGCGCATTCATCTCACAAACACCATCGTCTCTCACTGATCTTCGTGCCAATGGGACATGATCTTTGCTTGCAAGTTTTGCCCAACTCTTAGGCATGGAGAAGAGAGAGAGGATCAGATGAGGGAGGTGTGGAGATAAATATTTTGATAGGACTTCATCATAGAGAAATGGTGATGCATGACAACTTGCGTAGGGCCCTATTTATAGACCTAGTCAAGAGTCCCTTTGCATATAACTTTGAACAGGTCAAAGTTTAACATGCAGAAGAACTCCTCCATGATCTCCATGCCCCACACCATATTTTTTCTATATTTTTTCATACAAAACTCAAAAATATGGCATGAAAAAAAGGATAAGGTGAGTAGATGGCACAAACTCTTATCTCCCTAGACATTTGAATTAAATTCAAATGACTTGACCAGTCAAATCAAATTTGAATGGGTGCCTTCTCTTATCCATCAGATGTGCACATCATAAAGGGGTGTGTGCTTACAAACTCCACATAAATTCCATATGGACGTGCGACCTCAGATAAATTCTAGGAGGCGCATGCCATATCTCTTCTTTCCTACATACTGGTCAAAATGACCTTGTCTCTTCCATCATAATGGATTGAAGAAACTTTTCAAGTCCATCTTCAGTATTTATTGCAAGTTACAATAAGTTAGCATTGTAATTATGATCAGAACTAGCGACTACACGCAGTCTAAGTCAGATCAAGAAAAATCCATCTAGAATTTTTTAGAGAGGCTTGTCCAAATTTCATCCTATGATTTTAGGACAAGCCCTAATATGGCAAACACAACTCTTATCTTGTTTCGATCTTATGGGATTTAGGACAAGTCTTGATTAGGCTAGGACAAGATCCAGTCAGATCAATATAAATTCCTCTAGAGTTTTTGGATAAGCCTTGTCCAAATAGTTTCACAAATTAGCAGGTCTCATCCTATTTCCATCCGACAGATTAGGACAAGCCTAGATTAGGTTACGATAAAACTTTTCTAACCTAGACAAGTTCTAGTTAGACTAAGACAAACCTATACAAGGCTCTTGGGTGAGCCAAATCTAATTTGGCTCAATCAAGATGATACAGAAAGACTACAGAAGGAGAATGTTAGGCTCAATCATGAGATAGCATGATTTTTCTTAACCTAATTGGATCTAATCCAAATCAATCAAACTGGATTAGCTCAATTGATGAAATCTAGATCCAAACCCTGATTTATGTGATCCAGTTAGGTTTAGTTCTATATGGTAATGGAATATGTCATGATCTCCATCATCGAAATATCTTTTGATGGACCAGAACTCTTTCGATTTACCTAATTAGAATCGTCAATCATCAAGATAATTCTAATTGATCCCAAAATCCATCAATGACACTTAGCAGTATATGGTGGCAATCCATCAAAATCGAATAGCGAACCTCTCAGTGCAGCTATCTATGTGATTAGGTTCTTCTATCATGAGCCCTGAAGGGATTAGGGTTAAGGTGAACTCGTCAAACCAACACCTATCATATGAATGAATCATTCGATTCGAGTCCGATGTGAAATCCTAAATAGAAACTTCTTTTTATTATTTTCAACCACTAACCATGGCCATGAATTTAGGACCCAATCTTATGATCATCATAGACTACTCCTCCTCTAAAAACGATCCAATTCCTATTTGGTTCGATCATTCCTATAATGAACATGCTATATGCCAAACATACCCTCAGGATTCCATTAATGGCTAGGACGGATGTCTGAGTTATGATGTAGTCAAACTATAACATCCTCAGGTGAACCTACTGATCACTCTCAGATCAAACATGAAGTAGACACATGCTGCAGCATCGACGTAGTCATGTGACTGAGAAGGATAGGCTTTCTTATGACTGCTCGAGGTGGTCACACTTAGTCGCCG
>QRFJ01001958.1:0-32448 GCA_006176705.1 Cocos nucifera | reverse complement strand
TAATAGCCGTATAACTCAACACAAGAACGCATTTCAGGTCGTAGGTAGCTTCCAATTTTAAAAACCAGTCGGTCGTCTGCTGCAAAACTACCTTAGACACAAATTGTTGAGTTCAGAACCCGAATTTGGGTTAGCCTACAATTCCAGGACTCGTAACCTGCTGATCCGAATTAGGTCTTGCTTGATCGTGACTCCGATCTTGACCCAGAAACTTATCCGTATTAGGCTGGTCTATATATAAGCATGTGTGATCCCATCTAACCAACTCTTTGATTCGGCTTATCAACCGTACTGTAGACCTAATTGAAGCTACCCCCAAGCCCTGACGAACCAGCTATTATGAATATGTTTCTTAGATCTAAAAATTTCTCAAGTTTAGGACCTAATTGATATTCCATAAACTTCAACTCTTTAATTAAGTTTAGGTCATAAACCAAAATATGCACAATAAATCCTAGCGCGTTTCAGGAGACTCTAGGGTTTTGCAGAAGTAAGTTTTGGGTTTCTGGATTAAGACTGAACACGCAGCCACCCCTACACGTTCATAAGAACACACCCCATCGAATGGAGAGATGCGCATATTTAATACCTTACTTTCTTGCTCTGAATGACCGCTACTGGCCAAGATGAGGAATGCACTTAATCCAGAACATATAAATGTTACAAAACAGGTTATAGATCTATAATCATATATCTCATATAACAAATTTAGGATTCTAATCAGGCCATGTATTTTGCATTACATCTCATGCTATCAAACCATGCATATTTTTCAGATCTAACATTATCAGATAATTAATCTAAAAAATTTAGATTTTAAATTTGACTCTAATCAAAATAAATTCTAATCTAATAATTATGTAGAACTTTTCAATACAACTAGTCTTAATTCATTTTCGCACTCTATCATTATTCTCACTATATGATATTTAAAATTAAATAATTTTACTTCTATTTATCAGAATGTTTATTATTAACATCTGTTATAATATCAGAAAATAGTAAATAAGAAGATCTAAAATTATGATGTTAATCAGATTAAATTTCAAAGCACATGTGCAACACTATATCTATATAGAACTATTTCTATATCTTAGAACTAGTCTTGACATATCTTCTCATTCGTCTTAGTGATCCAAATTATCTTAATTTGTATTTTTTTGATTTCAGATCTGATCACCACTCTCATGTGGCATCTGAAATCACTTTATTTCTAATTAAATATTTGAAATTAAAATTCAGATCTAAACAATTTTAGAAATTCCTGGCGTCTAGATAACCCAGGTTGAAGCGGGAAATCCTGATTTCCCGATCCAGGTTCGTCCAGAATCTGCATTAGATCAAGTAGATAATATTTTAAAAAATTCTTCTCTTGATCTCAATCAGAATCTTGACTATATTTAGATCTAATTCTTATTATTTTAATAAATAACATAAAAATAAGATAAATTTTAATCTAAATTTAATTTACCTGAATTTGGGTTAATTCCTATTACGCCTGTAGATGATCCTGATTGCAGCGGCAGGTCTGGACTCTAAGCCACGAAGCGCCTTTCGGCCTCTATCCGCGGTATCCACTGGCAGATCGGATCTGAGATCCTCTCTCGTTATCACAACCTCCACAAAAATCAAATGATGTAAGATCTGCATCCTGGAGGATTCTTCAACAACTTCTTTTGAAGCCATCTGCAAGGTCGTCCTTTTGCAGCCAGCGCAGACCTTCTCTTTTGATAAGCCTTTCTTGATCCTGGAATCGCACCAAACCAAAGTCCAAAACACATCTTTGGACGGATTGAGCAAGGGGAGAAGAGACTATGGCTGGAGAAAGGAGGTGGGAGGCAAGCCTTCAGGGGCAGATTCTTAATAGGCATTCACTAAGACTTTAGAATTAGGGTGGCGCAGGGTCTTTTATTTATACGACCTCTCTTGTGATCCAACTCCTCTTCCTCTCAACCAATCACAACCCTTTGCTGAAATCAGAATCTAAATTCTGCCATTAGGTTGGCAATAGCAGAACCCCTGGAATTCCTCCTTAAGAGCGGTGCCTAAGACCAGTCAAACTGGATTCTTAGTAGAACTCTGATTGGAATCCCAAGAAGAGGAGGTGGACGATCCTGTCCAACAATGGACCTCCAAGGCCCTCCTACCTTGGGCTCACCGACCACCCTTGGCGCTGCGGCCCTTGACTTGCAGGCGTTCTGGCAGGGGACAGGCCCCACCGTCCTACTCCAATAGGTGCATGACACTAGTGAGTCAAAAGTCAAAGAGCGTTCAATGAAGTCAACGATTTGACCGAGTCAAAGCTTAGACTTTTCGACCAAAGTCCACAGAACAAGAAATGGCAGTGACCAAAAATGGCAGGTAAATGTCTTACAAAATGAAGGACAACCTATGTTCTGAACTTGGACAACCCTACCAGTCCAGACCATATGAAGGCCTTCCTGATTCGGCAGCACAAACTCCTTTGGCTTTCAGTCAGAGGACCGAACTTATTTTGTGATAGTTCTAAAAAGAAGAACGTTAGGTTCTTCATACCCCTTCTCGGTCGTAGTGAAAGCATCGTCCTGGGAGCTCCACACAGTCATTTCCACTATGCAGGAAGACCACTTCGCATTGAATATCTACGCATTACAGCGACAACATCAGAGTACACAAAACTATAGAACTAAGATCATATAGCAAATTGTAAGCCTCCACCAGGATTGCACAGAAACACCCACTGCGCTCAGGTCCTCGTAGGTCGCGGAATATATTACAGAGACATTTACAATTACATGGGTTAATCCATTTCATACTGGAGCGCATAAAAGAATCGTATACATATAGCGCTACAAAAATCTAGATCTCTATCGTTAGATGGCTCAACTGCTCCGAAATTGTGCTAAAAACATTATATAACAGAAATTTCAAAGTGGATTCAGACATACTTCATTAGTAGAAACAGTAAGAAGGGATGGTCCATCTTTAGTCAACTTAGTCAGGAAGTTAGTCGACTCAGTCTTAGAGAACAGTCGCAAGGTAGAAAGTATAAAAAAAAAAATTTCAGGATTCAGGGGACTTAGTCGACTCAAATAAAGTTAGTTGAATAAGTATAACATCCCAAACCAGCAAAATAGAGAATTAAAAGATTTTATTCAAGTATGTATAGTATTGATATCTTAGAAGATATTCAAAGTAATATTAGTGGTTATAATAGTTTTGAAGTATAAATTATGATTATTTGTTGTTGTGAATCCTGAAAAATTTTTAAGTCTAAAAGTTAGCATCTATAAGGAGGGCTATATAAAATATGTATTTTCCTAAAATAAAAAATTTCGGTAATTGATCCCTAGGTGTTGGTATGTTGCAAAATGATTTTTAACAAATCTTGGGGATCCTTTAACCTATGCATTCTGAAGCAAGAAAGTTTTAAAAGGTTCAAGTTCGGAGAATCTGAACTAGAACCCAAATTTTGGAATCCTATTCTTAAGAATTTTAATTTTTCTAATTTTTTTGTTGAATCCAAATAGGAGGATGTTTTTTATTTACATTTATATTTTAAAATTAATGGAGAGTGAAATAAATAAGGAAATATAAATAAGCAGAGTGCTGAGTAAAGCTATGAATAGAGGATGAAATAAGTTTTTGTTGAAACCCAGGGGAAGAGGACGATACTTCTCCAAGCGGTGTCAACACTATCTTAGAAAAATAGAGAGGAAGTTTCTGAAAGTCTTATGGCGGTGCAAGAAGGGGGTCGACACTTGCTTGATAAGGTGTCGACACTTTTCTTGAGAGGTCGACCTATGAGATGACTTGAGGGATGATTTAGGAGCTAACCTGTGTGTGGGTGTCGACACTTATTTCAAAGGTGTCGACCCCAATCACGAAAATTCCTAGGAGCGGATTTTAGCCGAGAAGATTTTGAGTTGAAATTTTTAAATCGTTCTTCAAGGGATGAGTGAGTAGCTTAAAGACTTAATTAATAGCTAGAAACTTCCGGTGTCAACACCTCAGTAGGTCAAAGTTTAATGTGAATTTCCTGGTTTGACACCTAGCATCTTCTTCTTTTAAGCTATTCCTTTTCCACTACAAAACTCACCGATTGTCTTTGGGTTGTTCTGGGTTCTAAAATTTAACAAAGAGAAAAGAGGAGAAAAGAGAGTTGGGGAAGGTCTTGTTCTCAGAGAGTAATCAAAGAAAAATCAGTTAGGAAGAGAAGATTTAGAGATGAGTTGGACTGAAGGAGGAAAGTTGTTGAATTTGGAGGAAAGAAGCTTGTTCTGCTGATTGCTAGTTAGAGGTAAGATTCCTAAGCTCTAAATTAGGTTTACATTAATCTTCCAAGTGTTGTAAGTAAATAATAGGTTATAGTAAAGCAAGTTATATGATTTAAGCATGAATTAAGGATGAATTATTATTGTTTATCTTGATGAAAAATTATTTAAACAGTCTTAACAAATAGTTGAATATTATTGACTAATTCAGAAAATAGTTATGTGAATGAAAATATAGTTGAATCATTGAAAATCCCTGAATTATGTTGAAAGTTAATTAAACCTAAGCTAAGGTAAGTAAAGTGAATTGAAGTATGAACTAGAAGAGCTAATGAATAGGGATGAAAGTAAAGGTTGGAAGAATTAAAGAATAAGCCTAAGAGAGTAAAGTATGTGCTTTCATGTTCTTAAATCATGTGGAATTATATTAATCAGTATTTATTGGTGTTATAGGGGAAGAAAAGAATTGGAAAAAGTTAGCTAATCAGCTAGTAGCCTGTTGAGGTGAGTGAATTTTCTTATCTAGCTTTAGTATTCTCTTTCTTATATGAAAATCATATTCATTTTTATATGAATGAAAATAATAATTTGCACAAATATTTTACTACTTAGCACATATCTTGCTTGGAATGTTTTTAAATTAGTTTATCAGCATTTGAAAGTTTATTCAGTGTCAGCTTTTGGAAGAATGCATAGCATAGCATGGCATGCAGCATGTAGTAGCCAGCACCTCCTTGCGATCAAGTTCAACATAGTTCAGCAGTATATCAGAATGATCAGTATAGCTTGGTAGTGTATTAGAATGCCCAGTGGGGCTTTATTTTAGCAGCATTCATATTCAGCAGCATTCATATTCATACTATATATTGACTATCCATGGTAGGGGTGCGCTGGGGGTAGTCAGTCATAGCCATCAGCATTATTCAGAGAAAAAAAAGATGTGTGTATTTAGTTTAGCAGAATTTTTTTGGCTCACCAGATTTTATCAGCCCAGTAAAGTTGTTTTAGCTCAGCAAAGCCTTCTTTCAGCAAAATAATTTATTTATGGTCTTGTTCCTATTTGGATTACTCGTATTTGAAAGCACATCAGAAACATATGTTATATGTTATAACAATGAATATTTCAGCTATGTCTTCTTATTTTCCATTGTTAGATCACTTATCTATTCACTGAGACATTCCAAGTCTCACCCCTCTCTCTTTTCTATTACATTTCTTGGAGTAGCTTGGTTTGGAGGCATGTTTCAATATATGTTTCAGTATTTGTATATGTATCAGTATTTCTGGTAGAGGAAATGTTTAGGTGATATTGGCTTGGAAAGTAATATATTTTGAGAAGTAATGTATAGCTGAGATAGTTGAGCTAGAATTATTATATGTATATGTTTCAGCTTGTTTTATAAATGTGTATATTAAAAGGATGGTTAAATGAATAGAATGTATGAATAAAGCTTAGTTTTGTAAATTGGAAACCTTGAGGTTAGTTTTGTGAATTGTTGAGTGAAGTTAAAATATTTACTCTAGCAGATAAAGAAGTTAAATTGAAATGCTTGTGATTGATGGAATGATTGATCAAGGTAATTGTGTTGAGTAGGTTTAAATAATATTATAGCTTAGCTGTAGCATAGAAATCTCTTTAATCTTTAGATAAAAGTGGGGTGTGGCACCATCACCCATGGTTAGCAGGAGTGGGGTGTTACATTGTTTGTATCAGAGCAAGGTTAATGGTTTGTTGTGATGAGCAGGATGTAATTGTTGGTATGAGCAAGGTTAAATTGATGGTACGAGCAAGAATTAATAACCAATAGAGATAAGTAATAGTTTATGGATAATGAAAATCAACAAGGGTTTATGATCAATAGAGATGGATGAAAGTTTATAATCAACAAGCGTAAGAAATGGGTTATGAATAGTAAGGATGGACTTAACTAAGAGCAAAGGTTTATGATTTGTAGAGATGAGCCAAGGTTAATGAATCAAGGTCTATTAAAGATTCTTTTCAATAGCATTTATTTTAAGTTTATGTTTCAATATTGGGATGTTTTTCTTCAAGATTTATTTATCAGAAAGATTATTATAAAGGAGGAAATAAAGTTAATATTATCAATTGCATTTTGAGGAAGATGGTTCGTAAGGTCAGGGTTTGATGGAGATCAGTTACAGGTAAAAGATAGTAGTTGAGGATGTGGCTCAAGTAGGAGTCGAAGTCGAGGCCATGGTAGAGCAAGAGGAATTGTTAGTATTGGCTAAGATCATAGGACATTATCCAGTACTTTACCTATTGCCCTAAGAGAGGAGATAGAGACTTTACAATTGCATGAGAATGTTCCTGAACCTATATGTAGTACCCCAGCATTCTATTCCAAGTGCAAGTACCAACCACTGGACTGCAGAAATTTGTTGGTATAATTACTTAGGTAGTTACTACTGCAATAGCTTCTATTATTGACTTTCAATCTTAGAGTACGAAAGTACAAAGAAGTAATAAGAGAGCTAGAAATTTTGGGGCAATGAAATTTCATAGTGATCATAATAGAAGTGCTAGTCTAATTGTTAGTTCAGTCGGCCAAGTTCCTCAAATGCCTCAATGTATTAAATGCAGAAAGTTTCACTCGGGAGAGTGTAAGAAGGGGTTTAGAGGTTGTTTCCAGTGTGGATAGATGGGTCATCAGAAAAGAAATTGTCCAAACAAAGCTCCAATTAAATAGTTTCCATCAAAGTCTAATGTTTCAATTACTGATGTGCAAGCAAGTAAAGTGAAGACTAGTACCAGTGATCAAAATAGATTGAAGGAAAAAGAGTAGCAGGTGATGTAAGTTATCATAAGATGAAGGAAACAGGTATGAGTTAAATATTATAGTTTGAATTTATTTAAGTACAAGTTTAAATTGGAGGACAAGTATTCAATATTGAAATGTAATTCCTTATGATGTTATGAATTGTTAGTAGCTCTACATCTTGATTGATTAAGTACCTGGTTAATGAGCATGAGTTTAGTAAGTATATCTATAGTGTTGATAGCTTTTGAAATAAGTGAAGCATATGCATTCTTATGTTCTTTACATAAGTCAAGCATTGCATTATTTGTGAAGTATGTGTTGGTATGGCTTAATGAATATTGACGAGTAAAGAATCAAATGATAATTGAACTTAGATGTAAAAGTTTCAAGTTAAGAGAACATAAGATGAACTTAGATGTTAAGATATTGGGGGACCTATGCAATGTGAGTATTAGTTAAGGAATTATTTAAGTTGTTAGGAAGGATTGTAACTGTATCTAAGAAGGATTGGAATCATGAGTATTTAATATTTTGATTGAACATCAGTGATGCAAATAATAGAACAGAAGATTCTCGAGAAAATAGTATGATTGGTAGCAAGCTTAAAAAAAAAAAGAAAAAGTTGAATAGCTCATGAAGTATCTTAGTAAAGATATGGATATAGATATGAAAGAATCAAGTAATTATTCTTGAATGAAGGCCATGATATTATGGTAAGAAGAAAAAAAAATAAAGTTATGCATGTAAGACTTGCAAGTATGGCAAGCTAAATTAGGGATGCTTTAGAATTCAAAAGAATGAATGTTAAGGTAATCAGGATGATTTGAAATTCGAAGAGAATTTTGAGTTGAAAGTGTAAATTTCGAGGACAAAATTTATTTTAATAGGAGTGGAAATGTAACATCTCGAACCAGCAAAATAGAGAATTAAAAAATTTTTATTCAAGTTTGTGCAGTATTGATATCTTGGAAGATATTCAAAGTAATATTAGTGGGTATAATAGTTTTGAAGTATAAATTATGATTATTTACTATTGCAAGTCATAAAAAATTTATAAATTATGATTATTTACTATTGCAAGTCCTAAAAAATTTCTAAGTCTGAATGTTAGCACCTATAAGGGGGCTATATAAAATATATATTTTCTTGGAACAAAAAGTCCCGGTAATTGATCCCTAGGTGTAGGTAGGTTGCAAACTGATTTTTAATGAATCTTGGGGATCCTTTAACTTATCCATTCTGAAGCAAGAAAGTTTTAAAAGTTTCGAGTTTGGAGAATCTGAACTGGAACCCAAATTTTGGAATCTTATCCTTAAGGATTTTGATTTTTTTGATATTTTTATTGAATCCAAATAGGGGGGGTGTTCCTTATTTACATTTATGTTTTAAAGTTAGTGGAGAGTGAAATAAATAAAAAAATGTAAATAAGCTAAGTGCTGAGTAAAGCTGTTAACAGAGGATGAAATAAGTTTCTGTTGAAATCCAAGAGAAGGGATCGACACTTCTCCAAGAGGTGTCGACATTGTCTCAGAAAAACAAAGAGGAAGTATCTGAAAGTCTTGTGGCGATGCAAGAAGGGGGTCGACACTTTCTCAATAAGGTGTCGACACTTTTCTTGAGAGGTCGTCCTATGAGATGACCTGAGCGATGATCTAGGGGCTAACCTATGTGTGGGTGTCGACATTTATTTCAAAGGTATCGACCCCAATCGTGTAAATTCTTGGGAGCGGGTTTTAGCCGAGAAGATTTTGAGTTGGAATTTTTAAATCATTCTTCAAGGGATGAGTGAGCAGCTTAAAGACTTAACTAATAGTTAGAAAATTCTGGTGTCAACACCTCAGTAGGTTAGAGTTTAATGGAAATTTTCTGATTTGACAGCTAGCAGTTTCTTCTTTTAAGTTATTCTTTTTCCACCTTAAAACTCACTAGTTGTCTTTGGGTAGTTCTGGGTTCTAAAATTTAATAGAGAGAAAAGAGGAGAAAAGAGAGTTGAGGAAGGTCATTTTCTCAAATAGTAATCAAAGAAAAATCGGTTAGGAAGAGAGGATTTAGAGGTGAGTTGGATTGAAGGAGGAAAGTTGTAGAATTTGGAGGAAATAAGCTTGTTCTGCTGACAGCTAGTTAGAGGTAAGATTCCTAAGCTCTAAATTAGGTTTATATTAATCTTCCAAGTGTTGTAAGTAAGTAGTAGGTTATAGTAAAGCAAGTTATATGATTTAAGCATGAATTAAGGATGAATTATTGCTGTTTATCTTGATGAAAAATTATTTAAACAATCTTAACAAATAATTGAATGTTATCGACTAATTTGGAAAATAGTTATGTGAATGAAAATATAGTTGAATCATTGGAAATCATTGAATTATGTTGAAAGTTAATTAAACCTAAGCTATGGTAAGTAAAGTGAATTAAAGTATGAACTAGAAGAGCTAATGAATAGGGATGAAAGTAAAGGTTGGAAGAGTTAAAGAATAAGCCTAAGAGAGTAAAGTATGTGCTTTGATGTTCTTAAATCATATGAAATTATATTAATCAGTATTTATTGGTGTTATAAGGAAAGAAAAGAATTAGAAAAAGTTAGCAAATCAGCTAGTAGCCTATTGAGGTGAGTGGATTTTCTTATCTAGCTTTGGTATTCTCTTTCTTATATGAAAATTATATTCATTTTTGTATGAATGAAAACAAGAATATGCGCAAATGCTTTACTACTTAGCTTATATCTTGATTGGAATGTTTTTAAATCAGTTTAACAATGTTTGAAAATTTATTCAGTGTTAGCTTTTGAAAGAATGCATAGCATAGCATGACATGCAACATGTAGCAGCGACACGCCCTTGCGATCAGGTTCAGCATGGTTAAGCAGTATATCAGAATGATCAGTATAGCTTGGCAGTATATCAAAATGCCCAATGGGGCTTTATTTCAGCAGCATTCATATTCATATTTTGTATTGACTAGCCATGGTCTGAGTGCGCTGGGGGTAGTCAGCCATAGCCATCAGCATTATTCAAAAAAGAAAAAAATGGGTGTATTTAGTTCAATAGAATTCTTTTGGCTCAGTAGATTTTATTAGCCCAGTAAACTTGTTTTAGCTCAGCAAAGCCTTCTTTCAGCAAAATAATTTATTTATGGTCTTGTTTCTATTTGGATTACTCATATCTGAAAGGACATTAGAAAAATATGTTATATGTTATAACAATGAACATTTTAGCTCTGTCTTCTTATTTTTCATTGTTAGATTGTTTATCCATTCACTGAGACTTTTCAAGTCTCACCCCTCACTCTTTTCGATTGCAGTTCTTGGAGTAGCTTGTTTTGGAGTCATGTATCAATTTATGTTTTAATATTTGTATATGTATCAGTACCTCTGGTAAAGTATGAACTAGAGGAGCTAATGAATAGGGATGAAAGTAAAGGTTGGAAGAGTTAAAGAATAAGCCTAAGAGAGTAAAGTATGTGCTTTGATGTTCTTAAATCATATGAAATTATATTAATCAGTATTTATTAGTGTTATAAGGAAAGAAAAGAATTAGAAAAAGTTAGCAAATCAGCTAGTAGCCTATTGAGGTGAGTGGATTTTCTTATCTAGCTTTGGTATTCTCTTTCTTATATGAAAATTATATTCATTTTTGTATGATTGAAAACAAGAATATGCGCAAAAGCTTTACTACTTAGCTAATATCTTGATTGGAATGTTTTTAAATCAGTTTAACAATGTTTGAAAATTTATTCAGTGTTAGCTTTTGAAAGAATGCATAGCATAGCATGACATGCAGCATGTAGCAGCCGACACGTCCTTGCGATCAGGTTCAGCATGGTTCAGCAATATATCAGAATGATCAGTATAGCTTGGCAGTATATCAAAATGCCCAATGGGGCTTTATTTCAGCAGCATTCATATTCATATTTTGTATTGACTAGCCATGGTAGGAGTGCGCTAGGGTAGTCAGCCATAGCCATCAGCATTATTCAAAAAAGAAAAAAATGGGTGTATTTAGTTCAATAGAATTCTTTTGGCTCAGTAGATTTTATTAGCCCAGTAAACTTGTTTTAGCTCAGCAAAGCCTTCTTTCAGCAAAATAATTTATTTATGGTCTTGTTTCTATTTGGATTACTCATATTCGAAAGGACATTAGAAAAATATGTTATATGTTATAACAATGAACATTTTAGCTCTGTCTTCTTATTTTTCATTGTTAGATTGTTTATCCATTCACTGAGACTTTTCAAGTCTCACCCCTCACTCTTTTCCATTGTAGTTCTTGGAGTAGCTTGGTTTGGAGGCATGTTTCAATTTATGTTTTAATATTTGTATATGTATCAGTACCTCTGGTAAAGTATGAACTAGAAGAGCTAATGAATAGGGATGAAAGTAAAGGTTGGAAGAGTTAAAGAATAAGCCTAAGAGAGTAAATTATGTGCTTTGATGTTCTTAAATCATATGAAATTATATTAATCAATATTTATTGGTGTTATAAGGAAAGAAAAGAATCAGAAAAAGTTAGCAAATCGGTTAGTAGCCTATTGAGGTGAGTGGATTTTCTTATCTAGCTTTGGTATTCTCTTTCTTATATGAAAATTATATTCATTTTTGTGTGAATGAAAACAAGAGTATGCGCAAATGCTTTACTACTTAGCTTATATCTTGATTGGAATGTTTTTAAATCAGTTTAACAGTGTTTGAAAATTTATTCAGTGTTAGCTTTTGAAAGAATGCATAGCATAGCATGACATGCAGCATGTAGCAGCTGACATATCCTTGCGATCAGGTTCAGCATGGTTCAGCAGTATATCAGAATGATCAGTATAGCTTGGCAGTATATCAAAATGCCCAATGGGGCTTTATTTCAGCAGCATTCATATTCATATTTTGTATTGACTAGCCATGGTAGGAGTGCGCTAGGGGTTGTCATCCATAGCCATCAGCATTATTCAGAAAAGAAAAAAATGGGTGTATTTAGTTCAATAGAACTCTTTTGGCTCTGTAGATTTTATTAGCCCAGTAAACTTATTTTAGCTCAACAAAGCCTTCTTTCAGCAAAATAATTTATTTATAGTCATGTTTCTATTTGGATTACTCATATCTAAAAGGACATTAGAAAAATATGTTATATGTTATAACAATGAATATTTTAGCTCTGTCTTCTTATTTTCCATTGCTAGATTGTTTATCCATTCACTGAGACTTTTCAAGTCTCACCCCTCACTCTTTTCCATTGCAGTTCTTGGAGTAGCTTGGTTTGGAGGCATGTTTCAGTTTATGTTTTAATATTTGTATATGTATCAGTACCTTTGGTGGAGGAAATGTTTTGGTGATATTGGCTTGTAAAGCAATATATTTTGAGAACTAATGTATAGCTGAGATAGTTGTGCTAGAACTATTATATGTATATGTTTCAGCTTGTTTTATAAATGTGTATAATAAAAGGATGGTTCAATGAATAGAATGTACGAATAAAGTATAGTTTTGTAAATTGGAAACCTTGAGGTTGGTTTTGTGAATTGTTGAGTGAAGTTAAAATATTTGCTTTAGCAGATAAAGAAGTTAAATTGAAATGCTCGTGATTGATGGAATGATTGATCAAGGTAATTATGTTGAGTAGGTTTAAATGATATTATAGCTTAGCTGTAGCATAGAAATCCCCTTAACCTTTAGATAAGGGTGGGGTGTGGCATCATCACCCATGGTTAGCAGGGGTGGAGTGTTATACTAAGTCTTAGTCGACTCATAGAAAGTTAGTCGACTAAGTTTACTGTAATGACTAGTTTTCAGATTTGCAGCCTTTTTTGTCCCATACACCTCCCAATGGCTATTTTTTTGTCTTTAATGGCTAGATCACTTTCTCAAGATCTTTCAGATGACTTAAAATAGTGGAAAACCTCAAGGATACAAAAGAAAACCTTTAGAGCATTGAAAAGAATCTCTTGAAGAGTTTATTAAGCATTTACTAAGAAAGCCAAAGGAATAAGCTAAAAGAGAAAAGAAGGAGTTGCTTTTAGATTTATCTTTCATCCTTCCACTACAAATCATCCTCAAGCAAGTGAAAGCCATAGTGAATTAAAGTGTGGAAGTGATCAAGTTAAGAATCAAGGAGCCTCACTATTACTCAAGCATTTAAAAAGAATTCAAGCGATCAACTATCATCATTCTAACTTCTTTCAATTTTTCAAAGAGTTTTATTTCTCTAAACTTAATCTTTTGTATTCACTTTTGGGATTATTGTATTTCAAGTTTCTTTGAAAAGAAACTTGGGTTGGTCCAAGCGTTGAGTTGGATAAAAAGATTTTGATTGTTGAGCCTATTTGAAAATCAATCAAGATTGATTGTTAGCCCAAAGAAAAATAATCACTTGTGAGATTTTGGTTGGTGATTTGGAGAAAACCAACTGGGTTGATTGTAAGCCTGAAAAATAATCTTGTATGATTTTGGTTGGCAAGACAGAAAAAACCAACTAGATTTGATGGTGAGTCTGAAAAATAATTGGACTATAATTCTAGTTATGAATTATGGTTGAATTTCTAGATGATTTACTTAGGGAGTGAATGTAGGTGCTGAGTTTGGCATCGAACAACTATAAAAGCTTGGGCTTTGTATTTGTGTAGTTTAATTTCTATTATTCTTCATCTATACTTATATTTTTACTTTATCTCACCAAGCACATAGCATTAAAATTAAGCATAATCTAAATTAAAATTTTGAAATATCCAATTCATCCTCTCCTCTTAGGTAGCCATATTTGGGCAACACACATCAATTTGTCTTCTGAAGCTCTATATAAGGTCTACGACATATGCTTTTCCCTCATTTGACTTTGTCCATACTTATGCTAAAAGAACAAGGATAGCACGACCAGATTTCTACAATGGTGTCCAGGCTATCTATCATCTTCCTTCTATACATCCATCGAAATTTTATGGCCTTGTCGAAGTCCATTCATCTTCATAGGTTCTTAATAGGTATTCACCTTTCTAGCCTTTCTTTTGCCTTCTCAAGACCTCTCATCATCTTCCCTTTTTGTTTTCTATATCTTGCAATGGATTTGTTGCTTGAGGAGTAATCCATGAATAATGAGAGGGTGGGTTAGGGTTCTCCTAATCGAGCTTCGGTACGGTCGAGTGAAACTCCATCCAAGATTGCTTTAGGCCTAGATGTTGAAAACAACATCTTGGTAGAAGTTCATCTTAAGCAGATTCAAGCAAAAATTCATATCCATATTTGTTTTAAATAAATATGGATACAAATCAGATACCAAAAATAATGGATATAAATATAGATATAAGTCAAATAATTAAACTTTATGGCCATATAACCAAAGATATTACTAAGTGAAGAAAATTGAGCAAGATTTTTAACATGCATTTTCAAAATATTTTTAAAATTAAAGCAGCAAAAACTAAAATTAATCAAATATTAATCTACTGCATGCATTGATCTAATCAATTTAAATCCTACTTAGGATCTAGACATGCTAATATGTAATTTAAAATTTAAATATGATTAATTAGCAAATCGAATCTGCTGATCGATACGAGTTTAGAACTCGATACTTTTGTGCGGATAGCTGATCTCCATAATTTGAATCCACCAAAATAAGTTGTGGTGTCATATTATAGCCACACACTCATCCAGTCTCTATGGTTGGTCCACACGGAGCTCCTAATCCTGACCAGCTTCACTGGAGTGCTAGCTCCTCACCAGGGTCTTCGATGGTTGATCACGATCGATCCAATCGATTGCATTCTTTCTGATCTCCCAAACCATCCAAAAAATTAGAACACTAAGTATGGAGGATGATGAGTTGTTGTCTAAAGTTTGGTGATCATCGGGTACTCACAGCACTCAATCTCTCCACCCAAACCCAAAGATCCTATTCTAGGGTTTTACTCACCCAGAAAATCCTATCGTACCGAAAAACCTCTCACGCCCTCTCTCTTTGGAGTTTTCCTATGAAACAAATTTTTATGAGTGAAGGACTCTCCCTTCTACCATTACCTACTATCAAAAACAAATTTTAGATGGGCAACTAAAGGGAAAAAAATTAGAGAAGTGGTGTGAGAGAGAGTAAGGGTGCAAGAGAACTTTTCTCTTATACAGGAATTTTCTCATGCCCCAGGTAAGTGTGCCCACCTTTTATCTCTCTAAGAAATGCACCCCACACTCCTCACATATCCCTCATGCATGCATAAAAAAATCACATTTTTATTGGTGTGTATTCCATGGTAAAGCCGCATGGGAAGGATAAGGTATGGAGGTTGAACTTGTTTCAACCTCCATACAAAATTTGAATTCAAATTCAAACAAATCCATTTCCAACACTTATCCCAGACGATGATGAGTAGAAGGACTCTCCTTCTACTCAGCCTTAATAAAAAATTGTCCAAAAAAATGTGTGACAAAAGATAGGTAGGCATGGAGAATAGATAAGGAAGAGATTAGGTTTTTCAAATTTCAAGCCAACTAAGTTGAATTCAAAATTCAACTTAGTTTGAACTGGTCCAACACTTGGACCAGGTCAAAGACAGAAGAGAGGAAGGGCGCACATTCATTTCTGTTTGAGAAATCTCATGCAAAAATTAGAGGAGGACGTGGGTCATGGTGGAAAAGTCAAATATGGTGGGCACTAAGGAGAATTTAAATTCAAATCTCATTTGACTTGGTCCTAATTGTTTTCAACCAAACCAAGTAATTTAAACCAATTAGACTAGGTTTAAGCCAACAAAATTAGGCTTAATTCAAATGAATAAAATTCTAATTATTGGGGATAATTCTCGCTCTCGTCGAAGTCCGACCTGGTTTCTGGCCTAATGCAACTGATGATCATGGAAGAGCTTCAATCAAAAATTCCCTCCTCAGCAGCCGAACTCCCTCGATCGGCCGAACTCCTCCAACGGTCAAACCCAACCAAACTTCTCTAGCATCCAACCTCTAGGAGCTAAACTCCTTCTGAATCACTCCTGCAGTTGGGTTCCTCCAGGAGCCTGATTCCTTCTAGATCGCACCTATAGTTGGACTCCTCCAGGAGCCGACCTCCTTCCGAATTGCTCCTATAGCCAGACTCCTCTAGGAGCCAAACCCCTTCTGGTTTGCTCCTGCAGTCAGATTCCTCTAGGAGATGGACTCCTTTCAGATCGCTCCTGCAGTCGGACTCCTTCAGAAGCTGAACTTCTTTCAGATCGCTCTTGCTGTTGGACTCCTTCAGGAGCTGACCTCCTTCCGAATTGCTCCTACAGCTGGGTTCCTCTGGGAGCTAGACTTCTTTCGGATTGCTCCTACAGTCAGACTCCTTCAGGAGACGAACTCCTTCCAGATCACTCCTACAGTCGAACTCCTTCAGAAGCCGAACTCCTTTTGGATTGCTCTTGCAGTCGAATTCCTTCAGGAGCCGACCTCCTTCTAGATCGCTCCTACAGTCGAACTCCTCCAGGAGCTGACCTCCTTCTGGATCACTCCTGCAGTCAGATTCCATCAGAAGTTGGACTCCTTTCGGATTGCTCCTGCAGTCGAACTCTTTCACAAGTCGAACTCCTTCTGGATCGCTCCTGTAGTCGGACTCCTCCAAGAGTTGAACTCTTTTGGATCGCTCCTGTAGCCAGGTTCCTCCAGGAGCCAACCTCCTTTCGGATCGCTCCTACAGTCGAACTCCTCCAGGAGCCAACCTCCTTCCAGATCGCTCCTACAGTCCGATTTCTCTAGGAGCCAACCTTCTTCCAGATTGCTCCTACAGTCGAACTCCTCCAGGAGTCAAACTCCTTTCGGATCGCTCCTACAGTCGGGTTCCTCTAGGAGCCAGACTCCTTTCGGATCACTCCTATAGTTGGACTCCTTCAGGAGCCAACCTCCTTTCGAATTGCTCCTGTAGTCGAATTTCTCCAAGAGTCGAACTCTTTCTAGAATTCTCCCTCAGTTGGATTTCCATAAGAGCCGAACTCTTTTCGGACTCCTCTAGCTCAGTCGGACCCCAAACGCATGTTTCCACCAGACGACATGGCTGCGTTATCGGTCTGACGATGCCACTCTCTCCATAATAAATTTCATGTGGCCCATGATCGAATGACATGGCCATCACTAGTAGTCTGGTGATACCTCTCTCTCCATAGCGAACCCCACATGGCCCATGACCAGACGATATGGCCGCCACTACAAGTCTAACGATATCTCTCACTCCATAGCAAACCCCATGCGGCCCACTATCGGACAATATGGCTATCACCATCAATCCGCTATAGGCTCCATCTATAAAAAGGAACCCTCCAGATTTGATTTCTCTAAGCTCTCCTCTCCCCCTCTAAAACTTTGTCGAACTCTCTCCTGAGTACTCCATTTCTATTGGTCAGAAGAACTGATTTGATCGTCGGAGGATCCTGCCAGAGCCACCAACACCGACTCTGGATAGAACTTTATTTTGCTGGTCATTAACGGCGACCTCGTCTTCCTCCACTCTAGCTCAATCTAGCATCAACCAAATTCTACACCAACAGAATTGGCACTAGAGGAAGGGCCCTCTGTTCTTGAGATTTTTTATTCTTAAAGGAGTGCTCAGTGACGATCTCTCTCCTCCCTCTCTAGAGATCTCTCTTCTTTCTCTTTAGAGTTCTTTCCTGAGAAAAAATGCCTTCCAAGAGAGCTTCGACCCGACGATCGATGGCCTTCATGGCCCGATCCCATCTAGATCCATCTGCTTTCGCTTCAGCCCCGACAACTCAGGTTCCACTTGTAGCCATGGTAGATGTGGAGCAGTTCAACCTGCTGGTCTGATAGATTTGTGGCATCATGGAGACAATGCAGGTCATGCATCGGCAAGCCCCGAAACTAGTTCGACTAGTACAGGATTCTTTGAAGCCCTATGGTCCGATCCAAAAATGGTCGACTTGGGCCACCTGGCCTCTAATCCCCGAAAAGGAGAAGTAGAGGATAGAGGGCCCCTACTCGAACCATGACTCGACCTAGGGGGAAGCTTCGCACCCATTCCATCAAAAAATCTTAGAGATCAATGATCGTGAAGATCTCTTGGATCAAAGACTCTTAGAAATGAGTCGACAAATCGAAGAGCTCCGTCACACTCTCTCTTCACATGGTAATGACATTTGTACTGACCCTCCTTTTTTATAAAAAATTATGCAGGAACCGATCCCGCCGAACTTCAAGTTTCCATAGTTTGAGAGTTACGATAAAACCACCAATCCGATCGACCATCTGGAGGCCTTCTGGATAATGATGTTGCTCCATGGTGTGCTAGATGCTATTTTGTGCTGGACTTTTCTCTCCACCCTCAAGAGAGCCACCAAAAATTGGTACTCGATGCTTAAGTCAAGTACCATCTTATCATTTGATCAGATGAGCCATCAGTGTTAGATATATGTGCCCTAGAAGCTAGAATTGGCTGACACTTGTAATACACTTTTAGGGGCAAAATTATAATTTTGACTAAAATCAATAAATGGGTTATTTTCTATCACATATGTGTATTTAGTGTCTGTGATACATCCTTTGAGTTAATGGTAATGATAATTCATATTTTCAAGAGTTAAAAATTTAAGACATGAATAATCATTGTTAACTCATAAATTGCTCCCGACCATAGGATCATCACGAGGATGGTGATTGATCCGGAAGGTTGGTGTACAATTGCTTCTCTTTAGTAGATGAGTCTTGAGTCTACGGTGTGGAGACACTGGAGCGAGAGTATAGGTACTCGTTAGAGAATGAGGGCACTGAGCGTGACCACCTCGAGTAGTCATTAGGGAGTCTACCTTCTCGTCAATGACTGACTCGATGCTACAGTAGTGTGTCTGGTTCTTTGACCTGAGATGCATCGGCAGTTCACCTTGAGGGTGTTATAGTTTGACTACACCATTACTCGATCTTCTAGCCATATGGAACCCTGAGGTGTATGTTGGCTATGACATGTTCATTGTAGGAACTGGATTGCATCAAGATGGAATCTATCTACCTCGGTGGTAGAGGAGTAGCCCTATGATGATCATGAGAATCAAGTCCAGAAATCCATGGCCATGGTAGAGTGAAATAATAGAAAGAGTTTCTATTTAGATTTTCACATTGGACTCGAATCGAATGATTACATCATATGATAGAGACTAGGGTTTGATGAGTTCACCTAAATCCTAATCTGATCGGGGCTCAAGATAGAAGAACTGAATCACACAAGTAGCTGCACTAAGAGGTTCGCATTCAGCTCTGATGGGTTGCCACCATATACTGCTAGGTGTCGTTGGTGGATTTTGGGAGCAATTAGAATGATTTAGATGATCGATCATTCTAGCTGTTCGAATCAGAAGAGTTCTGATCCATCGAAAGGAGTTTCGATGATGTCAATGATAGAGATCATGACATATCCCATTACCATACAGAACTGAACCTAACTGGGTCACACAAACAAGGGTTTGAATCTGGTGATCATCAATTGAACTTGATCTAGTTCAATTGATCTGAATGAGATTCAATTAGGTTCAAGGAAATCGTGCTAGCACTCGATTGAACCTAACGTTCTTCTTTTGCTATCATAAATAAGTTATCCTGTCTGAGCCAAAGGAGTTTGTGCTCAAACAGAGGCCTTCATATGGTCTGACAGGAGGTTGTCCAAGTTAGAAAAGGTTGTCTTACTTTGTAAGACACTACCTGCCATTTTTGGTCACCTACCATTTTTTGTTCTTTGACTTTGGTCAAAAGTCCACCTTTGACTGGTCAAACATTGACCATTGATACTTTGACTTTTGACCACATGTCATGCACCTATTGGAGAGCTGGTGGGGGCCTGTCCCCCTGCTAGAACCTGGCAAGGAGAAGGGCGCACGCCACCCTAGGCATGTGCCCAAGTTAGGAGGCGCCTAGGAGTCCTTGTTGGACAAGGACTCCATCTCCTTTTTGGATTCCAATTAGAGTTCTTCTAAGAACCAACTTTGACTGATCTTAGGCACCCTCTAAGGAGGAATCCAGGGGACTCTATTCCCACCAATCAGATTTAGATCTGATTTCACAAAGGGTTGTGATTGGTTGGGAGGAAGAGGAGTTGGATCACGCTTAGTCTATAAATAAGACCCTGCGCCCAACTCAGATTCTTAGAAGCAATTCAATTGAGAAACCCCATGCCCCAAGGCTACCTCTCCCCTCCTTCTCCATGCCATAGTCTCTTCTCCCCTTGCTCTCCACGTCCAAAAGGAGTTTTGGACCTTGGTTGGTGCGATTTAGATCAAAGAAAGGCGATCAAAAATAAGAAGGCTGCGCTGCTGCAAAGGACGACTGCTCATCTTCAAAAGAGTTTTGAAGATCCTCCAGATCAGATCCAGATCTGATTTTTGGAGGTGTGATAGAGAAGAAGAGGATCTCTAGATCCAACCCGAGTGGATACCGGTAGAGGCCAGGCGCTTGCGTGGCTAAGATCCAGAACCTTCCGCTGCAAACAGGATCATCAACAGGGTAATAGGATTACCCAGATCAGGTAAATTAAATTTGATTTAATTTATCTTTTAATTTTATTTTATTAAAATAATAAGAATCAGATCTAAAACATATCAAGATCTGATTGAGATCAAGAGAAAAATTTTTGAAATATATCTCTTGATCTGATCAGATCTGAACGAACCTGGACCGGGAAATCAGGATTTTCCCTTCAACTGGTATCAGAGCCATGGTTCTAAATTGTTTAGATCTGATTTTAAATTTATTTTAATTAAAAAATAATTGAATTTCAGATGTCACATGAGATGTGATCAGATCTGAAATCAGAAAAAATTAAAATTAAATAATTTGGATCTAAGATTAGAAGATATGCATGACTAGTTCTAGAAATAGAATAGTTCTATAGAATAGTCTTGCATGTTTTTGATTTAATCTGATTAAATCATATTTTAGATCTTTTATTTACTATTTTTTGATATTATAAGTGTTATAATAACATCTAAAAAATAGCAAATAAAAATTATTTAATTTTTGAATATCATATGAGATATGATTGATGCATGTCTAGACTAGTTGTAGAATAGTTCTACATAATTATCTAGATTAGAATTTATTTTGATTAGATCAATTTAAATCTAATTTTTTAGATTATTATGAGATAATTTAGATCTAAAAAACATGCATGATTCGATACATGAGATGTATGCAAAATATGCCATGATTAGATCTACTTTATATATGAGATATATGATATAGATCTGATATTGTTTTGTAGTATTGAATGTTCCTGATTAAGGCGTTCCTCTTGGCCGTCCGGTCATAAGAACGAAGAAGGGTTTAAAGGCCCTCTCTTCCCATTCGATGGGGTGTTCTTATGATGTGTAGGGGTGCTGCGTGTTCGTCCTTAATCAGAAACCCAAAACTTACTTTCTGCAAAACCCTAGATCCTGAAACCCTAGGATTTATTGTGCATATTTTGTTTATGAACCCTACTTAATTAAGAATTAAGTTTATGGAATATTAATTAGGTCTAAAATTGAGAATTTTAGATCTAAGACATATTCATAATACTGGGTTCGGGCTTGGGTAGCTCAATTAGGTCTAAGCGGTTGATCAAACCGAATCAAGAGTTGGTTAGATGGGATCAACAATGCTTAAATTGACCAGCCTAATAGGATTAAGTCTGGGTCAAGATCGAGTCACGATCAAGCAAGACCTAATTAGGCTCAGAGGTTAGAGTCTGGATTGTAGGCTAACCCAATTGGTTCTGGCTCAACAATTTGGTGTCTAAGGTAAGTTTGGCACATACGACCGACTGGTTTTTAATTGGAAGCTACTCGACCTGAATGCGTTCTTGTACGAGTTAATGGCATATTCCTTCCACCGGTCTCACTTACCTGGCCATATCTGTTGACACAGTTCTGATCTGAGGTGGTCAATAATCCGAGCTAACCCATGCCACTAGGTTAGTCATAATTGTTATGACTAAGCCAAGTCTAGTTTAATGAGACCTGAATCAATTCTCCCTAAGAAAAGATTAAGTCTGAGGTCTTCCACCATTGTAGATGTGCGGGCCCTTCCCGGGGTTGATTGTTCTCGGCTGGATACAGTGGCTCAGTTGCACCGGGAAAGATGCAACCATGTCTATTAGGCATTGGATGCTATGGGCTGGAGGATGAGTTGGGCTCAATATTTTGGATACGGTGAGAGACTCAATTAGGAACCCAGTCTATGCAAATGGTGGGTCTGACTTAACTAAGGAGTGGATCAATATTCCGGATACGGTGAGATTCATGAATTAGAGACCAAGTTTGGGTGCACCATGATTAGAGAATCATTGAACAAGAGTTGTTCACTCATTGGCTAACCCATCACCAATAACTGTTAGGTGAGGTGATGAGTCAGTTGGTGAGACCGCACCACCCACTAGAAATCATTAATCGTGGAGATTTTCGCATCTCTACAGAGGGAGTGTAGGGATCCGAGAAAATAGTGGGAGCTAATTTGTTTAAAAATAAAATCCCTAAATAAATTGGTCAAGTCAAAATTACAGTATCTAACTAGAATCTTTGACTCTCTACAGGAAAAATGTCTGCGTCCAACCCATTGGCACGTATCCTGGACACACATAGACTGACTGGACCCAATTATAAAGATTGGCTCAGGAACTACAAAATTATTTTGGGTTTCGAGAAGTTAACCCATGTTTTGGACCAGGACCCTCCCACCTTACCAGCCCGTCCATCTGTTGAACAGAGAGCGTCTCTGAAAAAATGGATAGACGAAGATAATAAGGCCAGATATTACATGTTGGGCTCGATGTCTGATGAGCTCCAGCGCCAACATGAGGATATCGAAACTGCTCGCCAAATGTTGGCTCACCTGCAGGAGATGTTTGGTGAACAGAGTCGCGCAGCCAAATATCAAGTCACGAAATGACTTTTTAAGGCTAAGATGCGTGATGGGCAGTCAGTCCAAGATCACTGTCTGACAATGATCAAGGACATGGAAGAGCTTGAGAAGCTCGGTGTGAAGTTAGACTTGGACCTGCAGAACGATATTATTCTGCAATCCTTGACTGATGCATATGGGCAATTCATCATGAATTACCACATGCATAAACTTCAAAATTCCTTGGCCGAATTAATGAATATGCTGGTTACCGCTGAGCTTTCTATGAAAGGTTCTAAAGGCTCAGTTCTTGCTATGGAACGGACTTCTTCCAAAAGAAAGTCTTATGGAAAGAAAAAGAAGTCTGTGAAAAAGCAAAAGGTGGAAGGATCAAAGAAGAAGAAGGCAGAGCCGAAGAAAAAGGCCGATGTCAAAGGAAAGTGTTTCCATTGCAACAGCGACGGCCATTGGAAGCGGAACTGCCCTACTTACCTGGCCACCCTGAAGAACAAGAAGGAAGGTCCTTCTGGAGGTATGCTCGTTATTGAGTCTAACCTTACGGTTTCTTCTGCATCCAGTTGGGTGCTTGACTCTGGTTCTAGTGCTCATCTGTGCACTTCTATGCAGGGTCTTGAGGATAGCAGGAGGCTGAGGGATGGAGACATGATCCTACGCATCGGTAATGGAGCAAGAGTTGCTGCAGTAGCCGTGGGAACATACCCTCTTCGATTACCATCTGGTTTAGACTTAGTTTTGAAAGACTGTTATTATGTGCCTGCAGCTAGCAGGAATTTGATTTCTGTTTCATGCTTAGCACAAGAAGGTTATGTGATCACCTTCTTTAAGGACCATTGTAACATTCTTTATGAAAGAAATAAAATTGCAAATGGTTTCCTTATTAATGGTCTTTATCAGCTACATATTGATGTACCTGTTCTAACTATCGAGCAAAACGTGAATGCCAAACGACCTAGGGATAGTCCAAACGACAGATATCTATGGCACCTGAGATTAGGTCATATAGCAGAAGATAGGATCAACAAATTGGAGAAAAATGGGCTATTGAGTCCATTGACTTTCGAGTCATATCCAACTTGTGAATCTTGTCTTCAAGGCAAAATGACTAAACTCCCTTTTGTTGGACATGGGGAGAGGGCCACAGATCTCCTTGCCCTAGTACATACTGATGTGTGCGGCCCATTTGATGTGCCGATGCCGGCTAGAGGCAATTTTGTCTACTTCATTACCTTTACCGATGATCTGTCTAGGTATGGGTATGTGTATCTTATGAGACACAAGTCTGAAGCTTTTGAAAAGTTCAAAGAATTCAGACATGAAGTAGAAAAACAAACTGGAAAAACCCATTAAGGTTCTTCGATCAGATCGAGGAGGTGAATACCTTAGCCGGGAATTCCTAGACTATCTCAAAGGAAAAATGGCATAGTCTCTCAATGGACTCCACCAGGAACACCTCAACTCAACGGGGTTTCAGAATGGAGAAATCGGACTCTATTGGATATGGTTCGATCCATGATGAGCTTCACAGACCTCCCTGATTTTCTTTGGGGACACTCATTGTTAACTTCAATCTATCTACTGAATAGGGTTCCCTCTAAAACCGTTCCTACCACACCGTATGAGATATGGCACGGTAAGAAACCAAGTCTGAGTCATCTCAGAATTTGGGGTTGTCCGGCTCATGTCAAAAGACAACAAGCGGACAAGTTAGAGTTTAGGTCCTTCAGAGCTCGATTCATAGGATATCCTAAAGAGTCATTAGGATACTATTTCTACATTCCAGAAGACCACAATGTGATTGTGAGTCGACATGCCATCTTTCTTGAAAAATAGTTTATTCAAGATAGCGGCATTGGAAAGCAGATCAAGCTTGATGAGAAAGTCTCACAAGCAGAACGAGCTAAGGACCAAGTTGGAACCAAATCAGGTTGAGCCAATAAGAACACTACCTCCTCCACCTCGTAGATCGGAAAGAGTTTCCCGTCCCCCTGAAAGATACTTAGGTATTATTTCAGAGGATGTAGAGGAAAATGTTCCTCGTAGGTAATGGTGCTCATGGTGATGATCCCAAAACCTACAACGAGGCGATATCAGATATCGACTCCGAGAAATGGCTAGAGGCAATGCAAGTCAGAAATTGACTCGATGCACTCAAACCAAGTCTGGACCTTGGTAGATCCACCAGAAGGTATAGTACCTATTGGGTGTAAATGGATCTTCAAGAGAAAGATTGGTGCAGATGGGAATGTGGAGACATTCAAGGCTAGACTTGGTGGCAAAAGGTTATAGTCAACGCGAAGGCATTGACTATCAGGATACCTTTTCCCCAGTAGCTATGCTAAAATCCATCCGCACATTGCTTGCTGTTGCAGCCTATTTCGATTATGAAATATGGCAAATGGACGTGAAAACGGCATTCCTTAAATGGATATCTTGAGGAAGATATCTATATGGAACAGCCGCTAGGTTTCACATCCAGTGATACTGATCACAAGGTTTGCAAGCTGCAAAGGTCCATATATGGACTTAAGCAAGCAATCTCGGAGCTGGAACACTCGTTTCAATGATGTGATCAAAAAGTTTGGTTTCATCAAAAATGAAGAGGAACCATGTGTTTTCAAAAGGGTCAGTGGGAGCGCTGTTGTCTTCCTCGTATTGTACGTGGATGACATCCTCCTTATTGGGAATGATATTCCCATGTTGACATCAGTCAAGATGTGGTTGTCCAAGGAATTCTCCATGAAAGACCTAGGTGAAGCATCCTTTATTCTAGGAATTAAGGTCTATAGGGATAGACCGAATAGGATGCTAGGACTTTCACAGAAGATGTACATAGAGGAAGTACTAAAGAGGTTTAGTATGGAAAACTCTAAGAGGGGATTAATACCCTTCAGACATGGTATTCATCTTTCCAAGAAGATGTGCCCCAGCACACCTGAGGAAATAGAACGCATGAGCAAGATCCCTTATGCTTCTGCAATAGGGAGCCTCATGTATGCCATGCTATGTACACGACCTGATATAGCCCATGCTGTGAGTGTCACAAGCAGATATCAGTCAAATCCAGGTGAAGAACACTGGACTTCTGTGAAATGTATCCTTAAGTACTTGAGAAGAACTAAGGATATGATGTTGGTCTTTGGTAATGGAGAACTCCAAGTCCAGGGATACACAGACTCGGACTTTCATGTCCGATATAGATGATCGAAAGTCGACATCTGGGAGTCTGTTTGTGTGCAATGGAGCTGAAAGAGTTCCAAGCAAATGGTGATACCACCCCATCCACGATTACCTCAAAAAAGGTTACGTCGAGGTCAAGAGAGTCAACTCCGCAGATAATGTGGCAGACCCACTTACAAAGCCGTTGGGCCAGCAGAAGATCGAAGCCCACCTTGAGAAGATGGGACTTAGACTTGTAGCCAATTGGCTTTAGGACAAGTGGGAGATTGTTAGATATATGTGCCCTAGAAGCCAGAATTGGCTGACACTTGTAATACACTTCTAGGGGCAAAATTATAATTTTGACTATAAATCAATAAAATGGGTTATTTTCTATCACATATGTGTATTTAGTGTCTGTGATACATCCTTTGAGTTAATGGTAATGATAATTCATATTTTCAAGAGTTGAAAATTTAAGACATGAATAATCATTATTAACTCATAAATTGCTCCCGACCATAGGATCATCACGAGGATGGTGATTGATCCGGAAGGTTGGTGTACAATCGCTTCTCTTTAGTAGATGAGTCTTGAGTCTACGGTGTGGAGACACCGGAGCGAGAGTACAGGTACTCGTTAGAGAACGAGGGCACTGAGCGTGACCACCTCGAGTAGTCATTAGGGAGTCTACCTTCTCGTCAATGACTGACTCGATGCTGCAGTAGTGTGTCTGGTTCTTTGACCTGAGATGCATCGGCAGTTCACCTTGAGGGTGTTATAGTTTGACTACACCATTACTCGGTCTCCTAGCCATATGGAACCCTGAGGTGTATGTTGGCTATAGCACATGTTCATTGTAGGAACTGGATTGCATCAAGATGGAATCTATCTACCTCGGTGGTAGAGGAGCAGCCCTATGATGATGATCATGAGAATCAAGTCCAGAAATCCATGGCCATGGTAGAGTGAAATAATAGAAAGAGTTTCTATTTAGATTTTCACATTGGACTCGAATCGAATGATTACATCATATATGACAGAGACTAGGGTTTGACGAGTTCACCTTAACCCTAATCTGATCGGGGCTCAAGATAGAAGAACTGAATCACACAGGTAGCTGCACCAAGAGGTTCGCATTCAGCTCTGATGGGTTGCCACCATATACTGCTAGGTGTCACTGGTGGATTTTGGGAGCAATTAGAATGATTTAGATGATCGATCATTCTAGCTGTTCGAATCAGAAGAGTTCTGATCCATCGAAAGGAGTTTCGATGATGTCGATGATAGAGATCATGACATATCCCATTACCATACAGAACTGAACCTAACTGGGTCACACAAACAAGGGTTTGAATCTGGTGATCATCAATTGAACTGATCTAGTTCAATTGATCTGAATGAGATTCAATTAGGTTCAAGGAAATCGTGCTAGCACTCGATTGAACCTAACGTTCTTCTTTTGCTATCATAAATAAGTTGTCCTGTCTGAGCCAAAGGAGTTTGTGCTCAATCAGAGGCCTTCATATGGTCTGACAGGAGGTTGTCCAAGTCAGAAAAGGTTGTCTTATTTGTAAGACACTTACCTGCCATTTTTGGTCACCTGCCATTTCTTGTTCTTTGACTTTGGTCAAAAGTCTACCTTTGACTGGTCAAACGTTGACCATTGACACTTTGACTTTTGACCACATGTCATGCACCTATTGGAGAGCTGGTGGGGGCCTGTCCCCCTGCCAGAACCTGGCAAGGAGAAGGGCGCACGCCACCCTAGGCGTGTGCCCAAGTTGGAGGCGCCTAGGAGTCCTTGTTGGACAAGGACTCCATCTCCTTTTTGGATTCCAATTAGAGTTCTTCTAAGAACCAACTTTGACTGGTCTTAGGCGCCCTCTAAGGAGGAATCCAGGGGACTCTATTCCCACCAATCAGATTTAGATCTGATTTCACAAAGGGTTGTGATTGGTTGGGAGGAAGAGGAGTTGGATCACGCTTAGTCTATAAATAAGACCCTGCGCCCAACTCAGATTCTTAGAAGCAATTCAATTGAGAAACCCCATGCCCCAAGGCTGCCTCTCCCCTCCTTCTCCATGCCATAGTCTCTTCTCCCCTTGCTCTCCACGTCCAAAAGGAGTTTTGGACCTTGGTTGGTGCGATTTAGATCAAAGAAAGGCGATCAAAAATAAGAAGGCTGCGCTGCTGCAAAGGACGACTGCTCATCTTCAAAAGAGTTTTTAAGATCCTCTAGATCAGATTCAGATCTGATTTTTGGAGGTGTGATAGAGAAGAAGAGGATCTCCAGATCCAACTCGAGTGGATACCGGTAGAGGCCAGGCGCTTGCGTGGCTAAGATCCAGAACCTTCCGCTGCAAACAGGATCATCAACAGGGTAATAGGATTACCCAGATCAGGTAAATTAAATTTGATTTAATTTATCTTTTAATTTTATTTTATTAAAATAATAAGAATCAGATCTGAATATATCAAGATCTGATTGGGATCAAGAGAAAAATTTTTGAAATATATCTCTTGATCTGATCAGATCTGAACGAACCTGGACCGGGAAATCAGGATTTCTCTTCAATCAGTTCGTAGCCCACTTCGTCAGTAGTCGACGTCTGTACCAAAGTTCGGATTCTCTAATGACCATAAAGCAGAAGGAGGGAGAATCCATCCAAGCTTATATCATCTGGTTTAATGCTACTGCATTGGAGGTTCAAAACCTGTATCAATCAGTTAGCATGGCCGCTCTCAAGAGCAGCCTCCAGAAGAATGATTTGCTATTCTCCCTGAAAAAGAAGTATCCCATGGATTTTGTCGGCATGCTAGCTCGGGCTGAAGGTTATGCCCAGGCTGAAGAGTCCTTCAAGGCCAAGAATGTTGAAGCCTTTGGTAAGTGGCGAATCGATGGGCCAGGCAGGCCTACCGAGGAATGGAAGTCGAGTGAAGCTCGACCGCATTCTCAAACTCCTTCTGAGCGCAAGCGAGCCCGAACTCCTCCTCGGACTTGGAGGTAGGGAAGCCCCGACGAAAGGGCATGCCGAGGTTCTTCCCAATGAATATTTTACAACTACGCTCCCCTTAATGCTTCAAAAATCCAAGTGCTGATGGAAATCAGAGAACAACTACCGAGGTCGGAGAGGATGTATTCTCGCTCCAGTAAGCACAATCCTAATAAGTTCTTTCTTTATCATCGTGACCACAGTCATGACACTGAGGAGTGTATCCAACTTCAGGATGAGATCGATGAGCTTATCAGGTGAGGCAGACTTGGCCGATTTCTATGGAGATAGTCTGAAGGGCAGAAAGATCAATTGAGGGCGTTACCGCAGCCCGAACCATCAAGGGGGAGGATCAACAAGAAGATCGGCCACCTCTCGACGTCATTAACACTATCTCGGGGGGACTTATGTAAGAAGCTAGCGGATCTGAGGGATCGGTGAAGAGATGGAGGACTAAGAAATCCATGACATTTACCAAGGTAGATGCCCAGGGGGTCCAGTTCCCGCATAATGATGAGGTTGTAATCTCATTAAACATTGCCGACTATGATGTACACTACATTTTGATGGATAATGGAAGCTCAGTTGATGTATTATTTTATGATGCTTTCTCAAAAATGTTCCTACCCAATGATCGCTTAGGGCCTATCAACTTTCTGCTGATAGGCTTCACTGGCAATGCCGTACCAGTTGAGGGCATAATAACTTTGATTGTGACTATAGGACCATGCCCGAAATTGGCTAAGGCGTAGGTCGATCTTTTAGTCGTAAGGACTCCATCCGCCTATAATGCTATTCTTGGCCAACTTGATCTAAATGCACTTTGGGCGGTGGTATCAACCTATTATTTGAAGATGAAGTTTCCGACAAGTCACAAAATCAAAAAGGTCAGGGGAGATCGGGCTATGGTGACACACTGCTACTCAATCGCCCTACCTAAGGAAGAACGATCCGACCCTTATCCTGTTGATAGGCTGAATGTCTGCGATGACCTCACTGAGGAGCGGAGCGAGCCTATGGAGGACCTCCTCTTTGTACCCTTAAATGATAGGAACGTGGAGCATGCATTGCAGATTGACTCCAACTTCGAAGATGAGGTTCGGGAGCAACTCGTTACTTTCCTCAGGAGAAATGCGGACGTCTTTGCCTGGACCCGAGCGGATATGCCGAGAATTGATGCCGAGGTCATGGAACATTGGCTGGTCATTGATCCAAAACATCGATTGATAAAAGAGAAGATGTGCCACCATGCCCCATAGAGGCAAAAAGCAATCGTCGAAGAAGTAGGCAAGCTCCTTAAAGTTGGATTCATCTAGGAGGTTAATTATCCAACCTGGGTCTCATGCATGGTCCTTATTAAAAAGGCAAACAATAAGTGGAGGATGTGCATTGACTTCAAAAAGCTAAACAAGGCTTACCTAAAAGATAGCTACCCTCTACCTAGGATTGATCAACTGATGGATGCAACCTTAGACCATGAGCTCCTCACCTTCATGGATGCCTTCTTCGGTTATAACCATATATGGATGGCACCTGAGAATGAGGAGAAAACTACTTTCATCACTGACTATGGTCTTTATTGTTATAGGATCATGCCCTTTGGACTTAAAAATGTAGGGGCAACATACCAAAACGTGGTCAACAAGATCTTCAAGGAGCAGATCGACTGTAATATGGAGGTGTACGTAGATGACATGCTCATCAAAAGTTGAGCTTCTATGGACCACCTCATCGATCTTGAAGAGACCTTCGGTGCACTCAGGAAGCATAAGATAAAACTGAATCTAACCAAGTGTTCCTTTGGTGTGACCTCTGGGAAGTTTTTAGGGTTCATGGTGTCGAGGCATGAGATTGAAGCAAACCCTGAGAAAATTTGGGCCATTCAGAAGCTGACTGCTCCAAAAATGATCAAAAAAGTTCAGCACCTGATTGAAAAAGTGGCATCCCTAAATCGCTTCATCTCGAGATCAGTTGAACGATGCATGTCCTCTTTTGAGTTCTCAGGCAACCAAAAAACTTTTGTTAGATGGTGGAGTGCCAACGGGCATTTAAGGAGCTTAAAAACTACCTCGGCTCATCCCCACTACTAATAAAGTTCGAATTCAGAGAAGAATTATTTCTATACCTAGCAGTCTTCTTGGTGGCCCTGGCTGCAGTCCTGATCAAGGAAGAAGTGAAGATGCAGCGATCGATCTACTACGTATGTCGGATCTTGAGGGATGCGGAGACTAGGTACTCTAGACTAGAAAAATTGACTTACTCTCTTCTGATTGCTGCTAGGAGACTCCAATCTTACTTTCAGGGGCATACCATAATGGTCCTCACAGACCAACCAATAAAAGCAGTCCTTCATTGAACGGATACTTTTGGGAGAATTGCAAAATGGGTGATCGAGCTCATGGAATTTGATATCAACTATCAACCCCGACCATCGATCAAGGCCTAAATATTGATAGATTTCATGGTAGAATGTACTATTCCAATCGAAGCCGAGCTTGAATAGAATGAAATCGGTGCCCTACTATCATGATTGAACCTCTCCAAGGAGAGTGCTAACCTTCTTGAAGGCATTTAGGCTCTGTATGTGGATGGTTCATCCAACCCCACTTGAGCAGGTGCGGTGTTGGTCATAGTCAGCCCCGAGGAAGTCATCGTTGAGTACGCACTATGCTTCAAATTTTTCATGACTAACAATGGGGTCGAATGTGAAGCACTGATCATTGGGTTAAAAATAGCAAAGAAATTAAAAATAGATCGACTTCAGGTCTACAACGATTCCTAATTAGTGATCGACCAAGTTAGTGGTAGCTATGAAGCGCGAAAGGAAAGCATGATGAAATACCTTGGAAAAGTGAAGGATTTGACTCTGGCCTTTAGCAGTTTTGGCATTTGATAGATTTCGAGGGCAGAAAATGTAAGAGCCGATCTTCTCTCTAAGTTGGCCACTTCAGTCCCAGCCAAACTGCCCAAAAAAGTATTTTTGGAGACTCTGAAGTGCCCAAGTCCAGAGGAATCCCAGGTCGTTTTGCAGACGAAGCTCAAGCCAAGCTGGATTGACCCATTGGTCGCCTACCTGAAGGAGGAAGTCCTTCCTCATGATCCGAAAGAAGCTTGAAAGCTCAGGAACCAAGCCTCCCGATATGCTTTGTATGAGGGCAGGTTGTATAAGAGGTCGTACTTGTTACCGCTGCTAAGATGTCTTCGATCTTTAGAGTCTGAGTTTGCATTATGGAAAGTGCACGAGGGAATTTATGGAAGTCACACAGGAGCCTGGTCCCTATCATAAAAGCTACTTCAGCAAGGATACTGTTGGCCGATCTTGTTTCATGATTCCATAGAGTATGTTAAGAAATGTGACCACTGTCAGAAGAATGCAAACGTACAAAGACAGCCGACCTTCGAGCTTACTCCATTAAGTGCACCTTGGCCATTTG
>QRFJ01001957.1:127068-188450 GCA_006176705.1 Cocos nucifera | reverse complement strand
GATCACTGCCTGATGATGATTAAGGACTTGGAAGAGCTTGAGAAGCTCGATGTAAAGTTGGACCTGAATCTACAGAATGATGTTATTCTGTAATCCTTGACTGATGCATATGGGCAATTCATCATGAATTACCACATGCATAAACTTCAAAATTCCTTGGCCGAATTAATGAATATGCTGGTCACAGTTCGGCCTCGCTTGTGCTGGAGAAGTCGTGGACATGGCCGCACTCCATGTGGAACCTTCTACGGGAGAACTTCACGTCCCTTTGTCGGGCTTCCTTAGAGTCATGCTCGAGAGGGAGTTCGGCCTCGCTTGCGCCAAACTTCATTCCATCTTCTTGGGAAACCCTCTGCGGGGGAACTTCATGTCTCTTTGTTTGGACTTCCTAAGGGCGATTGGTATGCCCAGATGCTCTTTCTTAAGGTCGATTCCTCGCATCCTCATGGCGGGTTTGCTGGCAAAGTCTCCGCTGGAGGTTGTCGCACGGCCAGCATCATCTCGACGGAGCCACGGGCCCGACCAGCGGGTTGAACTGCTCCACGTCTGTGAGGGTTTCGTGTGAAAACTGGGCTGTCGGGGATGCAACAGAAGCCGATCGCCGAGTTGAAGCTCTCCTGAAGGTATTTTCTCTTCGAAAGAGAAAAAGGAGATCTTCAGAGGGGGAAGGAAAAAATCATCGTCGAGCACTCCTTTAAGAATAAGGGAAACTCGAAGGTTCAAGCCCTCCTTCTAGCACCAATCTGTTGACGCAAAAACTGATCGTCGCCGAAATTTGCTGGAGTTGAGGCTGATGAGGTCGCCCTGGGGACCTGCAAAATAAAGTTCCGTCCGGAGTCGATGGGGTGTGGCTCCGGTAGGACTCTTCGACACTCAAGTCAGCTCTGGCCAACATGAATGGAGTGCTCGGGAATGAATTCCGAAGCTTGGAGAAGAAGAGGAGAGCTTAGAGATCAGAGAGATTAGCATTAGCATATCTGGGGGATCCTTTTTATAGCGGAGCTTGATGGTGATAGCTGCAGCCGCGTGTTGGCGGGCCACTCGAGGTTCGATAGAGCCAGTCTCACAGGAAGGTGCCATGTGCGGTGGGTTGACAGTGACAGCCATTGCCGCCAGATAGCAGATCGCTATCGCTTGTGGTGGAGTGATGGTGATGGTTGCAGAGCTTACGGTGGACTGATGGTGATGGCTATAGAGCCAGTCAAATGAAGGGTTGAAGGCCTTCATCGTGTGCCTATTTTGGAGGAGTTCGGGCTCCTGAAGAGAAAGCTTGGAAGGAGTTCGGCTCCCATAGGCGGCGGCTAAGGCTCGGCCGCTAGGGAGTTCGGTAGGAACTCGGTCGGTGAGAAGTCCAGGCCGAAGAGGAAGCTTGGAGGAGAGTTGGGCTCTCGTACGCATCTGGCTGGAGGAGTGTAGCTAAGGTTCGGCTGCTGAGAGTTCAGAATGAGCTCGGTCGCTGGAAGTTCGATCGAGGAACGATCGCTGAGGAGTTCGATCGCTAAGAGGTCCGAAGGAGCTCGGCTGAGGCCCGATCGTTGGGAGTCCGAAGGAGCTCGGCTACTAAGTAGTTCGATCGGCTGAACGGATTAGAAGAAGCTCGACCATTGGGGGTTCGGCCGAAGAGAAGTCCGAAGAAGCTCGATCGACTGGGTAGTTCGATCGGTTGTAAGGGTTTGGTTAAGACCCGTCTGCTGGGCGTCCAAGGAGCTCGGCCGGCTAAAGGGATGGCCACTTAGGGAGTTCGGCCGAGGGACAATCGTTGAGGAGTTCGGGCACTGAGGGATTCCGTTGAAGCCCGACTGGGGCCCAGTCGAAGGACTTCGGTTGAGGCCTGGCCATTGGGAGTCCGAAGGAGCTCGATCGCTGGGCAGTTCGACTAAAGCCCGTCTGCTGAAGCTCTTCTGCGGCTACTGGTAGCATCGGGCTGAGCATCGAACTAGACTTCGATGGGAGTGGGGTTTATCCCCAACAGGTACTATTTCAGAGGAAGTAGAGAAAACGTTCTTCATAGGTAATGGTGCTCATGGTGATGATCCCAAAACCTACAACAAGGCGATATCAGATATCGACTCCGAAAAATGACTAGAGGCAATGCAGTCAGAAATTGACTCGATGCACTCAAACCAAGTCTGAACCTTGGTAGATCCACTAGAAGGTATAGTACCTATTGGGTGTAAATGGATCTTCAAGAGAAAGATTGGTGCAGATGGAAATATGGAGACATTCAAGGCTAGACTAGTGGCAAAAGGTTATAGTCAATGCGAAGGCATTGACTATCAGGATACCTTTTCCCCAGTGGCTATGCTAAAATCCATCCGCACATTGCTTGCCATTGCAGCCTATTTCGATTATGAAATATGGCAAATGGATGTGAAAATGGCATTCTTAAATGGATATCTTGAGGAAGATATCTATATGGAACAGCCGCTAGGTTTCACATCCAGTGATACTGATCACAAGGTTTGCAAGCTGCAAAGGTCCATATATGGACTTAAGCAAGCATCTCGGAGCTGGAACACTCATTTCAATGATGTGATCAAAATAGTTTGGTTTCATCAAAAATGAAGAGGAACCGTGTGTTTTCAAAAAGGTCAGTGGGAGCGCTGTTGTCTTCCTCGTATTGTACGTGGATGACATCCTCCTTATTGGGAATGATGTTCCCATGATGACAACAGTCAAATTATGGTTGTCCAAGGAATTCTCCATGAAAGACCTAGGTGAAGCATCCTTTATTCTAGGAATTAAGGTCTATAGGGATAGACCGAATAGGATGCTAGGACTTTCACAGAAGATGTACATAGAGAAAGTACTAAAGAGGTTTAGTATGGAAAACTCTAAGAGGGGATTAATACCCTTCAGACATGGTATTCATCTTTCCAAGAAGATGTGCCCTAGCACACCTGAGGAAATAGAACGCATGAGCAAGATCCCTTATGCTTCTGCAATAGGGAGCCTCATGTATGCCATGCTATGTACACGACCTGATATAGCCCATGCTGTGAGTGTCACAAGCAGATATCAGTCAAATCCAGGTGAAGAACACTGGACTTCTGTGAAATGTATCCTTAAGTACTTGAGAAGAACTAAGGATATGATGTTGGTCTTTGGTAATGGAGAACTCCAAGTCCAGGGATACACAGACTCGGATTTCATGTCCGATATAGATGATCGAAAGTCGACATCTGGGAAGTCTGTTTGTGTGCAATGGTGGTGCTGTCAGCTGGAAGAGTTCCAAGCAAACTGGTGATAGCAGATTCCACCATGGAAGCAGAATATATCGCTGCATCAGAGGCTGCGAAGGAAGCATTCTGGTACAAGAAGTTTGCTGCAGAAATTGGAGTAATGCCATCAGATGCCATTCCTCTATACTGCGACAACAATGGCGCCATAGCCCTTGCTAAGGAGCCAAGGTCTCACCAGAAATCCAAGCACATTGAGCGGCGATACCACCTCATCCACGATTACCTCGAGAAGGGTTATGTCGAGGTCAAGAGAGTCAACTCCACAGATAATGTGGCAGACCCACTTACAAAGCCGTTGGGCCAGCAGAAGATCGAAGCCCACCTTGAGAAGATGGGACTTAGACTTGTAGCCAATTGGCTTTAGGACAAGTGGGAGATTGTTAGATATATGTGCCCTAGAAGCCAGAATTGGCTGACACTTGTAATACACTTCTAGGGGCAAAATTATAATTTTGACTAATATCAATAAAATGGGTTATTTTCTATCACATATGTGTATTTAGTGTCTGTGATACATCCTTTGAGTTAATGGTAATGATAATTCATATTTTCAAGAGTTGAAAATTTAAGACATGAATAATCATTATTAACTCATAAAATGCTCCCGACCATAGGATCATCACGAGGATGGTGATTGATCCGGAAGGTTGGTGTACAATCGCTTCTCTTTAGTAGATGAGTCTTGAGTCTACGGTGTGGAGACACCGGAGCGAGAGTACAGGTACTCGTTAGAGAACGAGGGCACTGAGCGTGACCACCTCGAGTAGTCATTAGGAAGTCTACCTTCTCGTCAATGACTGACTCGATGCTGCAGTAGTGTGTCTGGTTCTTTGACCTGAGGTGCATCGGCAGTTCACCTTGAGGGTGTTATAGTTTGACTACACCATTACTCGATCTCCTAGCCATATGGAACCCTGAGGTGTATGTTGGCTATAGCATGTTCATTGTAGGAACTGGATTGCATCAAGATGGAATCTATCTACCTCGGTGGTAGAGGAGCAGCCCTATGATGATCATGAGAATCAAGTCCAGAAGTCCATGGCCATGGCAGAGTGAAATAATAGAAAGAGTTTCTATTTAGATTTTCACATTGGACTTGAATCGAATGATTACATCATATGACAGAGACTAGGGTTTGACGAGTTCACCTTAACCCTAATCTGATCGGGGCTCAAGATAGAAGAACTTAATCACACAGGTAGCTGCACCAAGAGGTTCGCATTCAGCTCTGATGGGTTGCCACCATATACTGCTAGGTGTCACTGGTGGATTTTGGGAGCAATTAGAATGATTTAGATGATCGATCATTCTAGCTGTTCGAATCAGAAGAGTTCTGATCCATCGAAAGGAGTTTCGATGATGTCGATGATAGAGATCATGACATATCCCATTACCATATAGAACTGAACCTAACTGGGTCACACAAACAAGGGTTTGAATCTGGTGATCATCAATTGAACTGATCTAGTTCAATTGATCTGAATGAGATTCAATTAGGTTCAAGGAAATCGTGCTAGCACTCGATTGAACCTAACGTTCTTCTTTTACTATCATAAATAAGTTGTCCTGACTGAGCCAAAGGAGTTTGTGCTCAATCAGAGGCCTTCATATGGTCTGACTGGAGGTTGTCCAAGTCAGAAAAGGTTGTCTTATTTTGTAAGACATTACCTGCCATTTTTGGTCACCTGCCATTTCTCGTTCTTTGACTTTGGTCAAAAGTCTACCTTTGACTGGTCAAATGTTGACCATTGACACTTTGACTTTTGTCCATGTGTCATGCACCTATTGGAGAGCTGGTGGGGGCCTGTCCCCCTGCCAGAACCTGGCAAGGAAGAGGGCGCACGCCACCCTTGGCGTGTGCCCAAGTTGGAGGCGCCCAGGAGTCCCTGTTGGACAGGGACTCCATCTCCTTTTTGGATTCCAATTAGAGTTCTCCTAAGAACCAACTTTGACTGGTCTTAGGCACCCTCTAAGGAGGAATCCAGGGGACTCTATTCCCACCAATCAGATTTAGATCTGATTTCACAAAGAGTTGTGATTGGTTGGGAAAAAGAGAAGTTGGATCACAGACAGTCTATAAATAAGACCCTGCGCCCAACTCAGATTGCATGATTGTATGATTGATGATTGGAGAATTGAAATCCCATGCCCCAAGGCTGCCTCTCCCCTCTTCCTCCATGCCAAACCCACCTTCTCCCTCTCCTCTCCACGTCCAAAAGGGTTTTGGATTCTTGGTTGGTGCGAATCCAGATCAAAGAAAGGCGACTGAAAGCTAGAAGGCTGCACTGCTGCAAAGGACAACTGCTGATCTTCGAAAAGAGTTTTTGAAGATCCTCCAGATCAGATCCAGATTTGATTTTTGAAGATGTGATAGAGAAGAAGAGGATCTCTAGATCCTGCTTGAGTGGATACCGGTAGAGGCTAGGCACTTGCGTGGCTTGATCCAGAACCTTCCGCTACTTACAGGATTATCAACGGATAATAGGATTATCCACTTCAAGATAAATTAAATTTGATTTAATTTATCTAATTTTATTTTAATTTTTAAAATAATAATAATTAGATCTGAAATATCTTAGATCTAATCTGAATCAAAGAGAAAATTTTTTGAAATATATCTCTTGATCTAATCAGATCTGAACGAACCTAGTCCGAAAAATCAGGATTTCCCTTCATGTTAATGTTACTTGGTCAATGTTTTGATTTAATGATATTCCTTCGATATATGATTTAATCCTTTGACTATTTACCTTAAAAAAATTCTTAGTTCTTGGATCATAGATTTTAACTACACCATGTGGAAATACATGATTAACTATGTAAGATCCATCCCATCTGGATTTCAATTTTTCAGAAAATAAATGAAGTCTTGAGTTAAATAACCAGACTTATTGATTTGGCTCAAAGGTTTTTCTTGAAATATGTTTATCATGGAAGGCTTTCATTTTCTTTTTATAAATTTTTGAATTCTCATAAGCTTCTCATCTTAATTCATCTAATTTACTCAATTGTAACATCTGATTGGAACTAGCTTGGTTTAAATTAAAATTTAATTACTTTATCGCCCAATATGCTTTGTGTTCAAGTTCTACCGAAAGATGACATGCTTTTCCATAGATCAATCTATAGGAAGACATACCAATAGGGGTTTTATAAGCTATCCTATAGGCCTATAATGCATCATCCAATCGATCTAACCAATCTTTTCGATCAGGCCTAATGGTCTTTTGTAAGATATTCTTAATCTTCCTATTAGATACTTCTACCTGGCCACTTGTTTATTGATGGTATGGTGTAGCTATCTTATGTGTCACCCCATATTTTTATAGTAGAGTTCGAAATTGATAGTTTATGAAGTGGGTACCTCCGTCGTTAATAATGGCACGTAGAAATCCAAACCTAAAAAAGATATTCTTTTGAATAAATTTTAGAACTACTTTATGGCCATTGGTTCATATTGCCATTGCTTCAATCCATTTAGAAACATAATCAACAACCACCAAAATATATTCAAATCCATTGGAAGGTGGAAAAGGTCCCATAAAATTAATTTCCCACACATCAAAAATTTCAGCCACTAAGATGGGGTTTAAAGGCATCATGTCTTTCTTTGAAATATTTCTTAAGGTTTGACACTTAAGACACTCCTGGCTAAAATTATAGGCATCTTTAAATAATGTAGGCCAGTAAAAACTACTTTGCAATACTTTAGTTGTAGTTTTTCGATAAAAAAAATATCCTCCGCAAGCAAGGGTATGATAGAATTGTAAGATACTCAATTGTTCTGATTTATGAACACATCTATGAATTATTTGATCAGCACAAATTCTAAAACATTCGGAATCTTCCCAAAAATCATATTTGATTTGAGCAAAGTATCAATCCTTTCCATTCTTAGACTAGCCACTAGGAATTTGTCCTACTACTAAGTAATTGATAATATCAGCAAACCAAGGGGCCTTTGTATGTGAAACTACTAACAATTGCTCATCTAAAAAAGATTCTCCGATTGATGCAGGTTCACTATTTTTGACTAGGATCCTAGATAGATGGTCTGCTATAATATTTTTAGATCCTTTCTTATCTCGAATTTCAATATCAAATTCTTGTAGCAATAAAATCCATCTAATCAATTATGGTTTAGCATCTTTCTTTGAGAGCAGGTATCTCCAAGCTGAATGATCCAAGTAAATAATGACTTTTGATCTTAATAGATATGATCTAAACTTTTCTAGGGCAAACACTATAGCTAGAAGCTCTTTTTCAATTATGGTATAATTCATTTGTGCTTCATTTAGAGTTCTACTAGTATAATAGATCACTATAGGATATTTGTTTATCCTTTCACCCAGGATAGCTCCTATGGCAAAGTCTGAAGCATCGCACATAATTTCAAAAGGTAGTGATCAGTCAGGAGGTTGGATGATTGGAGCTTTGGTCACAGCTTCTTTCAAAAATTCATAAGCTTTAAGATAATTTTCATCAAAGTTAAAAGAAACATCCTTAGTGAGTAGATTACACAAAGGATGAGCAATCTTAGAGAAATCTTTGATGAAGCAATGATAGAATCCTACATGGCCTAAGAAAGATCGAATTTGTTTAACAGAAGTGGGAGGAGGTAGTTTGAAAATTAGTTCAACTTTAGCTTTATCTACCTCCATCCCCTTCTTAGATACTATATGTCCTAAACCAAACCCTCCTTGAACCATGAAGTAGCTCTTTTCCTAACTCAAAACTAAATTAGCCTCAATACATCATTTTAATATTTTCTTCAAATTATTGAGGCAATTCTCAAAAGTATCTCCAAAAACTGAAAAGTCATCCATGAATATTTCTAAGAAGTCTCCTATCATGTCCGAAAATATTGACATCATGCACCTTTGAAAAGTTGCAAGTGCAATACATAGTTCGAAAGGCATTCTATGGAAAGCAAAGGTTCCATCAGGACATGTAAAGGCGGTCTTTCCCTCATCTCCTGGGTAGATTGCTACCTGATTGTATCCAGAGTATCCACCTAAAAAGCAAAAGTATTGTTGGCCAGCTAGTCTCTCTAGGATTTGGTCAACAAAGGGTCACAGAAAGTGATCTTTGCGGATGGTTGTATTGAGTTTTCTATAGTCTATACAGACACACCACTCAGTGGAAAGTCGTGTTGGCACTAAATCTCCATGGTCAGTGTGGACAATGTGAGTCCAGATTCCTTTAGAACAACTTGTGCGGGACTCACCTAGTGGCTGTTAGAGATAGGATAAATAATAATAGCATCTAACCATTTAATTACCTCTTTCTTGACTACTTCTTGCATATTAGGGTTGAGCTATCTTTGCATCTCTCAAGTTGGTTTGGCATTATCTTTTGTATAAATATGGTGCATGCATGTTGATGGACTAATGCCTTTCACATCAGCGACGGTCTAACCTTTGGCCTTCCTATATGTTTTTAAAATATCTACCAGTTGATCTTCTTGTTTAGGGGTTAAGTTAGAAGCAATAATTACTAGTAGGGTTTTCTTCGATCCTAGGAATACGTACTTAAGTGATTCAGGTAAAGATTTTAGTTCAAGTTATGGTGGGGCCTGAATTGAAGGATGTAATGGTTCAATTTTTCACTCAGGTAAGGGCTCAATCTTCATTAATTAAGGTAATGAATGTGATGGATTAGGTGAATTAAGCAGGGCACTCACTTCCTGAGTTTGGGTTTCTTCAGTGGGTTCATCATCTTGTAGTAAGTCTAAGGAGGAATTAGATTTAGCTATTTCATCAATTTGTTTGATTACAAAATAGTCTTCCTCCTCTTGAGTGTACTTTAAGGCATTAAAAATATTAATATTTACTTTTTGATCCCCAAAAGAAATATCCATAGCTCCTATCTTATAGTTGATATTGGCATTGGCAGTAGTTAAGAACGGGCATCCTAAAATTATGGGATTCTAGTTCAACTCTTGGGATGGTTCCATGTCAAGTATGAGGAAGTCTATTGGAATATAACATTTGTCTACTCTAACTAGAACATCCTCAATCAAACCATGTGGTATCTTTATAAATCTATCAACTAGTTGCAGAATAACTGATGTGGGTTTTAGTTCTTCTATTCCAAATTTTTCATAAACCAAGGTTGGAAGTAGGTTCACACTAGCTCCTAAGTTTAATAATGCTCAATTAAAGGTTATGCCTCCTATAACACATGAAATTAAAGGAGCACTAGGGTCCTTCATCTTCTGAGGTATTGGATTTAACAGGACCGCACTTATATCCTCAGACAGCATAACTCTTTTAGTAGCTCGTGGCTCACGCTTTTGAGTGCAAAGTTTTTTAAGAAATTTAGCATAGGCCGGGACATGTTGAATCGCATCGAGGAGTGGTAGATTAATATGAACTTGTTTAAATAGTTCCATTAGCTCCTCGTTGCATGCTCCTTGCTTTTTATGGGAAGAGCCTATTTCTAAGGCTTAAGGAAATGGGGCTTTGGGTTTCTATGTCTCTGATAGCTCATCTATTCTTTTCTTTCTTTTATCTATCTTATTGGAAGTAATATCAGTACCAGGCTCAGGTTCTTCAATATGGTTAGTCTTGGTACTAACTTTTTTTTCTAAATTTTCTTCTTGGCTAGCATCAGTACTAGCCTTTATCACCTGATCTTGGTATGGATCCTTAAGAATTCTACCACTTATAAGTTTAGATATTGCTTTGGTGTTCTCTAATTGGGGATTCTTAGGTGGGACATTAGATGAATGAGTGAATCCAAGTGGTTGATAGACATTGGATGGGTTGTTTTTAGGATTTGCAATTAGTTGACTTGGTAACTGACCTGGTTCTCTCCTCATACTAGACTCAGCTAACTGTCCTATTTAAGCTTCTAGCTAGGCGATTAATTATTGTTGCATCAAAATTGATTGTTGTTGACTTAGAATCAATTATTGTAGTTGGTTAAATTTATCATTGGCTAGATTGGTCTGTTGAGGAGGTGGGTATGAGGGCTGATTATAATGCGGTGGCTGGAAAGACTGACTAGGCTGACCCCTATTATAGGCATAGTTCTGATACTGGGGCCTATTTTGATAATTTTGGATAGGTGGGATTTGGCTCTAAGCTTGAGTCTGTTGTGGTTTCCAAGAAAAATTAGGCTGGTTTCTCCAACCAAGGTTATATGAATTTGAATATAGGTCACTAGGTGGTTTGGAGTAACCTTAAGGAGCTTGGACTTGTTCTTAGATAAGAGGTGGTAATTGTGCAGTCATGGGACATTCACTTACATGATGTGTTGGGCTAGCACAAATAGAGCAAATATCCTGATAATTAGAAGCTGGTGTGTATTGTGCAAAAGATTGCTGACCTAGATTTAGGAATTGATCTAATTTCTGGGCAATAAGGTTGACTTTATCTAATTTTTGTGCTATCAGATTCAAGTTAGCCTTAGAATTAGGTTCTGGATGTTTGATCTCATAAAATTCAGTCTGTTTTTGTTGAAAAATTGATCTTTTATAAGAGGATAATGAAGCATGGTTAATCAAGTTTTCATTTAAAGTTTTAAATAAGGTATAAGCTTCATCCTCACTTTTGCTCATGAATGCACCTCCACAGGATGCATGTACCATTTGTTTATATTGATCTCCTAAACCTTCATAAAAAGCTTGTACGATTTGCCACTTAGATAGACCATGGTGTGGACATTTTCTAAGAAGTTTCTTAAGTCTTTCCCATGACTCATGAATTTGATCCCCTGGAAGCTAAGCAAATCCAGTGATGGCTCACCTCATGGTATTGGTTTGGCCTATGGGATAGAATTTTTTAAGAAATTCATATTGCATCTCTGCCCATGTTTGGATTTGTCTTCCTATTGTGCCAAGCCAGTACTTGCCTTTATCTTTTAATGAGAAAGAAAACAAGGTCAGTCTAAGAGCATCATCAAAAAAATTTTAGATTTTTACCGTAGAGTAGATTTCTAAAAATTCATTCAGATGTTTGTAAGGATCTTCATTGGTGTTCCCATAGAAAGATGGAAGCATTTGGATTATGGTCGACTTGATTTCATAATGTGTAGCAGGGATATCAGGTAAGTGGATACAAGTTGATGGGTTATAGGTAGAAGAAATAAAGTATTCCTTCATCTGCCTAGGTGTTTCTCCAGAATTTTCAGCCATTTGATTATCTGGTTTTATATGAATCAGTCATTCAATTTTGGAATTTGGTTTAACTAGATCAGGTAATAACGATCTCCTATCGTGCATATACTAATGCAACCCTTAATGTGTGATTCAAAATATATCTTTATGTATATATTTTTTATTATTTATTATTATTATTATTATTTATTTTTTTATGTTTTATTATTTTTTTATTTTTTTAGAGAGGAGAAAGGAGAAGAGAAGGAAGAGGGTTCTAAAGAAGAGTCCTAAGAAGCCCTAAATCTAGAGATGGTAGAGAGAAGAATTAATTAAGGTTATGTTTGATGTTAATTAGGAAACAAGTTAAGCAATCAATCCTAACTAAGGGTTGTCTTAGGTCTAGACAGCTCCTAACCGCCAAGGTCACTTTCAAGCTCTCCAAGTAAAAAATCAGCCAATCAACTGGCTAGGTAAGTATAAGGTTGGTGGGAGTCCCTCCGTTGCTTGCCTTAGACACCAATTATGCTTGGCCAGGTAAGCTAACAAAATCAATTAAGTAACCATCTTCCTTTGGGATGTAATCCCTGAGCCACTTTTCTTAGACACCAATTGAATTGACTAATCCTAATTCAGTCCAACTCTTAGGATTTCTTATCCTATTGAGCTCGAGTTCCTAGGGGCCGATGTCTAATTGATTTTAATTTAGAGGCTTAGATCAATGATGGATGCTGGTTGGTTGTTTGTGGGCTAAGGAAAGGTGATCAAATCTCCACCTTATCTTGATTAATGAGTAATGCCCTTAAATTGATTTAAGAGATGAATATGCACAATAAATTTTTCAAGCATGGGGTTCTATGCAATTAAGTTAGATGTATGCAACTAATTAAGTTTTAAGAAGCTCACCTTATCTTCAGCAATTACCAAAAATAAAATTAAAAACTAATATGATGGATGCTCTAAGCAGTTAGAGTTTCTACTCTTGTGATGAGATTTTTAATTAGATTCAAGTAGATATTTTTTAAATTAATTTAAAAATAAAGTGAATAATAAAAATAAATAAAGAGATTTAGGGTTTTGGATTGTTCTGACTAGATAGGATTGAAAGCTTTATCCTTGCTCTAATCTTTTTGTTCTTTTGTTCTTTTCTTTTTTTTTTACAAAATAAATAACTAAGAAAGGTTAGTAAATAGAAATAAAAGAAAAATCAAAAAAATTAAAAATTTTAATTTTTATGCCTCTCCGATAATGGTGCCAAAAACTTGATAGTTTGCGATACCATCGTTAAAATACCATAATTATCAATTTAATTCAACTTCTTTAAATAATTAAAAATTATGAAGAGAGCAGTGAGTTGGGTTGAATCCATAAAGAGGCAATGATTTAATTCTAAAATCTTTGATTTTTAAAGAAAAAAAAAGAATTTTTTGAAAAAAAATTAAAGTCAAAAAACAAATTCATAAATAAAAATAAATTTTAAGTAGTATAGAAAAATAAACTTAGTATTAAGATCCACTATTTAGATCTTAGCAGCTACTTGCAATAAATTTAAAGAGTAATTAAAGTAAAGAATAATTAATTTAAAGAGCTAAAATTAAAAAGAAAAATAAAAATTAAGCTTTTTATTAAATTAAAACTCAAATTTAGAATTTAAATACAAGAAATCAAAAAGAAAAGGAAAAAAAAAAGAATTAAAAACTGGAAGGAGATCGCGATCGCAAATCAGTGTAGGCATGAAGATGGTGTAGAAGACTGACTCTTCTTCTCAGCACCATAGCTTCGAAGCAACCTTCAACCAAAAACCTAGCTTCTATCGTATACTTTGGCTTCCCTCTGACTAGATCTATGGAATTCTAGAGGCCTAGGGATTTATAGGTGTTGGAGGACTGGAGGATTTCCCTGCAGGTAATATAGGACTGAGGGCTATTTTAATCATCAAAATAGAAGAAATTCGAGTGAAATTTGGATTAAAATAGCTCCTGGATGAATTCTACTACTTTGGGTGAATTCTGGCCATCAAATTTTGATCAAATGGCTCCAAAATTCAGCATATAATAACCTAGATCCACTCGGATTGAATGCTGACCATTCGGTCAAGCCTTGATGACGGAGTTTTGACCATCGGATCGTGCAGATGGGCTTTAATCTGAGTTAGGAGTTATCTGGACCATCGGATCGAGGTTAGGTGCGAGTGCTACTGTTGGATCATAATCTGGGTGAAGTCTGAAGTCGAATTGGAATCCGAATGATCCCCTACCATCTGATCAAAATCGGGAAAGAGCGCTGCCGTTCGATAAATGTCGAGAACGTCCAGAGCCATTCGATCACGCTTGATGAGGACCTGGAACCAAATCAAAGAAGGAAATTGCCATAGCCATTTGATCAAAATTGACAATGAGCACAGCCATCCGATCATGCATCACTATTTATGTGAACCACGTGGACTAGTCGCACTGCACATCGCAACCAATCGGTGCCTCCTTTTGCTGAGTGAAATGACCTTTTTGCCTCATAAGCCATGACAAAAATGCTGTAAATGGTCTTGGTCGACCAAGTGGCATGCATTGATTGGGTGTCTATTGCTGAGTTGGCGGTCCACGCATGGTTTCGTAGACCGGCCATTTTTCTTTTTTATTTATTTTATTTTTTTCTTTAAAAATTCATATCTTGTCCGTTTTATCTCCGTTTTGCTTCAAACTTATTTTATTATAACAAAAAAAATGAGCTCTTTTCACTAATAATAATATTTTATTTTTTATTTTATTATTATTTATTAATTAATAAAAAAATTAATTTCTTAAAAAAATATAAATTAATTATTAATTCTTAAAAATTAAAATAAATTAATCATTAAATTAATATTTTTATTGATGAATTTATGGTACTTATCACTTGTCATCTTCTTCTTGCTATAAGTTTTTATCTGCTCTACTCTTTTTTGCAAAAAATGGCTCGATCTGGAGATTTTGAATTTGCTTCTTTGGCTTTTCGATCAGAGATGATGGAGGAAAATTTAGTATCAATTCATAACCAATTCAATTTTCTTTCAGAATTTTAGCTTGTAGTTTCCAAGCTAGGAGAACGGGTTTGTAGCCCTCCTCCTGGTCGAATCGGAGTATATGAGGAGTGCTTCCGGGCTGGGTTGAGGTTTCTTTTTCATCCCTTTTTTGTCACTCTCTTTCGCTATTTAGAAATATCATTCTATTCTGTTGTGCCAAACTTGTGGTGCCACATTTGTGGTTTCATTGTGGCGCATCTTTTAGTCAGCGTGGAGCCAACTGTTATACTTTTTTGCTATTATTTTATGGTGAAGAGGCATCCTATCGACCGCAGTTGGTGGTATGTGACCCCTCAATTAAGAAAAGATATTCTCCTACTGATCTGAGGTGCTCTCTACTATTCATGGGTGGAAGATCCAATTTTTGTTTATTTCTTGCACTTCGGGAGAAGACTGTGGTTTCGTTGATTAGGGAGAGCCATAGGAAAATTTGTTGAAAGATCCACTGCTCGATCCGCATTTAAAATAGGACCTAGATTCCTTGCAAACTTTTAAGATTCCAGAATTGAAAGAGCTACTATCTTAGCAGATTCTATTCAATGTTGGGATTAGCCAATTCAACTCCTCAGGTATGTATTTGCTTTTTGTGTCGATAGATCCCTCAAGTGTAAAATCCGATGTTGGTTGACCAATACTTTGGATTTTAGGGAACGATTAGAGTCCGATCAAGGCCGTGGTTCCAAAGGGTCCTCGAGAAAGGAAGATATGCATAGCCAGTAAGAGATCTACTCATGTTCTAATCGATCCTCTTTTGGCATTGTGGTCTCCTGTGGCTGAAGGGTCTGGCCTTCTTAGTCTCGAAGGCATTGTGGTCTCCTATGGCTGAAGGGTCTGGCCTTCTTAGTCTCGAAGATGTGCATATCGTGTAGGTTCTGCATGACTTGGAGCCTTTAGTCCCAAAGAGTAATAATGAGGCCTCAGTTGAGTGTCTGTTCAGCGAGGCCATCTTAAGTTTACTGGCTCCTAAAGTCTCTGACCTTTTTCCAGAGGAGGAGCCATCTAAAGGAGTGGGAGCCACTGAGACAGTGGCGGTTGAAACATTGCTCACTGAGGGTGTCGAAGCTTTGAAAGCTTGAGCGATTGTCACCTTGAAGGCTCCACTGGGTGAACCATGGATTTTCGAGGATGCCGGCACTTCTCGAACCATGCCAGCTGAGGTCTACTATGTGGGTTCATCCATAGATGACTACAAGTTGGTGTGCGAGGCATTCTTAAATTTTCTCTTTCTTGTCGATGCATGCAAATTATTGCTTGAACCTCTGAAGACTAGGAGGTGAAAAGCTTTGGATTGTTTTGTTCGGATAAGTTGAAGGCATCGTCCATGTACTTTTGCTTTCATTTTCTTATTTTGAAGCCTGTTCTTACGAATCTTGTGAAACACTTCAATAGCTCGCCCATTATCCATATGGATTCATAGAGAACACCATTGATTTTTCAGATAGGGTGGCGAGGTTTGAAATCGAGACTACAATACTCAAGAAGATGAAGGATCAACTATCAAAAGCAGTCGGAAGAGAGTTCGGATAGAGCTAAGGCAATAGAGAAGAAGGTTCAGGATGTCGAGACGGCGTTAAAGAAATCTATAGAAGAAAGCATCCATCTACTCAGCATTAATAAGGTCTTAGAGGCCGAAATTGAAGAATTAAGAGCTCGAGTCGCCAAGGCTGAAGCGTCCGAGGCGGAGGCTTTACTCTTGGTGAAATCAGCTGAGGAGAAGGCCTTAAAGGTTGTTGATGATTTTCGAGCGTCTATTGAATTCAGGGAGGAGAAAGCCTCATTCGTGTTAGATGCTTATGATGAAGGAAAACATGTCGTCTGCGAGGAGATAGCTTCGAAGTATCCAAGATTGGATTTGAGCTTCTTGGATGTACCTCTGGACGACTTGTCTTGAATCTTTTGTTCTCTTCAGCTCTTTAGAAGTCTTTGTAAAGAAACTATATGAATAAAATCTCTCCCTTTTTTGTTTTTCATGATTTTCTCCTCTTGCTCCATTTTTTCTGTTTCAATCTGACCTAAAGAGTGATCTCTTTGGCTTGTGGAGTTTTGCGCTTCGTATTCTCAATTCTAATACCTACGAGCTGATCTTCTCGCTTTCCGTGCATGCATTTGATGGAATGTACCCATTTTTCATGTATGTCATTGAATGCACATGGTTACTAAAGCGACGTAACCATGAATTTTACTCAAAATTTGATACTTAGTCATGGGGTGGCAGAAATATCCAATCCTCGACTTGCACGTGGCTTGATTTGACATTTTGCAATTATGGTGGACTCGCCTATTTATAGAGACGTCTTGTTTGCTGGTTCTTCCATTTATGACATTCTTCATCTCCCAACAGAATGTCTATGAGATGGTTTTGTCTCCCAAAAGGAGATGAAGTTCCTTTCTTTCTTGATGGTGACTGCTATTCAATTGAAGGGGTGGAGGAGTATTGGTTGATTTTGATCAATTTGGAGGTGCCGATGATGAGCGCTTTGTCATCAAGACACCTCCACTCTCGATCTTGAGACCTTTGTCATCCTACTTCACCTATAGAGGATTGTCTTTCGCTCGGTCCTGAGAGCTTTGTCATGGTTCTCTTGCCCTGAGAGGGCAGGATTTCGTGACTTACTCAAAGGGGCATGAGGTGGTGCCACCCTTGCAGGGGAGGAGGAAGAAGTTGAGCCACCACCGACGGCATCTGAAGTTTGCATCTTATGCTTCATCCGCTCCCTCAGCCATTGTGTCCCCAAAAACTATGATTCTAGGACATCGATGGGGTATTTTGATGCAACTTTTAGATGTGTTTCCAAATTATGCATCATGCATCTGCATTCGATGGAGGGGTTTTTTATTTCGAGGTTGTGCAAAGTTAGTCTTCAAGCAAACACCGCCTCAACCTCGGCAAGATCTCCATCATTGCTACTGCTTGGCAGCTCTGTTGGTGGCACTTGAGGTTGTGCCACTTCTACAATGGGGAGGAGCGCATATCCGAGTAGCCAGGAGATCTTGTGAGTCCTGGTCATCAAGATATGGACTCCAAGAATACCTGGTTTTGGGTTCGACGGGAAGTCCATCACCTCGGATCTTGCACCTCTTCGGATTTGGGTACCCTTTATGAAGTCCCAAAGCCTCAAGTCCTCAGAGGAACATCTTCTGTACATTAATGGCTTTAGCTTCTTCAGGCTTCTTGATCATGTGTCCTTATGTGGGAGTCCTATTTTTGTAATCTCAATTGTACTATTTACTATGGTCCTTTGTAAAAGCAATTGGGTTATTGCTCTTGTAAAAGTTCTCCTCATATAAAATAAAATACTTTTTGCTGTATTTTGTTTCTATTTTATATTTTTTGTAAGTTATCCCAATCAAAGGGACCTTGAATCTGTGTTGATCTTCTTAACCAATAGGGCTTTCAACTAAAATAATTCCTTTTTAAGAAAATCACTATTAATTATTCATAGATTTCCCTGATCGAAGGGGTTTTTAATTGAAGCGATTTCAATCAGAGGAACTCATTACGAATTATCCCGAATGAAGAAATTTTTAATTGAAGCAGTTTTGATCAGAGGAATTCACTGCAAACTATCCTGAATGAAGGAATTTTTAATTGAAGTAGTTTCAATCAGAGAAACTCACAGTGAACTATCCTGAATGAAGGAATTTTTAATTGAAGCGATTCTGATTAGAGGAACTCACTGCGAGTTATCCTGAATGAAGGAATTTTTAATTGAAGCAGTTCTGATCAGAGGAATTTGCTATGAGTTATCCCGAATGAATGGTTTTTTAATTGAAGCAGTTTCGATCAAAGGAACTCACTGCAAATTATCCTGAATGAAGGGATTTTTAATTGAAGCAGTTCCGATCAGAGGAACTTGCTGCGAGTTATCCCAAATGAAGAAATTTTTAATTGAAGCGGTTTCGATCAAAGAAACTCATTACAAATTATTCTAAATGAAGGGATTTTTAATTGAAATGGTTTCAATCAGAGGAACTCACCATGAACTATCCTGAACAAAGGGATTTTTAATTGAAGTAGTTTGGATCAGAGGAACTCACTGTGAACTATCCCAAACGAAGAAATTTTTAATTGAAGCAGTTCCGATCAGAGGAACTCACTGCAAACTATCCCAAATGAAAGGACTTTTAATTGACTTCATTTCTACTTTGATAGCTGTGCACATATTCACTTGACAAAGCAAAAGAATAAACTTGGGAATTTATTTGTTTATTAGTTTCACTGATAATACATTTTGAGGTTGGTTGAATTCCATGGCCTGGGGAGTAGGGTTCCATTGAGTTGTTTCAGTCGATAAGTTTTCACTCGTCCTACTTCATCAACTTGATAAGTACCTTTTCAATTGGATGAGAGCTTTCCTTGTTCAGTTGGCTTGGAAACTTCAGCTCTCCGGAGGACAAGGTCACTAATTCGAAACTCCTTGGCTTTGACCTAAGAATTATAATATCTTGCAACCTTTTGTCGATATGCAGCCATTCTCACCACTACTCGCTCTTTGATCTTCTTAATCAAATTGAGGTTGGTCCTGAGCCAAATAAGATTAGTGTCCTCATCATATTCCTCAACTTTGATGGAAGGAAGCCTGAATTTCATAGGTATGACAGCTTCGGTGCCAAATGCCAAGTTGAAAGACATTTTGCCTGTCGGGATTCTTTGAGTCGTTCAATAGGCTCACTGAACATGATAGAGTTCTTCAGCCCATGATCCCTCTGTCTGGTCTAGTCTGGCTTTGAGACCTTGAAGGAGGGTTCTATTGGTGACCTCCACTTCTTCATTTGCTTGTGGGTGGCCTATTGAAGTAAAGCGCTGTTCGATTTTATGGTCTTCATAGAATTCTTTAAGTCAGAAACCACTGAACTACCTCCCATTGTCTGAGATCAATATTTTTGGTAGCCCATAACAATAGATGATTGATTTTTAGATGAAATCCCAAACCTTTGTTTATACGATTTGGGCTAAAGGCTCAGCATCTACCCACTTGGTGAAGTAGTCAATCACCACAAGTAGAAATTTTCATTGGCTTGAAGCTCGAGGAAATGGGCCTAAAATATCCATCTCCATTGGGCGAACGGCCAGGGAGATTCGATGGGAGTCAGAAAAGCTATGGGCTGATGCTAAATTTGATCGTTGCACTAACATTGCTCGCACCTCATGATGAAATCTTGAGTGTCCTGCTGCATTGTCAACCAATAATATTCTTATCGAAGAATTTTATAAGATAAGTACTGACCCTCCAGATGATTTTTGTAGATTTCTTCATGAACCTTCCGCAAAGCATAATCCACTTCTGAAGGATGCAAGCATCTTAGAAGTGGTAGAGAAAAAGACTGCTTGTATAAGTCAATATCGAGCAGCACATATCTAGCAGCCTAATTTTTGATTTTTTGAGCCTCTTTTTGGTTTGGTGGCATTTCTCCTATCTTCAGATACTTCAGGATGGGATCCATCTAGCTAGACTCTCCATTAATCTACTGAATTATGGCAGGTTGTTCCAAGCTTGAAGCTTTCAGGACCTCAAAGTAGGTCTCTTTTCCTAGGTCGATGGGCAGTAAGGATGCAAGCTTTGATAAAGCATCAACCTTGATATTTTGTATCCAGGGAATCTGTTGGATGTCAAAATATCTAAAGCATGAGATCAAGTCTTTTACCTTTCGGAGATAGTTTTTCATATTTTCTTCTCAAGCTTCGTATTCTTCTTTTATCTATCCAACCATCAGCTGAGAATCACCAAATACCTTCAGATATTGGGTCCTGATTTGCTAAGTGATTTTTAGTCCAATGATAAAGGCTTCGTATTCTACCTCACTATTGATAGTTGAAAATTTGAAGCGGATAGCATATGCTGCCACGTCTCCCTCTGGACTGGATATGATGAGTCCATCTCCTAATCTTGTTGAGTTTGAAGAGCCATCAACGTGCAAGGTCCATGTTTCCTCCGAATTTGACTTTAGGTTCTTGTCACTTTCCAAGCTCATAGGATCTTCAGGTCTTATCATAGGGTTTTCTTCTGGGGGCTCCTCATCCGGCACAGTGCATTCGAGGATGAAATCGGCCAGGATTTGAGCCTTAATGGATGACCTCAGTTGGTATCGAATGTCCAACTCTGAGAACTCTAGTGCCCACTTTGCTATCTGCCCTGAAGAATCTGATCGACGTAGGACCATTTTCAAAGGCTGATCCATGAGCACTATCATGGTATGAGCCAAGAAATAGGGTCGGAGCTTTCTTGCGGCAACAATGAGCGCGAAGACTAATTTTTCTAACTTTGCATATCTGGTTTTCGCATCGTGGAGGACTTTGCTGATATAGTATATAGGCTTTTGGACTCATCCCTCCTCCTAGACAAGAACTGCACTGATAACCGTTGGTGAAACTACTAGGTAGAGAAAGAGCTCTTCATCCGGCAAGGGTTTGGTGAGTAGAGGTGGAGAGCTGAGATATCTTTTCAACTCCTCAAAGGCCTTTTGGAATTTTGGGGTCCATTAGAAATCTGCTGGCTACTTGAGTGTCTAAAAGAATAGGAGACACCTTTCGGCCGACCTGGAAACAAAACGGTTAAGGGAGGCAACTTTTCCAATCAAACGTTGTACCTCTTTAATAGTCTTCGGGGGGGGGGGGGTCATTTCTAGGATCGCCTCGATCTTTTCAAGGTTCACTTCAATTCCTCGATGGGAGATCATAAAATTAAGAAATTTGCCAGCGGTGACTCCGAAGGCACACTTCTTAGGATTCTGTTTCGTTTGATATCATTGAAGTGTATTGAAAGCTTCACGAAGATCTTGCACATGATCAGGTATCACTCGGCTCTTCACCAGCATGTCGTCGACATAGGCTTCCATATTTCTACCAATTTGATCTTTGAAGATCTTATTGACTAGCCTTTGGTATATGGCTCCTACATTTTTAAGCTCGAAAGGCATCATCCTATAATAGTAAAGCCCATGGTCAGTTACAAAGGCTGCTTTCTCCTTATCTTCTAGAGCCATCCGAATTTGGTTGTAACCAAAAAATGCATCCATGAGCTGAGAAGCTCATGTCCAGAAGTGTCGTCGATTAGTTGGTCTATCAGAGATAATGGATAATTATCTTTAGGGTAGGCTTTATTCAAATCAGTGAAGTCGATACACATACGTCACTCCCCATTTGCCTTCTTCACTAGAATAATGTTTGCCAACCAGTCGGGGTACATCGCCTCTCTGATGAAGCTAGCTTTTATCAATTTGTCCAGCTCCTCGATGATTGCTCTTTGATGTTCAGGAGCAAAGCTTCATTTTTTTTGCTTAACCAGGTGATAGGTCGGATCTACTCTTAGATGATGGGCCATCACCCCCGGGTCGATCCTATTAGGAAATATGTCTCAAAGCCAATCATCAGCCTATTGATGGTTGAGCTATATTATAATTATAATTAATTTATTAATGAATAAAATATATTTTTGATATTTTCATCATAAGTTTTCATCTTTTAACAAACTCCATTATTGTGATGAAGTCCTTAGGACTATTTAGGTTCGATAAAGAGAGGATTTATCGATTAGTTCTTAAAACTATTCATGATCAAATGATAGGCTGTTAATAAAGATGACAACATCTATCGAGCATAGGTTGCTATATGCCATATAGGTTGGTTATCCTCTTAATCAAAAAGTATGGAGACACTGGTATGACATATAGGTGAGATATAAGGGTACATCATCATTGAACGTGACCAACTCTAGAATATTCTGCTATCGAGAATGTCTCTGATGGGATATAGGTATAAGTATCCCTTAGACCTAAGATCACCTCAGTGACTTGCAAGCAACTCACTAACTAAATTTCTAATTCAGTAATGAAAGACTTCTGGGCATAGTCAAGTACTTGCAAAGTCGGTGTGCGATCAAGATAAAATTGACCACTCCAAAAGTTGGAGAAGAATGTATCACTGTATTTCAATATAGCAAAACCTTGGCCAGGGTAATCCATCAGATGGATTTGATATTTTAAAATACAATGTAGACAACCTAATCAGAGTTGATAGTTGAACTTTGAGGTGTCCTATGAGCATTTTGGTCAAGAAGATGAATTATATAAAAACTATATCCGCATGGGTTCTAAGGATGTTGTTCTACATATTTGATCTATCCGACCATCAGGTACCATTATCAGATGGCTACTTTAATTGGTATAGAAATCTATTTCTATGCTACTAACTTAGGTTCAAATCTATGAGGTCACATACATTAGAGTTCATGATCCAATCGGATGGTTGATCAACAATTAAGAATCGTTCTAGGGTTAAACGATCAATACGATTGATGTTTAACCTAGCACAAATATTGCAGGAGGATCGATTAGTAATTAGATTATTAATTGACTTAATTTCATAAAGTCAGAGAGGTGAGATTAAGTGTAATTAAATATAATTTAATTATATTTGATTTGGGCTTGATTGGATCAAGTCCAATTGGTTTATCGGAGATGCCAAGTGCAAGGAAGAACTAGCCCTAGTTCAATTAGGACTTGGATGAACCCAATTTCTAATCTGATTAAAAATTAAATCAAAATTAAATTTGACTAATCTAATTTAATTAAGTTCTTAATTAGATTAAGACCTATTCTAATTAGGTTAAATAAATTCTGATTTTATTTAGTCCAAAGATCAAGTTACACCAAGTCAAATTGGTAGTCCTAATGAGACTAGGACTTGTATCAACCCGATCTCAAATTTAATTAGAAATTAAATTAAAATTAAATTTTATTTAATTAAGATCTTGGTTTGACTAAGACCTATTCTAATTAGATTAAAATAAATTTTATTTAATTTAGCTAAAAGATTTTGTTTGACCAAGTCAAATTGGAAGTCTTAGTATGACTAGGACTTCCCTCCTTGCGCCACCTTAGCCCCAATGCCCCCCAACTCCTATTTTTTAGGATTTTTTCATAGAAAATCCTCTCCCCAAGCTCTCTCATGTACACCCTTCTCTTCCTCTCCTATTTATTTGGGAATTAGTTAAGGACCAAGTCAATAGATGGAAAGTTGTGGTGGTATTGGACTCTATATGATAGAATCCAAACAAACTTTGACTCTTCCCTTGTGTGCCGCCCCCATCCTGATTTCTTCTCTGATTTTCGTGGTAAAAAAAGGATTTTTTGTGCACCTACCCCGGTGGTCCATGGAATGGGATAAGGAGGGAGCGCCCAACACTTGGGCACCCCAACAACTTGCCTATTTTGGTCCTGCCTTGTCTAGGAATTTGACCTAGACAAGACTCTTCTATATGTCACTATATAGGATGAATTTTGGACTGATTTTTGGATAGATTCTAGAACATTGAGAGAACTCTTGGGTGTGTAAAAATTAGGATGAGAGACCTCTTGGGCATTGGATTTTTATTGACACTAATCTAGGTATCTAGTTGAGAGAAGAAAGAAGATGAAGAGGGTCTTCTTCTAGGGTTTCTTCTATTCATCCCTTTTACTCCATCTTTGAGATTTATTTTTGAGAGTGTCTTAGATCTAAAGTCTCTTCTTTTCCTTTTAAACTTTGGAGAGTCCAAATCTTAAAGAAGCAAGCACTAGATCAACCATCGAAGAAGGATCAGTACAATACTAGCATACTATGCTGATTTTCGAAGATTGGACTTCTGATCGAAATTATGGGCTCGTATGGACATCTCTTAGAGGTCGGACGTGTGTGTGGCTTGAAGCTTCATCCTTAAGCCTAGATCAATGAGTTAGAATGTCTAACTTATAAAGATAATATAGATCTGATCCCCTATTACATACCTGCATTAGATCTAGTGTCGATATGTGTTGATATGATCAACACTTGTTCTTTCCTTTTTATTTTTAATTCCTAATTTAATACCATGCAATAATCTTATAATAGAATCTTAGATCTAGAGATTCTCTATTTTTATAAATAAATATTAATTTATTTTAGTATTTCGCTGTCTGATCTTGAAAAAGTTTCAAGATCTAGCCCTGAAACTCTAAATTTGGTTCCCTCAATTGGTATCAGTGCTTAGGTTATTTATTACATGATTATTTATACATATTTAGATTTTTTTTATATTAGATCTAATTTATAATATGATTATTAAATCTAAAATTAAAAATCATGATCACACAAACTACTATAAGGTTGTCCTGCTGTAAGGTTTACCCCTTATAGTGAAAAGATTGTTCTAGTTCATGTAGATCTAATTTTAATCGTAAATATATTAGATATGATCTAATTTTATTTATAATTTATTAAATTTAAAAAATTTTAAACCTAAAAATAAAAATTTTAGATTGCATGGACTGATCTTATAAGGTTGTCCTCCTGTAAGGTTTACCCCTTACAGTGAAAAGGTTGTCCTAGTACGTGCTGATCTAAAACGTTGATCATAAAATTTTAAATTAAATCTAAAAAATTTTATGATCTAATTAAAAATATTTTAATCTAATTTTAATCATTATAAATATGTTAGATTTAATCTAAGTTAATTTATGAATGATTGATGTTGAAACTGTTTCAATTACATAAACCTGTTTAGATTAGATCTAAAGAGTTTCATACTTATGTTATTGGCATTTTAATTATGAATCAAACATACAACTTGGTTGGTAGAACTATGTTATAAAAATATTTTACATACATGAAAATCATTTTCAAAAAGCCAAACCCCAACCCTCAGTCCAAAACTTAATTAAAAATTAAGAAGTTGTTTGATTAGGATCTAGGATTGTAAATTGAAGATCCTAAGATAAATCATAACACATTGGGTTAATAGGTTAGTGGAGATTAGGTCCATTAATTCGGTTAGACCTAAGGTTAGATTAAAAAATGGACTTAATTAGAGAATTGACTAAATCTAATCAATTATTATCTTAGATTAGGTCAAAGATTCTCTCGATCAATTATAATAGTTGTAGTTGGTCAAGTCCATATCTTTAACAAGAACCAAATGGACTTGATTCTTAGCTAAGTGGTCTAACCTAAAATGTTAGGTTGATCTAATTGAAACTAATTAATCAGTTGGTGTTTAAGATTAGTCTATCATATACGATCGATAGTTTTTAATTGGTAGCCTACTTACCTGACCATTTTTGATGGTGTCTAAGGCAAGCTTTGGTGGATCCTCCCACCGATCTTACTTACCTGGTTTTCTTGGTGAGATTATGTTTTGATCAGATCACTTGATAATTCGAGTTGACCCATATCAGCTAGGTAAATCAGTGTGACTGATTTAAGTACTCCTAAACTAGCCTATTAATGGTCTCCCTTAAGCTGACTTGATAAAGCCAGTGGAAGGATCATGACAAGTTGGTTTATTTGATCTTCTATCATCTTTAATAATTAAATTTTTTAATATTATTAGATTCTTAAAATGAAATAGTTATGGTGATAACTAGATCATAGCCTCTCCATTATAAGAAATATGCTCTTTTGCAATGGATTTATTTACGACGAAAAAAATTTCATTGTAAATAAGCTTATTAGAAATGAAAAGTAAATTTCATTGCTAATAAAAATTACTAGCGATGAAAAAAAAATCCATCACAAATAATCAATTATTTATGATGGAAGATTTAATTACATCATAAATAATAGAGTATTTATGATGAAAAATTTTTGTCGCTAATAAATGGCCATTAATTAATCATTTAAAAAAATAAAAAGGTTATTTATTAGCGATAAAAATTTTTCATCATAAATACTCTATTATTTATGAGGTAAATAAATCTTTCATTATAAATAATTAATTATTTATGATGGACAGCATTCATCACTAATAAACTATCATTAATTAATCATTTTAAAAAATTAAAAAGATTATTTATTAGCGATGAAATTTTTGCATCATATATAATCAACTATTTATGATAGAAGATTTATTTACATTGCAAATAATAGAGTATTTACAATAAAAAATTTTTGTTGCTAATAAACTATCATTAATTAATTAATTTAAAAATTTAAAAAGGTTATTTATTAGGGATGAAAATTTTTTGTTGCAAATACTCTGTTATTTATGATGTAAATAAATCTTTCATTGCAAATAATTGATTATTTACAATGCAAAAATTTCATCACTAATAATTGATCATTAATTAATCATTTTAAAAAATTAAATAGGTTATTTATTAGTGATGAAAATCTTTCATCAGAAATAATCAACTATTTGCGATGGAAGAGTTATTTTCATCACAATAATAGATTATTTATGATGAAAAATATTCATCACTAATAAACTATCATTAATTAATTATTTTAAAAATTTTAAAAAAATATTTATTAGTGATGAAAATATTCCATCCTAAATAATCCATTATTTGCGATGTAAATAACTCTTCCATTGCAAATAATTGATTATTTATGATGGAAGATTTCCATCGCTAATATTCATCATAATTAGCCCAACCAAAATTTTAAATTATAAAAATAAAATATGGACTACTTTAAAAATAATAAAGGGCAAAAATGAGCCATGCATGGCTGATGCGAGGGGGCAAAGGGTATGACCACGTCCACTGTTAGCTCGCTTGCAAGCAAAATAATAGTATTCTTTTAAAAAAAATTAATTTTCTTTAAATATTATATAATTTTATAATTAAAAGTTCATCTTCATCGTTCATTATTTAAGTAGTTATCGTGCAACCACTGTCACAAAATATCATCTCGATCTGATAGCTCTGGCTATGCAGATCGATAAAATTTGATTTCGATAGTCATGAACTACCGTATGATGATCTGATAGATAGAAATTACTGATGAATTTTAAAACTTATAATGATGATCTTTATGATATTTGTAGTATACTATAAATATTTTACTTTAATCGAATATAATTATCATAATCAATTTAGCATGGGATGATTTGAACCATTAAATAAAAAATAAGTGATCAAAAGGCCAAACAACGTTCGATTATAAGATAATTTTTTGACAAATGATCTTTGCTACTATTTTAATCATCTATATGGTGGTGATTGTAAAACCTAAACTTCACATATATGAATTATCCACATTAAGTACATTTTATAAAAGCATAAGTATAATTGCTAAGAAACTTTAAGAATGTATATCAGGAAATGTATAATTTTAAATAGTTTATATGCACGTGGTTTACTTTTCATGATCACTATCATAGAAATAATCAAACTATCAACAAAGATCATTTAGCTAAAATAATCATCTAATGAACACATGCCAATTGGTATTTTAATCACTTATTTTTTATTTAATGGTTCAAATCATCCCATGCTAAATTGACTATGATAATTATATCTAATTGAAGTAAAATTTTGCTAGTACACTACAAATATCACAAAGATCATCGTTGTAAATTTTTGAACTAATCAATGATTTCTATTTATCAGATCATCAAGCAATCATTCACAATTATCGAAATCAAATTTTGTCGATCTGCATAGCTAGAGCTATCTGATCGAGATGATATTTTATGATGGTGCTTGCATGATAAATACTTAAATAATGAACAGTAAAGATGGACTTTAAAATTCAAAATCATATAATATTTAGGAAAAAATAAAAATTTTAATTTTAAAAGAATACTAATTCTTTAAAAATTAGAAAAAAAATATTAATTGGTTAGCGGGTTAGCTAACAGTGGACATGCTCGCGCTCCTCAACCCCATCGCATTCGATGAATTTTTATCCTTTTTTTTATTTTTAAAATAGTCCATAATTTTTTTAAATTTTAAAATTTTGGTCGAAGTATTTGCAATGGATTATTAGCGATGAAATTTTTTCATCAAAAATAATGATTTTTTATGATAAAAAAAATATTATGTTGCAAATAATACTATTTGTGATAGAAATATTCTATTGCAAATAATAATTAATAGTGACGAAAGTTTTTATGATGGAATTTTTAGTCATAAATAATTATTATCAGTGATGAAATTTTTTTTTCAATGTAAATAACTTATTTTAATATTTTTTGGTGTGGAAAAATTTTTTTAAAAAAATATTTGATGAGAATTATTAGCAACGAAAGTATTTACGATGAAATTTTTTGTTGTAAATAATTAATATTAGTGACAAAAAATTTTGTTCCATCGCTAATAAGTGTTTTAGTGACAAAAATTTTATCACAAATAATTTCATCGTTAAAATCCTTTAAATATCTTCCCCCACTCTCACAAAACCCACTCTCTCTTGGTTCGAAACCCTCTTGTCTCCCCTCTCTCTCTCCCCCTCGTCCTCTCTCTCCCCTTCCTCCTAAGCATCCATCAGCCGACAAATGCATTTTCCACTATCGCTGTCGCTGTCGTTGCCGCCTCCATTGTTGCCGCCATTGCCGCCACCATTCTCGCCATCGTTGTCGCTGCCATTATGCTTGAACCGATCGAAGGTAACTTAATTCGATTTCAACTGGCTGGTCGTGGGTTAGAATTTTTTTTTTTAATCTGTTCTTTCGATCTTGGGGCTACATGTGTTGCCGTGTGGTGGCTGGTGGGGTGGTGAGGTATGAAGGGTGGGTGCCGGTTGCAGGTCGTGCATGGCTGTTGACGTACTTGGTGGAGGCCGCTGGTGGTGGGAGGTGGAGGGCTGGCACCACACGGGGTGGAGCGCCGAGGGATGGTGGTGACAAGATGGGTGGTGTGAGGCAAAGGGGGTGTAGGGGCCATGGAGCGGCGTTGATGATGGGTCGAGTGGGGGGCCGTGGGTGGTGGGCAATGGAGGGGGCCTACGGGTGGTGGGCAAGCGGAGGGCACTGCAGGAGGTGGGGGGCCGCGATGGGTACATGGGTAGCACATGGGCTGGGGGGCTGGGGTGGCCGCAATAGGTGGGGGTGGAGGGGATGCATGGGTGTGGAGGGGCGATGGTGATGGGTCGGGTAGGGGCCATGGGTGGTGGCCACTGGAGAGGAGCCGCAGGAGGTGGGGGTCAGGCCGCGGTGGGTACGTATGCGGTGCAGGGCTGAGGGGTCAGGAGGGTGCCGCGATGGGTGGGGGGCGGATGGGGGTGCATGGGGCATGGAGAGGCGGCGGTGATGGCTCAAGTGGGGAGCCGCGGGTGGTGGACGGCTGAGGGGAGCCGCAGGGGGTGGGGGGCTTCGACGGATGGGGGGTAGAGGACCCGTAGGGGGTTTAGTCCTTAGTAATTTTTAAAATTTAAATAAATAAAATAATAATAATAATAATAGTAATAATAGTAATAGTAGTAATAATAAAAGTAGTAATATTAATAATAGTAAAAATAATAATAATAATAATAAATTTAGTAATAATAAGGAAAGTAATAATAGTAATAATAATAGTAGTAGTAGTAATAATAGTATTAATAATAATAATAATAGTAATAGTAATAATAATAATAATAATAATAATTATTATTATTATTATTGGTGCAAAATTTAGTTGCCGTTGGAGAAGTGCTGGAGTCAGAGAAGATGAGGTCGCCGTTGGTGATCTGTAAAATAAGTCTCGTCCAGAGTCCAGGGTGGTGGCTGTAGCAAGACCCTCCGACAGTCAAGTTAGCTTTTTCGGCAAATAAAAATAGAGTTCTCAGTCAAGAAAATTGCAGAGTTTCGAAAAGAAGAAGAGAGCCTAGAGAAAATATTTTGGAGAATTTCTTTTATAGACGGAGCCTGTAACAAACTGATAGTGATAGCCATAACTATCGGATAGTGGGCCACTTGGGGCCATATGGAGTTTGTTATGGAAGATAGTGTTTGTTGTCGTGAGGTGTCAGTCCGTTTGAGATTTGATAGTCAAAGTTCAGAGGGATAGGTATCGATTGGTAATGATCTTTGAGCTATATCAATTCTAAAGGAGTTTGGACTCCTCTGAGGTAGTCCGGGTGTGGATCGATTCATGCCGTGTATAGGATCGAACTCATGTAGAGATCTTCCTGGATGACTATAGAAAGTTTGGCTATTGGAGGAGTTCGAAAGGGGATCAACCATTGGAGGAGTCTGAAAGGAGTTCGGCTGCTGAAGGAGTCCAAAAGGGGTTCGACCGTTGGAGGGGTACGGAAGGAGTTCGGTCACTGAAAGGGTTCGAAAGAAGTTCGACTGCTGAAGGAGTTTGAAAGGAGTTTGGCTGCTGAAGGAGTCCGAAAGGGGTTCGACTGTTGGAGGCATCTGGAAGGGGTTCGACCGCGGGAAGAGTCCGAAAGGGGTTTAGCCATTGAAGGAGTCTGGAAGGAGTTTGGCTGCTGCAGGAGTCCAAAAGGGGTTCAACCGCTGGAGGGGTTTGGATGGAGTTCAGCTACTGAAGGGGTCCGGAGAGAGTTGGGCCACTGGAAAAGTTCTAAGAGAAAGAATTCTCGATCGAAGCCTTCTGTGATTACCAGTTACATTAAGCATCAGACTGGACTTCGGTGAAAGCGGGATTTATCCCCAACAATAGTCTCCGTACTTTCGAGTTCGAAATTTGAAGGAAGGAAGAAAAAGATGATTGCTGAAGTTCGGTCCTTGGTTTCTATGCTTGTCAGGATGAGATGTTTTGGTTTTTACCATGTTGGCACCGAAGCTTTCTAAGTTTGAAATGAGTTTGAAAAGATGGCCCTTTGAATCTCCTGCTGAAACTTTGCCCTAGGTACAGTGCCATAAAGTCTCCACCCGTCGCCACTCCTCTATCATGATGAGTGGAACATGCGGTGTGCGCTGACCAGCCAAAATCGATCCACAATCATAACCACCTCGGGTTACCTCTAGCTATTTAAGGCCTTCTCCTATTATTCAGAAGTCATTCCTGCCTGAGTCTTCTCCTTCCTTCAGCCCCCATCCATCTTCTTCCTAAGGGTCTTAACCTTCTCTCACCTTCCTGAGCTCCGAACACCCTTTCAATTGGTCCTCATCACGTCCATCATCCTTTCATTCTTCCTAGATAGTTTAAGTCAGTTTTTTAACCCTTCTCTTAGGTTGTTCGTGCTTATCACTTCTGGCTCCTTGCTTTCCTGATTTTTTGGTGGCGACCTTTGCCCTGCGTTTTTCTTATATATACTTATATATATATTAGTGGGGGTTTCTTGGGGTTTAATTTTGATCTGAATGTCTTTTGAAATCTTCCACTCCATCGGTTCATGGGGCTCGTCCGGACCGACCTTCTTTAACTCTGTACCTCTAGCTGAGGTAGAACCCAAGAACATGTCCCACTCGTCTTTTGCTCTAGACACCATCCCATCCGTCCTTACCTCGGACGATCTTTTTCTGATCTAAATCCAATATGGAATCCCTCCAGAATATAACCTTGAACTCCCTAGCTCCGATGATCGGGTCAGCTCTCCTACGATTGGCCGATTTTGTTTGTACTTAGAAGCATTGCGCACTGGGCTTAGACTTTCATTGCCCCCATTCGTAGTCACCCTCTTCCAATTTTTAAACATCTCCTTTGCATCTGTCAAATCGAACTTCTTTCGGTTCGTCATAGGTTTCCTCTCCCTCTGTCGATTGACCGAAGTCCAGCCAACCATTTCGCTTTTTAGAAATTTCTATACCTTCAAGCACCATCCTTCCGTGAAGGATTGGTGGTACTTTTCCTCCTAGGTCGGTAAGAAGGGGTTATTGAAAAGTGCCACTTCTTCCATTCATAACTGAAAGAAAAAGTTTTTTTTTGTACATTGTCCGACCTTGCCATTAGGTCTTCTTTCATGGGGTTATATTAGAGAGTCAGTTCACCGAGCTCCTAGCTTAGACAGAGCCGACCTTGATTCCTACAATAAACTCAAGGTGTACTGAGCTCCTCTTCTTTCCGACCTTCTAAAGGAATAGACCTTGTTCAACCTGGGTCTGAGTCCCCACGATTCTGCTGGTACATCTTTTGATTTTTGAATCCACATGATTTTGCGCATGTGTATTACTACCGATCGTGCTTCTTTTTCTGTTGCAGAGATGGACGCACAAGCTACCGAGATGCTTACCAAAGGGCTCTACACCAAGAGGAGGAAAGAAAAGCTGCAAAATGATGACTCAAATAGGACGAAGGTCGGTGATTCCAGCTCTGAAGTCCCCACCTCCACTGCCACTACATTCGAGGTCATCGCCAGCATCGAGATTGCCCTAACTGTCGAGGTTGGTACTATTGGTTTGGGCCTGGTGCCTTCCATGTCCTCAGGTCCCTCCAGTGGTGATCGTGTTTTGGAGCTTCCTATTAAGAAAGGGATAGGGGAGGGAAGAAAAAAGAAAGCCATTGCGAAGACATCCTACAAGGCTCGCCTAGGCAGACCAGATGGCGACGACAACGAATAAGGGGAGGACCCCTTCGACAATCCGGAGATCATCCGGGATCTCACCGATAGGTTTATCATGCCTGAGGTGGTGGACCAGATGGCCGACCTGGACCCACGGTAGCTCGTCTGGGGTTCTCTCAGAGCCATCCTCAAGATGATTGCTCCGTTGCTTGACTCTTTTTCTTCTTCTCTATGCTTTTCTTCTTCTCTTCTTCTTTTTTTTAACATCAATTATTTGTTGCAGTCGGCTCACCAGATGCTCGCCCACATCAAGAGGGAGCATCGTTAGGAGGTGGAGGCATAGAAGGCCTAGGAGGACCTTCGAGCCGAGATTCACCATCTTCAAGAGAGGATCGATGAGGTTGAGCACCTTGCCGAGGAGAAGGCAGCAGACATCGAAAGTCTTCAGGGTGTGCTCCTCAAAGAGAAGTTTATCTCGATCAAACTAAAGGCTGCACTAGCCCTGAAGAAGGAAAGGAGAAAGGAAGCCAAAAATAGGGTCACCAAACTAGAGACCCAAATGGTGACGACGATCTCGAAGGCAATGATCCACATCGTGGAAGAGTTCAAAACCTCTCCTGAGATGCAGAACTTGAACGTTGAGTTCGATCAGAAAGCATTTCTCAAGGGTTTTGAGCTCTGCGAAGGCAGGATAGCCCAGATGTTCCCCGAGCTCGACCTCAGCTTTCTGGAGGAGGAAGATGATGTGGATGCGGGACCGTCTAATGCCGTAGTTGACCCTACCTTCGACGGGCTCGCTTTTGAGAGTGATCCAGCTCCACCCTTCATCATCCCTTTCGAGGTTGAGATCCTTGAGTAGTTGTACATTTTTTCTTTCTTTTCTTTTTTTTCTTGTACTCAAAAGTTTTGATTAAATGAAATGAATTTTTTCCATACCTTTGAGTGCTTTTTGTAACTCAAATGTAGTCTCCCACCAACACTGATTCACTACCTCAGGGGGTTTCGACAAAGCCCTTGATAAAGAACCTGAGGAAGGAAGTTCATCTTCTGAGAAACAAGTTGAAGAAGATGGAGGACGAGCTTTGAGCCTCATGAAAAGAATGCTTTTGAGGTGACCAAAGAGGTCACTCACCTTCGAGGCTCGCATATGAAGGAAGCGATGAGCTTCAGTATCCGAAAGGGCGACTTCGAGAAGAAGATCGCCGAACTCAAGAAAAATGCCAGCGACAAGTCCTGGGCACTGACAGCGAAGATCAGCTCTCTTGAAGCTAACCTAAAGAATGTCAGAGAAAAGATCCATCTTCTAGAAGGAAGCTTGTCATGGTCTATCGACAAGACCCAGTACAACTGGGATTGGTCAATAAAGTTTTTTTAGCTGCAAAAGTAGCTGTAGGATATTGAGGACTAGCATAATAGCTATCGAGTGACCTAGGTGGAGAAGATGTCCAGGCTTGAAGGTGAGCTCAAGATTGCTAGAGATGAGGTAGCTCATCTTCGGAAGTGACTACATAATAATCGGGGAGCCAACATGAGTGGTGAGTCGAAGGAGATTGCCTCCTTGAAAAGGACCATCGGTGAGCTTTCAGAAGTGGTTGGGGTGGAGCAGGCCAAGGTTCAATGACTGAAGCTTCAGCTTACATATGAACATCAGGCTGTCAAGGATGCGTAGGCCGAGTTTGAAGTTTTAAGGAGACAGCATCAAGAGCTTGATGGTAAGTTTCAACTCACCAACTGAATGTACATAGATGGTCTCTACAAGAAGAAGGAGCTTGAGGAGGAGATCCTTAGGCTAAAGCAGGCCTTGGTGATGGTCGGAGCCGACAGCTCGAAGTTCGAAGAATCTAGTTTGCCTTAGAGCTTCGGCCTCTTTCCCCTCTTTTTCCTTTCTTTTAGTGTAATCAACATTGTCGGCCTACGTTTTGCTTGTAATGAACTCATTTTTGTAATGGAATAATATATTTCTCATTATTTTTGTTTCGCATAAATCTGAGGCCTATTTGTGGCCTTACCTTCTTTACCTCATTTTTCACTCTATCATCTTTGTATGAAATGCTTGTTGTGGATGCCAAGCTCATTGTAGACGTTGGGCTTGTTGTGGACATTGAACTAGGACCTCTTCTGTAAATCAGAATAAGGCTCTGCCTTTCACATTTGACGTAGTCAAGTTGTCATGAAAAAATATGTGTAAGAATTCTCCACCAAGCTTTTTTCTTCTCTACATCTTTGATCTACGAGGTTCTGACTTTTGCTCATGTTAGGATGAGGCTTTCCTTCTGTTCTTAACATGGCTTATAGGGGTACATTAGGATCATCGATAGGGCCTCTCCCTCCATCCCATCTTATATCGATGAGGTCATTGACTTTGCTCATGTTAGGATAAGATTCTTCTTCTATTCCTAATGCGGCTTGTGGGAGCGCATTTGGACCGTTGATAGGGCCTCTCCCTCCATCCCGTCTTAAATGGATGAGGTCTTCAACTTTGCTCATGTTAGGATGAGGTTCTTCTCCTATTCCTAACGTGACTTATGGGGGCACATTTGGGCCATTAATAGAGCCTCTACCCCATCCCATCTTAAATGGATGAGGTCTTCAACTTTGCTCATGTTAGGATGAGGTTCTCCTTCTATTCCTAACGTGGCTTGTAGGGGCACATTTGGATCGCTGGCAGGGCCTCTCCCTCCATCCCATCTTAAATGGACGAGGTCTTCAAGTTTGCTCACGTTAGGATGAGGTTTTCCTCCTATTCCTAATGGGCTATTTTAGGTTGCTTCAGAGAATTATCATTATACAATTTTTGCGCTAAGGAGTAATGATGTTAAAATAGTTTTATTGAAGAAAAGTTATCGGTAGTACATTCTTAAGTTTTCTAAATTCTAAGTTCACGGGAGTGTCACTCCTTCGAGCTAATTCAAGCGGTAAGTTCTAGGTCGGATGACCTCCTCTACTCTATATGGTCCTTTCCAGTTCAGGATGAGCTTTCCTTGATCTTAAGGCTGCAAAATGGACGCTCGTCGGAGCACCAAGTCCCCCTTTCTGAATGCTTTGCTTTTTACTCTGGAGTTATAGTATCTAGCCACTCTTCGTCTATATGCTGCCATCCGAGTTTGGGCTTTTTCTCTTTTTTCTTCTAGTAGATCGAGGTTGACTCTGAGGTTCTATGAGTTACATTGCTCATTGAAGGCCATGACCCATGCTGATGGGAGTTTAAGCTCGATTGGGATGACTACCTCCATTCCAAAAGCCAAGGCGAATAGTGTTTCTCTAGTTGGTAGCCTTTGAGTAGTTCGGTATGCCCAGAGGACATGGTAAAGTTCGTCCGCCCAAGTTCGCCTTGCTCTTTCAAGTCTTGCCTTGATGCCCTATAGTAAAATTCTGTTGGTCACCTCTACCTCACCACTTGCCTATGGATGGACGATTGATGTGAAGTGATGAAAGATGTTTAGATCTTTGCAGAACTCAGCGAACCTCATCCTAGCGAACTATCGCCCGTTATTTCTTATGAGAGTTTAGGACAGACCAAATCGATAGATTGACTTTCAGACGAAGTCCTATACCTTGACCTCGGTAATTTTTGCTAGTGGCTCGGCTTCGACCCATTTGGTGAAGTAGTCGATTGCAACCAGGAGGAACTTCTGTTGTCCGGATGCCATTGGGAAAGAGCCAAGTATATCCATTCCCCACTGCACAAATGGCCTAGGTGCGCTTAGTGAAGTAAGCTTGAAGGCTAACTATCTTTGTATGTTTGCATTTCTTTGATAGCGATCATATTTCTTGATATACTCTATAGAGTTGTGGTACAAAGTCGGCTAATAGTATCCTTACCGAAGTAGTCTTTGTGATAGGGATCTAGCTCCTACATGACTTCCACAAATTCTCTCGTGCACTTTCCATAATGCTAAGTCGGCCTTTGAAGGTTGGAGACATCTCAAAAGCGGTAGCGAATATGATCTTTTATACAACTTATTCTCATACAAAACGTACCGAGATGTTTGATTCCTAAGTTTTCAAGCTTCTTTTAGATCATGAGGAAAAACTCCCTCTTTGAGATAAGCAACTAATGGATCAATCCAGCTCGGCTCGAGCTCCATCTGCATAACAAGCCATGATTCTTTTGAGCTTGGATATTTTAGAGTTTAAAAAAATACTTCTTTGGACAGTTCGGCTGGAGCTAAAGTGGCCAATTTAGAGAGAAGATCGATGATAAGTGGTAAAAATATACTAATAAAAGTATTAAATTATAAAATAAATTAATTTATTTTTAAGAAATTGATACTTTTATTAATTTTATATAGGAAAGAAGGCCACCAATATGAAGATGTTATTTTTCTGATTTAGATGAAATAAATTTCAAGCAAAATGGACTTCAAACGAGCTCGAAATTGAATTTCAAAGAAAAAAATAATTTTTAAATGTCGGTCAATTTGGTTCAAATCGGCTCAGAAGATCGCCCGGCCTGATCGTGCTCGAAACTAGACCGACCACCTGCTGACGCCCCTCTTATGCCATGCTAACGTCAGGATTTTTCATAGCACACGGTGGACCACTATAGTAACCAGGTGAGGGCATTTCGGAGATTTCATGAGGATGAGCACGCTCTAATTGGCTGAAGGAAGTGGTGTTCACGTAATGCCGGGCTCACGCACGGTCTACAGAGTATGTTCTGAGAATTTTGCTGGATCCGACGGATGCTGTTCGCTGGGATTTGATCGAACAGCGAAAATCTATGCGCTGACGAATGGCGGATGTAGCTCCTGATCAAGATCCAACAATGGAGATGCATTACCAATTTTAACTAGGAATCTGAAGGCTCCTGTATGTGATCCGACGGTCCCAATTTAATCATCAAGAAGATCCGATGGCTGAGGTTAATTTCGACTTGAACTAGGTTTTTAAAAAGAATTTTTAACTGGTTTTTGATCCATTGGATGCTGATCTGAAGGCCTGAATTATCCAGAATTTTAATTTGACTTGTGTGAAGAGTTTTAAACCCAATTTGGTTAGGATTTCTTTCGAAAATCAATCTCTTAGCCTATAAAAAGGGGGCTGCCTGCTGTTGCCAAAGAGGGAGGAGGCAGAGAACAAAAATAGAGAGCTAAAAATAAAGAGCAAATAGGGAGAAATAGAGAGAACAGAGAAAGAGAGAGGGGTTCAGGAAGAGAAGAGAAAGAGTTTTTATTCTGTTATTTTTCTTTCCTCTTCTTTTTTTCTTCCGAAGGTCGGTACACAAAGCGACTTTCTTCTTCATCAAGTTCTCCACACTAAGAGCAACAGACAACCAATTTCAATGAATAAACAGTCTAATTTCTTCATGCCTTTTATTTTATTTGCTATTTTTGAACTTGTTATCATGAACTAAATTTTCTTTTACTAAGGCTAAGGTGTAGCCACTTTTTTTATGCAATATTCAGTATGATTTATTTTTAATTTTAAATTTTATTCATGAGGAGTATATAGATCTGATCTTAATGCTTTCAGATTATTGGCCATCTTCTAATTGATCTGATAAATATAGATGATACGGACCAAGTACATCTATGTTATTGCTTCTTGATTATATACCTTGTATTATGAATTGAATTAGAATTTATATACATGCGGAAATTTTAGTGGGCTTTGAATGTAGCATATTTTAATTAGAGGATTTCACAAAATTTAATACATCGATATTTATTTAAATTACACCTGGACCAAAGGGTAGTTAATAAATATTGATAGTTTTGCTATGCCTGGACCAAAAGATAGTGAATAAACTAGAAAACTCCATCGTCACATGAAATAAAATTAACCTAATAACCTAAATATTGTATTGACTGAGTTGGTGAATCGATTGCCTTAGTAACCTATTGCTCTTAAGTTTAAAATCTTAATAATTACACTCTCTCTATTTCCTTACAATTTTTAATTATTTTTTTTTATTCTTTATTTTTTTTAATTCTCATAAATTGATCTTCTAAATAAAGCATAGGAAAGAGCTTTTTAGTACTTATTTTTCAATCCTCTAGGGATGATACTCTACTCACTTACTTTATTACTTGATCGACTGGTGCACTTGCCAAAGCTATAGATTAGCACGCATCAAGTTTTTAGCTCCGTTGTCTGGTATTGTGTCTAAAATAATATTAAAATTTTAATCCAAGTTTTACTTTAGAATTTTATTTTTAATTTTTATTCTTACTTTATTTTTAAATTTATTTAGTGCATGACACATGCTGGACATAGTAATTTACTACTTTTAGATCCAAAAATTGAAAGAACCATTAGAAGACTACAACAAGAAAAGAACATGGCAGCTGAAGATCCTAACGACATCAATCTGGGATTGGATATGGTGATTGAGGGATAGCATGAAGCTATTCGAGCAGCACATCGTCCATTAAATGATTACATCACACCATCTATAGCCGATGGAGTTTCGAGCATCAGGAGACCATCTGTGCGAGCAAACAACTTTGAAATAAAATCGACGATGATCCAGATGATTCAATCAACTATCCAATTCAGTGGACACATGCATGATTATCTGAATGCCCATATTTCTAACTTTTTAAAACTTTATGATACTTTTAAAATTAATGGGGTGTCGGATGATGCTATAGATTAAGGTTATTTTCTTTCTCTTTACAAGACAAAGCTAAAAGTTGGCTTCATTCTTTTTCTGCAGGTTCTATCACAACTTGGGATGTCCTAGCCCAAAAATTCTTAGCCAAGTACTTTCCACCTTCCAAGACTGCCAAGATGTGCAACGATATCTTTTCTTTTATGCAGATGGACATGGAGACACTATATGAGGCTTGGGAGCATTTCAAGAAACTACTAAGAAGATGTCCACATCATCAACTATCCGTATGGCTTCAGATACAAATTTTCTATAATTATTTATCTTCTACTAATCGTTCTATGATTGATGCAGCAGGAGGAGTAACTATTAACCAAAAAATGGAGGAAGAAGCCTTTGATCTGATTGATGAGATGGCATCAAATAGCTACTATCTATGGCAAATAGAATGCATGATGCCGAAACGACCAGCAGCTATACAGGGAGTAGATTGCATGCCAACCTTATTAACTGAAATTGAAGCCCTTAGAGCCAAAGTCAATAACTTGAAGGAACCAGCTGTTAGATATATGTGCCCAAGAAGTCAGAATTGGCTGACACTTGTAATACACTTCTAGGGCCAAAATTATAATTTTGACTAATATCAATAAAATGGGTTATTTTTTATCACATATGTGTATTTAGTGTCTGTGATACATCCTTTGAGTTAATGATAATGATAATTCATATTTTTAAGAATTAAAAATTTAAGACATGAATAATCATTGTTAACTCATAAAATGCTCCCGACCATAGGATCATCACGAGAATGGTGATTGTTCCAAAAGGTTGGTGTACAATCGCTTCTCTTTAGTAGATGAGTCTTAAGTCTACGGTGTGGAGACACCAGAGTGAGAGTACAGGTACTCGTTAGAGAATGAGGGCACTGAGCGTGACCACCTCGAGTAGTCATTAGGGAGTCTACCTTCTCATCAATGACTGACTCGATGCTGTAGTAGTGTGTCTGGTTCTTTGATCTGAGGTGCATCGACAGTTCACCTTGAGGGTATTATAGTTTGACTACACCATTACTTGATCTCCTAGCCATTCGAAATCCTGAGGTGTATGTTGGCTATAGCATGTTCATTGTAGGAACTGGATGGCATCAAGATGGAATCTATCTACCTCGGTGGTAGAGGAGCAGCCCTATGATGATCATGAGAATCAAGTCCAGAAGTCCATGGCCATGGCAGAGTGAAATAATAGAAAGAGTTTCTATTTAGATTTTTACATCGGACTCGAATCGAATGATTACATCATATGATAGAAACTAGGGTTTGATGAGTTTACCTTAACCCTAATCTGATCGGAGGCTCAAGATAGAAGAACTTAATCACACAGGTAGCTGCACCAAGAGGTTCGCATTCAGCTCTGATGGGTTGCCACCATATACTGCTAGGTGTCACTGGTGGATTTTGGGAGCAATTAGAATGATTTAGATGATCGATCATTCTAGCTGTTCGAATCAGAAGAGTTCTGATCTATCGAAAGGAGTTTTGATGATGTCGATGATAGAGATCATGACATATCCCATTACCATATAGAACTGAACCTAACTGGGTCACACAAATAAGGGTTTGAATCTGGTGATCATCAATTGAACTAATCCAGTTCAATTGATCTGAATGAGATTCAATTAGGTTCAAGAAAATCGTGCTAGCACTCGATTGAATCTAACGTTCTTCTTTTGCTATCATAAATAAGTTGTCCTGACTGAGCCAAAAAAGTTTGTGCTCAATCAGAGGCCTTCATATGGTCTGACTGGAGTTTGTCCAAGTCAGAAAAGGTTGTCTTATTTTGTAAGACATTACCTACCATTTTTGGTCACCTACCATTTCTTGTTCTTTGACTTTGGTCAAAAGTCTATCTTTGATTGGTCAAATATTGACCATTGACCCTTTGACTTTTGACCACATGTCACACACCTATTGGAGAGCTGGTGGGGGCCTGTCCCCTTACCAGAACCTGGCAAGGAAGAGGGCACATGCCAACACCTATTGGAGAGCTGGTGGGGGCCTGTCCCCTTGCCAGAACCAGGCTAGGAAGAGGGCACACGCCACCCTTGGCGTGTGCCCAAGTTGGAGGCGCCTAGGAGTCCCTGTTGGATAGGGACTCCATCTCCTTTTTGGATTCCAATTAGAGTTCTCCTAAGAACCAACTTTGACTGGTCTTAGGCACCCTCTAAGGAGGAATCCAGGGGACTCTATTCCCACCAATCAGATTTAGATCTAATTTCACAAAGGGTTGTGATTGGTTGGGAAGAAGAGGAGTTGGATCACAGTTAGTCTATAAATAAGACCCTGCGCCCAACTCAAAGAAGATAGATGATTGAATCATAATTCCCCACGCCCAAGGCTGCCTCTCCCCTCTTCCTCCATGCCAAACCACCTTCTCCCCTTCCTCTCCACATCCAAAAGGAGTTTTGGATTTTTGGTTGGTGCGATCCAGATCAAAGAAAGGCGACTGAAAGCTAGAAGGCTGCACTGCTGCAAAGGACGACTGCTGATCTTCAAAAGGAGTTTTGAAGATCCTCCAGATCAGATCCAGATCTAATTTTTGGAGACATGATAGAGAAGAAGAGGATCTCTAGATCTAGCCTGAGTGGATACCGGTAGAGGCCAGGCACTTGCGTGGCTAGATCCAGAACCTTCCGCTGCATACAGGATCATCAACGGGTAATAGGATTACCCATATCAAGGTAAATTAAATTTGATTTAATTTATCTAGATTTTATTTTAATTTCTAAAATAATAATAATTAGATCTAAAATATCTTAGATCTGATCTAGATCAAAGAAAAAATTTTTTTGAAATATATCTCTTGATCTGATCAGATCTGAACGAACCTGGTCCGGAAAAATCAGGATTTTCCTTCAACTGGTATCAGAGCCAAGGTTCTAAAAGTGTTTAGATCTAATTTTAAATTTATTTTAATTAGAAAATAAATGATTTTAGATGTCACATGAGATGTGATCAGATCTAAAATCAGAAAAAATTAAAATTAAATGATTTGGATCTAAGATTAGAAAATATGCATGACTAGTTCTAAAATAGAATAGTTCTATAGAATAGTCTTGCATGTTTTTAATTTAATTTGATTAAATCATATTTTAGATCTATTTATTTACTATTTTTTGATATTATAATGGTTATAATAACATCTAAAAAATAGTAAATAAAATTATTTAATTTTAAATATCATATGAGATATGATTGATGCATGTCTAGACTAGTTGTAGAATAGTTCTACATAATTATCTAGATTAGAATTTATTTTGATTAGATCAATTTAAATCTAATTTTTTAGATTATTATGAGATAATTTAGATCTGAAAATATGCATGATTCGATACATGAGATGTATGCAAAATATGCCATGATTAGATCTAATTTGTATATATGAGATATATGATATAGATCTAAAACTAGTTTTGTAGTATTGCATGTTCCTGATTAAGGCGTTCCTCTTGGCCGTCCGGTCATAAGAATGAAGAAGAGTTTAAAGGCCCTCTCTTTCCATTCGATGGGGTGTTCTTATGATGTGTAGGGGTGCTGCGTGTTCGTCCTTAATCAGAAACCCAAAACTTACTTTCTGCAAAACCCTAGATCCTAAAACCATAGGATTTATTATGCATATTTTATTTATGAACCCTACTTAATTAAAAATTAAGATTATGAAATATCAATTAGGTCTAAAATTGAGAATTTCATATCTAAGACATATTCATAATACTGGGTTCGGGCTTGGGTAGCTCAATTAGGTCTAAGCGGTTGATCAAATTGAATCAAGAGTTGGTTAGATGGGATCAACAATGCTTAAATTGACCAGCCTAATAGGATTAAGTCTGGATCAAGATCGAATCACGATCAAGCAAGACCTAATTAGGCTCAGAGGTTAGAGTCTGGATTGTAGGCTAACCCAATTGGTTCTGGCTCAATAATTTGGTGTCTAAGGTAAGTTTGGCACATACGACCGACTGATTTTTAATTGAAAGCTACTCGACCTGAATGCGTTCTTGTATGAGTTAATGGCATATTCCTTTCCACCGATCTCACTTACCTGACCATATCTGTTGACACAGTTCTGATCTGAGGTGGTCAATAATCTGAGCTAACCCATGCCACTAGGTTAGTCATAATTGTTATGACTATGACAAGTCTAGTTTAATGAGACCTGAATCAATTCTTCCTAAGAAAAGATTAAGTCTGAGGTCTTCCATCATTGTAGACGTGCGGGCCCTTTCTGGGGTTGATTGTTCTCGGCTAGATACAGTGGCTCAATTGCACCAAGAAGATGCAACCACGTCTATTAGGCATTGGATGCTATGGGCTGGGGAGCGATTGAGTTAGACTCAATATTCTGGATACGGTGAGAGACTCAATTTAGACAACAGGTCTAATGCAAAGTGGGTCTGACTTAACTAAGGAGTGGATCAATATTCCCGGATATGGTGGATCTCTGATTTAGAGGACTAAGTTTGGGTGCACCATGATTAGAGAATCATTGAACAAGAGTTGTTCACTCATTTGCGTGTAACCCGATCACCAATAACTGTTAGGTGAGGTGATGAGTCAGTTGGTGAGACCGCACCACCCACTAGAAATCATTAATCGTGGAGATTTTCGCATCTCTATAGAGGGAGTGTAGGGATCCGAGAAAATAGTGGGAGCTAATTTGTTTAAAAATAAAATTTCTAAATAAATTGGTCAAGTCATAATTATAGTATCTAACTAGAATCTTTGACTCTTTATAGGAAAATATCTGCGTCCAACCCATTGGCACATATCTTGGACACACATAGACTGACTGGATCCAATTATAAAGATTGGCTCAGGAACTACAAAATAGTTTTGGGTTTCGAGAAGTTAACCCATGTACTGGACCAGAAATCTCCCACCTTACTAACCCGTCCATCTATTGAACAGAGAGTGTCTCTGAAAAAATGGATAGACGAAGATAATAAGGCCAGATATTACATGTTGGGCTCGATGTCTGATGAGCTCTAGTGCCAACATGAGGATATCGGGACTGCTCGCCAAATGTTGGCTCACCTGCAGGAGATGTTTGGTGAACAGAGTCGTGCAGCCAAGTATCAAGTCATGAAATGACTTTTTAAGACTAAGATGCGTGATGGACAGTCAGTCCAAGATCACTGTCTGACAATGATCAAGGACATGGAGGAGCTTAAGAAGCTCGATGTGAAGTTAGACTTGGACCTGCAGAATGATATTATTCTACAATCCTTGACTGATGCATATGGGCAATTCATCATGAATTACCACATGCATAAACTTCAAAATTCCTTGGCCGAATTAGTGAATATGCTGGTTACCGCTGAGCTTTCTATGGAAGGTTGTAAAGGCTCAGTTCTTGCTGTTAAATGCACTTCTTTCAAAAGAAAGTCTTATGAAAAGAAAAAGAAGTCTACAAAAAAGTAGAAGATGGAAAGAACAAAGAAGAAGAAGGCAGAACCAAAGAAAAAGGCCGATGTCAAAGAAAAGTATTTCCATTGCAACAGCGACAGCCATTGGAAGCAAAACTGCCCTACTTACCTGGCCACCCTGAAGAACAAGAAGGAAGGTCCTTCTAGAGGGTATACTCGTTAATTGAGTCTCTAACTTACGGTTTCTTCATGCATCCATTGGGTGCTTGATCTGGTTTCAGTGCCTCATCTGTGGACTTCCATGTAGGGGTCTTAAGAATAGCGGGGTTGAGGGATGGAGACATGATCCTATGCATCGTAATGGAGCAAGAGGGAGTTGCTGCAGTAGCTGTGAGAACATACCCTCTTTCGATTACCATCTGTTTAGACTTAGTTTTGAAAGACTATTATTCTGTGCCTGCAGCTTAGCAGGAATATTTGATTTCTGTTCATTGCTTAGCATAAAGAAGGCTATGGTGATTACCTTCTTTAAGGATACCATTGTAAACATTCTTTATGAAAGGAAGATAAAATTTCAAATGGTTTTTTATTTAATGATCTGTTATCAGCTACATATTGATGTACCATATCTAACTACTCGAGCAAAACGTGAATGCAAGAATGACCTAGGAATAGTCCAAACGATAGATATCTATGGCACCTGAGATTAGGTCATATAGCAGGAAGATTAGGATCAACAAATTGATGAAAAATGGACTATTGAGTCCATTGGTGACTCAAGTCATACCAACTTTGTGAATCCTGCCTTCAAGGCAAATGACCAACCTCCTTTTTGTTGGAATGGGAGAGGGCCACAGATCTACTTGCCTTAGTATTATACATAATGGTGTACTTGGCCTCATTTCCGATGATATGCGGCTAAAGGCAATTTTTTCTACTTTATTACCTTTTTCGAATGATCTATTATAGGATATTGATAATGTGATGTTATGAGATACAAGTCTGAAGCTTTGAAAGTTCAAAGAATTCCGACATTGAAGTGACAATAACTGGAAAACCCATTAAGGTTCTTTTGATCAGATGAGGGAGTGGAATATTCTTAGCCTAAAATTCTAGACTATCTAAAGAAAAATGGCATAGTCTCTCAATGGACTCCATCAAGAACACCTCACTCAATGGTGGCTTCAGAATTGGAGAATCGGACCTATTGATATGGTTCGATCCAATGATGAGCTTCACAGACCTTTCTTGATTTTCTTGGAGAGACATCATTGTTGGACTTCATTTATCTACTGAAGTAGGTTCCGTCTAAAAACTGTTCTACCACACCGTAATGATGATATGCACGGTAAGAAACAAGCTACCAGTCATCTCAGGAATTTGGGGTTGTCCGGACATATCTAAAGACAAAACAGTGGACAAGTTTAGAGTTTTTAGATCTTCAGAGCTCGCAATTCCATCATGACCAACGACTATCTAAAGAGTCATTAAGGAATACTAATCTACATTCTAGAGACCACAATCGTGATTGTGAGTCGACATGCATCTTTTTTGAAAAATAGTTTTATTCAAGATAGCGGCATTGGAAGGCAAATCAAGCTTTTGATGAGAAGTCTCACAAGTACATATGAGCTAAGGATGCATTGGGAACCAAAATCAGGGTTGAGGCCAATACAGAACATTACCTCCTCCCACCTCGTAGATCGCGAAAGGAGTTTTTTCCATCCTCCTGACGAGTATACTTGGTATATTTTAGAGGACGTAGAGGAAATATTCCTCGTAGGCCAATGGCCTGCTCATGTGATGATCCCAAAAACCTACACACGAGGTGATATACATATCTGACCTCTGAGAAATGGCTAGAGGCAATGCAGCAGAAATTGACTCGATGCACTCAAAAACCAAGTCTGGACCTTTAAAAGGAACATAAATAAATCCACCAGAAGGTATAGTACCTATTGGGTGTAAAATGGATTTCTTCAAGAGAAAGTTGGTGTAGATGGAATGGTGGAGACATTCAAGGCTAGACTAAGTAGCAAAGGTTATAGTCAACGCGAAGGCATTGATTATCAGGATACCTTTTCTCCAGTGGCTATGCTAAAAATCCATTCCGCACATATACTTGCCGTTCAGCCTTTATTTTGATTTATGAAATATGGCAATGACGTGCAAAACATTGTTCTTTGAACGGATATCTGGAGGAAGATATCTATATGGAACGCCGCTAGGTTTCATATCCAGTGATACGATCACAAGGTTTGCAAGCTGCAAAGGTTCTATATATGGACTTTAGCAAAGCATCTCAGAGCATGAACACTCATTTCAATTGATTGTGATCAAAAATGTTTTGGTTTCATAAAAATTGAGAGGAACCGGTTGTTTTTTCAAAAAAAAGATTCAGTGGTCGGCAGCGCTGTTGTCTTCCATCTATTGTACGTGATGACATCCTCCTTATTGGGGAATTGATTGTTTCCCATGATGACAACAGTCAAATTATTTGGTTGTCCAGAATTCTCCATGAAAGACCTAGGTTGAAGCATCCTTATTCTAGGAATTAAGGTCTATAGGGATAGACCGAATAGGATGCTTAGGACTTTCATAGAAAATGTACATTGAGAGAAAGTTACTAAAGAGGTTAGTATGAAAAACTCTAAGAGGGGATTAATACCCTTCAGACATGGATATTCATCTTTCCAAAGAGTGTGCCCCAAGCACACCTGAGAAATAGAACGCCATGAGCAAGGATACCCTTATGCTTCTGCAATAGGGTCTTCAATTGTATGCCATGCTATGTACACGACCTGATATAGCAACATGCTGTGAGTTGTCACAAGCAGATATCAGTCAAATCCAGGTAAAGGAACACTGGACTTCTATGAATGTAATCCTTAAGTATTTAAGAAGAACTAAGGGATATGATGTGGTCTTTAGTAATGGGAGAACTCCGCAAGTCCAGGGTATATAGACTCTGGATTTCATGTTCCGTATAGAATGATCGAAAGTCAACATCTTGGGAGTCTGTTTTGTGTTGCAATGGTCGGTTGCTGTCAGCTGGAAGAGTTCCAAAGCAAATCGGTGATATTCAGATTCACCATGGGAAGCAGAATTATCGCTTGCATCAGAAGCTACGAAGAAAGCATTCTGGTTAATTAAAATTGTTGTTTGTAGAAATCGGAGTAATCCATCAGATTGCCATTCCCTCTATACTAAGCGACAATAATGGCGCCATAGCCTTGCTAAGGAGCTGACGGTTCTCATCAGAACAAATCCAGCTTTATTAGCGGCGATACCACCTCATCCGCGATTTACCTCGAGAAGGGTCTATTATCAAGGTCAAGAGAGTCAACTCCATAGACAATGTGCAGACCCACTTACAAAGTCGTTGGCCCAGCAGAAGATCGAAGATCCACCTTTGAGAAGCATGGGAACTTAGACTCATAGCCCAATTGGCTTTTAGGATAAGTGGAGATTGTTAGATTATATGTGCCCAGAAGCGAAAGAATTGGCTGACACTTGTAATACACTTCTTAGGGCAAAATTATAATTTTGACTAATATCAATAAAATGGGTTAATTTTTTATCACATATGTGTATTTAGTGTCTGTGTACATCCTTTGAGTTAATGGTAATGATAATTCATATTTTAAGATTAAAAATTTAAGACATGAATAATCATTGTTAACTCATAAAATGCTCCCGACCATAGGATCATCACGGAGGATGGTGATTTGTCCAAGGTTGGTACAATCGCTTCTCTTTAGTAGATGAGTCTTAAGTTTATGTGTGGAGACACCAGAGGAGAGTACAGATACTCTTAGAGAAGAGGGCACTGAGCTGACCACCTCGAGTAGTCATTAGGGAGTCTACCTTCTCTCAAATGACTGATCCGATGCCTTAGTAGTGTTCTGTTCTTTGACTGAGATGCATCGGCAGTTCACCTTGAGGGTTTATAGTTTGACATCACCATTACTGATCTTCTAGCCATTCGGAACCTGAGGTGTATGTTGGCTATAGCATGTTACTTGTAAGAACTGGATGGCATCAAGATGGAATCTATCTACCTCGGTGAGAGGGAGCAGCCTATGATGATCATTGAGAATCAAGTTCCAGAAGTCCATGGCCATGGAGGAGTGAAATAATAGAAAGAGTTTCTATTTAGAATTTACATCGGAACTCGAATCGAATATTACATCATATGATAGAAAACTAGGGTTTTGAGAGTTACCTTAACCCTAAATCTTGATCGGGGCTAATAGAAGGACTTAATCACAAGGTAGCTGCACCAAGAGTTCGCATTTAGCTCTGATGGGTGCCACATATACTGCTAGGTTCATGGCTGATTTTTGAGCAATTAGAATTGTTTAGATGATCATCATTCCTAGCTCACTGTTCGAATCAGAAGAGTTTGATCCATCGAAAGGAGTTTGTATGATGTCGATGATAGAGATCATGAACATATCCCATTACCATATAGAACTGAACCTAACTGGGTCACACAAACAAGGGTTTGAATCTGGTGATCATCAATTGAACTGATCCAGTTCAATTGATCTGAATGAGATTCAATTAGGTTCAAGAAAATCGTGCTAGCACTCGATTGAACCTAACGTTCTTCTTTTGCTATCATAAATAAGTTGTCCTGACTGAGCCAAAGGAGTTTGTGCTCAATCAGAGGCCTTCATATGGTCTGACTGGAGGTTGTCCAAGTCAGAAAAGATTGTCTTATTTTGTAAGACATTACCTGCCATTTTTGGTCACCTGCCATTTCTTATTCTTTGACTTTGGTCAAAAGTCTACCTTTGACTGGTCAAATGTTGACCACTGACACTTTGACTTTTGACCACATGTCATGCACCTATTGGAGAGCTGGTGGGGGCCTGTCCCCCTACCAGAACCTGGCAAGGAAGAGGGCGCACGCCACCCTTGGCGTGTGCCCAAGTTGGAGGCACCTAGGAGTCCTGTTGGACAGGGACTCCATCTCCTTTTTGGATTCTAATTAGAGTTCTCCTAAGAACCAACTTTGACTGATCTTAGGTGCCATCTAAGGAGGAATCTAGGAAACTCTATTCCCACCAATCAGATTTAGATCTAATTTCACAATGGGTTGTGATTGGTTGGGAAGAAGAGGAGTTGGATCACAGTTAGTCTATAAATAAGACCCTGCGCCCAACTCAAAAAAGATAGATGATTGAATCACAATTTCCCACGCCCAAGGCTGCCTCTCCCCTCTTCCTCCACACCAAACCTCCTTCTCTCCTTCCTCTCCATGTCCAAAAGGAGTTTTGGATTTTTGGTTGGTGCGATCCAGATCAAAGAAAGGCGACTGAAAGCTAGAAGAATGCACTGCTGCAAAGGACGACTGCTGATCTTCAAAAAGAGTTTTGAAGATCCTCCAGATCAGATCCAGATCTAATTTCTAGAGATGTGATAGAGTAGAAGAGGATTTTCAGATCTAGTCCGAGTGGATACCGGTAGAGGCTAGGCACTTGCATGGCTAGATCCAGAATCTTTCGCTGCATACAGGATCATCAACGGGTAATAGGATTACCCATATCAAGATAAATTAAATTTGATTTAATTTATCTAGATTTTATTTAATTTTTAAAATAATAATAATCAGATCTAAAATATCTTAGATCTGATCTAGATCAAAGAGAAAAATTTTTGAAATATATCTCTTGATCTGATCAGATCAGAACGAACTTGGTCCGGAAAATCAGGATTTTCCTTCAACAGCTATGCATGTTCAGAGCATCACTTATGACCTATGTGGAGGAGGACACGATACAAGCAATTGCCAGATAGGTAATTCTTTTGCTAAAGCAACTGATACAGCTAATTATATTGATAATTTTTTTAGGCCGCAATAAAACAATCCCTACTTCAACATATACAACCAAGGGTGGAGGCAGCATCCAAATTTCTCATGGAGTAATCAAAATGCAGCACAACAGCCATCCCTGGGGTTCCAAGTACCTAAAAAAAAGTTCAACATGGAGGAGCTGATGGTCAAATTCATGCAAAACCAAGAAGCAACTATAAAAAATTTAGAAGCCAAGCTTAGGCAGGACCAAGCAGCAGCAATTCGATACTTGGAGATGCAAATAGGTCAAATGGCTAAGATAATCTCCGAGAGACCTCAGGGATCCTTACTTAGCAACATGAAGACCAATCCAAGGGAGCAAGTCAATGCTATCATCCTAAGAAGTGGTAAAAAGCTGGAGGAGTCACATCAATTAAAAGAGATTGAAGAGCCAACTACAAATAAGGAACCATCAACTAAAATTCGTCAATCATCAAAACGACCAGCAGATGGATGGTCTCCAAGTATATAGTTTATCGATCCAAATGTGAAGCCCTACGTGCCACCACTACCATTCCTAAAGAGACAAATACAACATCCAGATAAAAAAATTTCTAACTTTTTTCAAAATTTTAAAGAATTTACATATTAATATTCCTTTCGTAGATGCTATCACTCAAATGCCCAGGTATGCCAAGTTTCTCAAAAAAATTCTAACAAATAAAAAAAAGCTAAAGGAGCATGAGAGAATAAATTTCAATGAAGATGCTCATCGATACTTTAAAATAAATTACCATGAAAGCTAAAAGATCTAGGAAGTTTTACTATCCCTTGTATTATGTGATTTAGGAGCAAGTATTAATCTCATACCTTTTTCTATTTTCAGGAAGCTGGGTCTAGGAGAACCAAAGCCTACCACTATTACTCTTCAATTAGCTGATAGATCCATCAAATATCCAAGAGGTATAGTGGAGGATGTCTCGGTAAAGGTAAACAAGTTTATTTTTCTTATTGATTTTATTGTTCTTGATATGGAAGAAGATTATGATGTACCCCTTATCTTAGAAAGATCCTTTTTAGCTACTGGAGGAGCTTTAATAGATGTTCAACAAGGAAAATTAATTCTTAGAATCCAAGATGAATAAGTTACTTTTAATATTTTCAAAGATACTAAACATCCTGACGATAATCAAACTTATTTTCTAATTGATATTATTGATAATTCAGTATATGAGAATTCTGTAGAAAATAGGTTTGAGACTATAAAAACTAGCAATGTCCAATTGAAAGAGGGCTCAACCAAATATGAAAGTATTCCAATTGAAGTGGCACCGGATTGATTCAACTCAGAACTCGAAAAAAGTCAAGCTGAAGACTATAAATCAGAACTACTAGATAGGTTATTTTTTTTCTTTTTAGTTTTGATCATTTTTCTTTTCTTTTATTTTTCAGTAATTTGTTGTTACTCTTTTACTACTTTAGTGTGGATTTTCAATTTTGCAGAGAAAAATCAATGAGTGCTCAAGCCAAATTTCAAAGCTTCAAAGAACCAAACTGAACCGAATCAGGTGTATTTCTTCCTGTTCTTTATTGCATCTTTACTTTTTCTTTCTCCTTTAAGATAATGTAAAATAAGTTGGGGGGTAAAAAAAAAATTAAATCATGTATCAAGAAGAAAATCTTGAGCAAGATAGACTGGATAAGTGATAAAAGATAGAAGTTATCTTGCTAATGAATGTAATGAGTTAAAGAAGTAGATTAGTTGGTCAAACTTTTAGCAGCCTACTTAGGTTATCAAAAGACTATTAGCACTTCTAATTGTACATGCACACTAATAAGGCAAAGTAGGTATTGATTATAAGGCCAACTGAGGATTCAATTATCACTAAAAATTGATAATTAATATACATTCTAATCAAAAAAATTTGAATTTAAGGAAAGAGCTACCTGCCTAAAAATAAAGTGCAAAAGATAGAGTATATGTGGATTGCCCAAAGCCTAGTAACTAGACCTCTGCACCTAAGTCAAGTATGGAGAATTCATGTAAAACGATGGAAGGGAAGGCCAGGATGCTCAGCAAAAGAAAAAAAAAATACAATGAGGTAGTGTGAAAGCTACCTTAATTCATAAGTATAAAATTGAAAATGTATAGAAAATTAACCAAAATAGGTGATAAGAGAGAATACTTTTGTCCTTTAAATTTAACACTAAAATGCTAAGTTAGTCATCACGAACATAAGTACTATAGATCTTTGATGTACTCTAAGAAAGTTTTTAATTGTATAGACTGCAAAATTTGCTTCTGAAGCTCGATGCTTAGTTAGTGATATTTTCTAAATTTTTTTATTTTTAACTCTAGATTTATCTTTTTGATGGATGATCTTATTGAAATATGGTATTAAATAAAGCATTGCTAAGGGACTAGCAATGACTAAGTTGGGAGGTGTGATAAGTGGTAAAAATACACTAATAAAAATATTAAATTATAAAATAAATTAATTTATTTTTAATAAATTAATATTTTTATTAATCTAATGTAGGAAAGAAGGCCATCAATATGAAGATCTTATTTTTCTAATTCAGATGAAATAAATTTTAAGTAAAATGGACTTCAAACGAGCCCAAAATTAAATTTCAAAGAAAAAAATAATTTTTAAATGTCGGTCGGTCTGGTTCAAACTGGCTTAGAAAAATTGGCTCAGCAGACTGTCCGGCCCATCCGTGCTTGGAACTAGACTGACCGCCCACTGATGCCCCATTTACGCCATGCCGATGTCAGGATTTTTGGTGGTGCATGGTGGACCGCTACAGTAACCAAGCAAGGGTATTTCGATTTTTTCATGGGGACGAGCATGCTTCGATTGGCTGAAGAAAGCGACAGTCCATGCAATGCTGAGCTCACACATGGTCTATAGAGGGTATTCTGGGAATTTTGCCAGATCCGATGGATGTTGTTCACTGGCATTTGATCGAATAGTGGAAATCTGTGCGTTGACGAATGACGGATGCAACTCCCGATCGAGATCCAATGATGGAGATGTGTTACCGATTTTAACTAGGAATCTGAAGGCTCTTGTATGTGATCTGATGGTCCCGATTTAATCATCAAGAAGATCTAATGGTTGAGGTTAATTTTGACTTGAATTGGATTTTTAAAAATTTTAAGTGATTTTTGATCCATTGGATGTAGATCTGAAGGCCAGAATTATCCAGGGTTTTAATTTGACTTGTGTTAAGAGTTTTAAACCCAATTTGGTTAGAATTTCTTTCAAAAATCTATCTCTTAGCCTATAGAAAGGGGGCTACCTGTTGTTGCCGAAGAGAGAGGAGGCGGAGAACAAAAATAGAGAGTTGAAAATAAAGAGAAAATAGGGAGAAATAGAGAGAATAGAGAAAGAGAGAGGGATTTAGGGAGAGAAGAGAAAGAGTTTTTATTCTATTATTTTTCTTTCCTCTTCTTTTCTTCTTTCGAAGGTCGGTACACAAACCGACTTTCTTCTTCATCGAGTTCTCCACACCAAGAGCAACGGACAACCAATTCCAGTGAATAAATAGTCTAATTTCTTCATGCATTTTATTTTATTTGCTGTTTTTCAACTTGTTATCATGAACTAAATTTTTTTTTACTAAGGCTAAGGTGTAGCCACTCTTTTGATGCACTATTTAGTATGATTTATTTTTAATTTTAAATTTTATTCATGAGGAGTACATAGATCTGATCTTAATGCTTTTAGATTACTGACCATCTTCTAATTGATCTGATGAACATAGATGATACGGACTAAGTACATCTATGTTATTGCTTCTTGATTATATACCTTGTATTATGAATTGAATTAGAATTCATATGCATGCAGGAATTTTAGTGCACTTTGGACGCAGCATATTTTAATTAGAGGATTTTACAAAACTTAATACATCAATATTTATTTAAATTACACTTGGACCAAAGGGTAGTTAATAAATATTGATAGTTTTGCTTTGCCTGGACCAAAGGATAGTGAATAAACTAGAAAACTCTACCGTCACATGAAATAAAATTAACTTAATAACCTGAATATTGTATTGACTGAGTTGTGAACCGATTGCCTTAGTAACCTATTACTCTTAAGTTTAAAACCTTAATAATTACACTCTCTCTATGTTCTTATAATTTTTAATTATTTCTTTATTTTATTTTTTACTTTTTTAGTTTCTTATAAATCGGTCTTCTAAATAAAGCCTTGGAAAGAACTTTTCAGTACTTATTTTTCAATCCTCTAGGGATGATACTCTACTCTCTTACTTTATTACTTGATCGACTGGTGCACTTACCATAGCTATAGATTAGCACTCATCAGTCGGCTCTTGTATTTTCTACCCTTAGAATCTATCGAATGCCAAAACTATCGAAGGTCGGAGTCAAATCCTTTACTTTCTTAAGGTATTTCATCATACTTTCCTCCCGTGCTTCATAGTTGCCACTAATTTCCATCATGCACCCATAGGAGAGTACCTGGGAACTTGTCCCCCCGCTAAAAAGTGGATAGGAAGGGGTGCATGCCTAGGGAGGTGTGCACCCCATGAGGATAAAAGATGGAGTCCCATATAGATGGGACTCCATATTGCTTCATGGGATTAAACTGTATAGCGCTAAGAAGTCTTATTTGACCCAGTCTTCATGCCACCTAAGGAGAGTTTTGAGGGTCTCTCATCTGATTGGATCAGATGATGTCATCCCACCAATCAGATTTAGATCTGATTGCACAAAGGGCTGTGATTGGCTAGGATGATGTGGCACTGCATGGCGCAGCAAGATCTATATGAACCCTGTCTGCGCTTAGAATTCAATTCTTCTACCTTTAGCCCATGCCACATAGCCCCTCTCCCTCCTTCTCCATGCCACCCTCTGTTCCTCTCTCTCCTCTCCATGACCAAGGGCTTTTGGGCACGAACAAGGTGCGATCCAAGCAAGTGAAAGGCGTCAGGAAAGGAAGAAGGCAGCACTACTACAAGAGATAGTGACTGTTCTTCAAAAGCAGTTTTGAAGACCTTCAAGATCAGATCTAGATCTAATTTTTGGAGGATTGATTGAGAAGAAGAAGATCTTTAGATCCTACCCAAGTGGATACTGGTAGAGGCCAGGCACTTACGTGGCGACATCCAGAACCTCTGGCAAACATCGAAATCATCACAGGATAATTGGATTACCTAAAACAAAGGAATAATTAAAATAGATTTAATTTTTATTTTTATTTTTATTATTAGATTAATAAGATTAGATTTGAGGATTGATAGATCTGATTAGGATCTTAGAGAAAAAATTTTTGAAATATCCCTCATAATCTAATCAGATCTGAACGAACCTAATCCAAAAAAATAGATTTTTCTCTTCATTTGGTATCAGAGCCAGGTTCTATAATTTATTAGATCTAATTTAATTTATTATTGATCTAATAATTAGATGATTTCAAATATCATATTAAATATGATTAGATCCAAAATAAAAAAATTAAAAATTAAATAATCTAGATCTAAGATGTATGAGATGCATGATTAGACTATGAATAGAATTATTTTATGTGTAGTCTAGTATGATCATAATTTTAATTTGATTAATTATAATTTTTAAATATATTTATATATTATTTTTAATATTATAAATATTATAATTAGATCTAAAAAATAAAAAATAAATTTATTTAATTTATTCGTATGAGATATGATAGATGCATGTTTGGACTAGTTGTAGAATAGTTCTACAAAATTATCTAGAATAAATTTTAATTTGATATGATCAAATTTAAATCTTATTTTTTAGATGTTTATGAGATAATTTAGATCTAAAAACATGCATGATATGATACATGAGATGTATGCAAAATATATTTTTAGTTAGATTAATTTTTTATATATATGATATATGATGTAGATCTAACTAGTTTTGTAGATTTACCATGTTTCTGATTAAGGCATTCTCCTTGGCCGTCTGGTCATAAGAACGAAGTAGGGTTTAAAGGCCCTCTTCTTCCATTCGATGGGATGTTCTTATGATGTGTAGGGGTGCTGTCATTTCGACTTTAATCAAAAATCAAAACTTATTTTCTGCAAAATCCTAGATCCTGAAATCCTAGGATTTTATATACATGTTTTATTTATGAACCCTTAACCTTAATTAAGAATTAAGATTATAAAATATATTAGATCTAAAATTAAAAATTTTTAGATCTAAGACATATTCATAAAATTGGATTCGGACTTGGGTAGCTCAATTAGGTCTAGCGGTTGATCAAATCGAATCAAGAGTTGGTTAGATGGGATCAAGAGTACTTAAATTGACTAGCCTAATAGGATTAAGTCTAGGTCAAGATCGAGTCATATGAGTGATCGATCAAGTTAAGACCTAATTAGGCTCAATGGTTAAAGTCTAGATTGTAGGCTAACCTGATTGGTTCTGGCTCAATAATTTAGTATCTAAGATAAGTTTGGCAGATACGATCGACTGATTTTTAATTGGGAGCTACTCGACTCGAATGCATTCTTGTCGAGTTAATGGCATATCCCTTCCACCAGTCTCACTTACCTGAACATATTTATCGATCCAGTCCTGATCTAAGGTGGCTAACAATACGAGCTAACCCATGCCACTAGGTTAGTCATAATGGTTATGGCTATGTCAAGTTAAGTTTAAAGAGACCTAAATCAAATCTTCCTAAGAAAAGATTAAGTCTAAGATCTTCCACCATTGTAGATGTGCGGATCATTCCCGGGGTTGATTGTTCTCGACTGGTCATAGTGGTTCAGTTGCATCGAAAAGATGCAACCATGTTTATTAGGCATTGGACGCTACGGACTGGAGGATGGATTGGATTCAATATTTTGGATATGGTGAGAGATCCAATTAGGAATCCAATCTATGCAAATGGTGGGTCTGACTTAACTAAGAAGTGAATCAATATTTTGGGCATGATGAGATTTATGAATTTGAGATCAAGTCTGGGTGCACCATGATTAGAGAATCATTGGACAAGAGTTGTTCACTTATTGGCTAATCTATCACTAGTAACTGTTAGGTGAGGTGATGAGTCAGTTGGTGGGACTATACCATCCACTAAAAATTAGTAATCATGGAGATTTTTGCATCTTTACAAAAGGAGTGTAGGGATCCAAAAAAATAGTGGGAGCTAATTTGCTTAAAAATCAAACTTCTAAATAAATTGGTCAAGTCTTAATTATAAAATCTAACTAGAAACTTTGACTCTCTATAGGAAAAAGAAAAATATCTACGTCCAACCCACTAACCCATATCCTGGACACCCATAGACTGACCAGACATAATTACAAGGATTGGCTCTAGAACTTCAAAATTATTTTGAGTTTTGAGAAGTTGACTCATGTATTGGACCAGGATCCCCCCACCTTACCAGCTCGTTTGTTCGTTGAACAAAAAGCATCTCTTGAAAAATGGATGGATGAAGATAATAAAGCCAGATACTACATGTTGGGCTCGATGTCTAATGAGCTTTAGCACCAACATGAAGATATCAAGATTGTCTGCCAAATGTTGGCTCACTTACGAGAGTTGTTTGGTGAACAAAGTCGTGCAGCCAAATATCATATCACTAAATGACTATTTAAGGCTAAAATGTGTGATGGACAGTCAGTCCAAGATTATTATTTGATGATGATCACGAACTTGGAAGAGCTTGAGAAGCTCGGAGTGAAGTTAGATCAGCATCTACAGAATGATATAATTCTGTAATTCTTGACTGATGCGTATGGGCAGTTCATCATGAACTACCATATGCATAAACTTCAGAATACTCTGACTGAGCTTATGAATATATTGGTTACTGCTGAGCTTTCTATAAATAGTTTTAAAAGCTTAGTACTTGCTATGGAATGAACTTCTTCCAAAAGAAAATTTTTTGGAAAGAAAAGGAAGTCTGTGAAAAAATAGAAGGTGGAAGGTGGAAAGAAAAAGAAGACAGAGCTGAAGAAGAAAGCTACTGACAAAGAAAAGTATTTCCATTGTAATACTGATGGCCACTGAAAGTGGAACTGCCCTACATACCTGGCCATCCTGAAGAATAAGAAGGAGACAGGTCCTTCTGAAGGTATGTTCGTTATTGAATCTAACCTTATGATTTTTTTTACATCCAATTGGATGCTTGACTCTGGTTCTAGTGCTCATTTGTGCACTTCCATATAGGATCTTGAGGATAGCAGAAGGCTGAGGGATGGTGAGATGATCCTATACATTGGAAATGGAGCAAGAATTGCTACTGTGGTCGTGGGAACCTATCCTCTTCGACTACCGTTTGGCTTAGATTTAGTACTTAGGGATTGTTATTATATGCCTGCTGCGAGCAAATATTTGATTTCTATTTCACGTTTAGCACAAGAAGGCTATGTAATTAGTTTTCTTAAGAATCATTGTAATATTCTTTATGAAAGAAATAAAATTGCAAGTAATTTTCTTATTAACGATCTCTATCAGTTACATATTGATGTATCTATCTTTAATATCGAGTAAAATATGAATGCCATAAGATCAAAACAGCCTAGGGATAGTCCAAACGATAGGTATCTATGGCACCTAATGCTAGGTCATATAGCAGAAGATAGGATTAACAAATTGAAGAAAATTGGGCTATTGAGTCTGTTGACTTTTGAGTCATATCCAATTTGTGAATCATATCTTCATGGCAAAATGACTAAGCTTCCTTTTGTAGGACATGGGAAAAGGGCCACGAAACTACTTTTTCTAGTACATACTGATGTGTGCGGCCCATTTGATGTGCCGACTAGAGGCAACTTTGACTACTTCATAATCTTTATCGATAATTTATCTCGGTATGGGTATGTGTATCTTATGAGACACAAGTCTGAAGCCTTTGAAAAGTTTAAAGAATTCAGACACGAAGTTGAAAAGCAAACTGAAAAATCCATTAAGATTCTTCGATCAGATCGAGGAGGTGAATACCTTAGTCCAAAATTTCTAGACTACCTCAAACAAAATGACATAGTCTCTCAATGGACTCCATCTGAAACACCTCAACTCAATGAGATTTCAGAACGGAGGAATTAGACCTATTAGATATGGTCGATCTATGATGAGCTTCACAGACCTTCCTAATTTTCTATGGAGATAGTCTATTAACTGCTATATATTTACTAAATAGAGTTTTCTCTAAAACCATTCCTACCACACCATATGAGATATGGCATGGCAAGAAACTAAGTCTGAGTCATCTCAGAATTTGGGGTTGTCCGGCTTATATCAAAAGACAACAAGCAGATAAGTTAGACTATAGATCTTTTAGAGCTCAATTCATAGGATATTCTAAAGAGTCATTAGGATATTATTTCTATATTCTAGAAGACCACAATGTGATTGTGAGTCAACATGCCATCTTTCTTGAAAAATAGTTTATTCAAGATGGTGGCATTGGAAAGTAGATCAAGCTCAAGAAAAAAATCTCATAAGAGCAACGAGCTAAGGATCCTATGGAACCAAATCAGGTTGAGCCAATACAATCACTACCTCCTCCACCTAGTAGATCGAAAAGAATTTTTCATCCCCTTGAGAGGTACTTAGGTACTATTTCAGAAAAAGTAGAGAAAATATTCCTCGTAGGTAATGGGGTTCATGGTGATGATCCCAAAACCTATGATGAGGCGATATCGGATATCGACTCTGAGAAATGGTTAGAGATAATGAAGTTAGAAATTAATGCGATGCACTCAAACCAAGTCTGGACCTTGGTAGATCCACCAAAAGATATAATACCTATTAGGTGTAAATGAATCTACAAGAAAAAGATTGGTGCAGATGAAAATGTGGAGATATTCAAAGCTAGATTAGTGGCAAAAGGGTATAGTCAGCTTGAAGGAATTAACTATCAGGATACCTTTTCGCTAATAGTCATGCTAAAATCCATCCACATATTGCTTATTGTTGAAGCCTATTTTGATTATGAAATATAGTAAATGGATGTGAAAATGACATTCTTAAATGGATACCTTGAGAAAGATATCTATATGGAACAGCCACTAGGTTTCACATCCAGTGATGTTGATCACAAAGTATGCAAGCTGCAAAGGTCCATATATGGACTTAAGCAAGCATCTCAAAGCTGGAATACTCATTTTAATGATGTGATCAAATTATTTGATTTCATCAAAAATGAGGAGAAATCATGTGTTTTCAAAAAGATGAGTGGGAGCGCTATTATCTTCCTCATACTATACATGGATGATATCCTCCTTATTGGAAATGATATTTTCATATTGACCAATAGTTAAAATGTGGTTATCTAAAGAATTCTCCTTGAAAGATCTAGGAGAAGTATTCTTTATTCTAGAAATTAAGGTCTATAGAGATAGTTCGAATAGGATGTTAGGTCTTTCACAGAAGATGTACATAGAGGAAGTGCTAAAGAGGTTTAGCATGAAAAACTCCAAGAGGAGATTGGTATCCTTCAGATATGGCATTCATCTCTCCAAGAAAATATATCCCAATACACCTGAGGAAGATTAAATGCATGAGCAAGATCCCTTATGCTTCTAATAATAGGGAGCCTTATGTATGCCATGTTATGTACACGATCTGATATAGCCCATGCTGTGAGTGTCACGAGTAGATATCAATCAAATCCAGGTAAAGAACACTGGACTTCTATGAAATATATCCTTAAGTACTTGAGAAGAACTAAGGATATGATATTGATTTTTAGTAATTGAGAACTCCAAGTCCAGGAGTATACAGACTCAAATTTTGTGTTCGATATAGATGATCGAAAGTCGACATCTGGGAGTTTGTTTGTGTGTAATGGTGGTGCTATCAGTTGGAAGAGTTCTAAGTAGACAGTGATAGCAGATTCCACCATGGAAGCAGAGTATATCCCTATATCAGAAGCTATGAAGGAAGCATTCTGATACAAGAAGTTTGCCGTAGAGATCGGAGTAATGCCATCGGATGCCATTCCTCTATACTATGACAATAATGGCGCCATAGCCCTTGCTAAGGAGTCGAGGTCTCACAAGAAATCCAAGCACATCGAGCGGCGATACCACCTCATCCGTGAT
>QRFJ01001957.1:0-126068 GCA_006176705.1 Cocos nucifera | reverse complement strand
GGATTGATTCAACTCAGAACTCGAAAAAAGTCAAGCTGAAGACTATAAATCAGAACTACTAGATAGGTTATTTTTTTTCTTTTTAGTTTTGATCATTTTTCTTTTCTTTTATTTTTCAGTAATTTGTTGTTACTCTTTTACTACTTTAGTGTGGATTTTCAATTTTGCAGAGAAAAATCAATGAGTGCTCAAGCCAAATTTCAAAGCTTCAAAGAACCAAACTGAACCGAATCAGGTGTATTTCTTCCTGTTCTTTATTGCATCTTTACTTTTTCTTTCTCCTTTAAGATAATGTAAAATAAGTTGGGGGGTAAAAAAAAAATTAAATCATGTATCAAGAAGAAAATCTTGAGCAAGATAGACTGGATAAGTGATAGAAGATAGAAGTATCTGCTAATGAATGTAATGAGTTAAAGAAGTAGATTAGTTGGTCAAACTTTTAGCAGCCCACTTAGGTTATCAAAAGACTATTAGCACTTCTAATTGTACATGCACACTAATAAGGCAAAGTAGGTATTGATTATAAGGCCAACTGAGGATTCAATTATCACTAAAAATTGATAATTAATATACATTCTAATCAAAAAAATTTGAATTTAAGGAAAGAGCTACCTGCCTAAAAATAAAGTGCAAAAGATAGAGTATATGTGGATTGCCCAAAGCCTAGTAACTAGACCTCTGCACCTAAGTCAAGTATGGAGATTCATGTAAAACGATGGAGGGAAGGCCAGGATGCTCAGCAAAAGAAAAAAAAAATACAATGAGGTAGTGTGAAAGCTACCTTAATTCATAAGTATAAAATTGAAAATGTATAGAAAATTAACCAAAATAGGTGATAAGAGAGAATACTTTTGTCCTTTAAATTAACACTAAAATGCTAAGTTAGTCATCACGAACATAAGTACTATAGATCTTTGATGTACTCTAAGAAAGTTTTTAATTGTATAGACTGCAAAATTTGCTTCTGAAGCTCGATGCTTAGTTAGTGATATTTTCTAAATTTTTTTATTTTTAACTCTAGATTTATCTTTTTGATGGATGATCTTATTGAAATATGGTATTAAATAAAGCATTGCTAAGGGACTAGTAATGACTAAGTTGGGAGGTGTGATAAGTGGTAAAAATACACTAATAAAAATATTAAATTATAAAATAAATTAATTTATTTTTAATAAATTAATATTTTTATTAATCTAATGTAGGAAAGAAGGCCATCAATATGAAGATCTTATTTTTCTAATTCAGATGAAATAAATTTTAAGTAAAATGGACTTCAAACGAGCCCAAAATTAAATTTCAAAGAAAAAAATAATTTTTAAATGTCGGTCGGTCTGGTTCAAACTGGCTTAGAAAAATTGGCTCAGCAGACTGTCCGGCCCATCCGTGCTTGGAACTAGACTGACCGCCCACTGATGCCCCATTTACGCCATGCCGATGTCAGGATTTTTGGTGGTGCATGGTGGACCGCTACAGTAACCAAGCAAGGGTATTTCGATTTTTTCATGGGGACGAGCATGCTTCGATTGGCTGAAGAAAGCGACAGTCCATGCAATGCTGAGCTCACACATGGTCTATAGAGGGTATTCTGGGAATTTTGCCAGATCCGATGGATGTTGTTCACTGGCATTTGATCGAATAGTGGAAATCTGTGCGTTGACGAATGACGGATGCAACTCCCGATCGAGATCCAATGATGGAGATGTGTTACCGATTTTAACTAGGAATCTGAAGGCTCTTGTATGTGATCTGATGGTCCCGATTTAATCATCAAGAAGATCTAATGGTTGAGGTTAATTTTGACTTGAATTGGATTTTTAAAAATTTTAAGTGATTTTTGATCCATTGGATGTAGATCTGAAGGCCAGAATTATCCAGGGTTTTAATTTGACTTGTGTTAAGAGTTTTAAACCCAATTTGGTTAGAATTTCTTTCAAAAATCTATCTCTTAGCCTATAGAAAGGGGGCTACCTGTTGTTGCCGAAGAGAGAGGAGGCGGAGAACAAAAATAGAGAGTTGAAAATAAAGAGAAAATAGGGAGAAATAGAGAGAATAGAGAAAGAGAGAGGGATTTAGGGAGAGAAGAGAAAGAGTTTTTATTCTATTATTTTTCTTTCCTCTTCTTTTCTTCTTTCGAAGGTCGGTACACAAACCGACTTTCTTCTTCATCGAGTTCTCCACACCAAGAGCAACGGACAACCAATTCCAGTGAATAAATAGTCTAATTTCTTCATGCATTTTATTTTATTTGCTGTTTTTCAACTTGTTATCATGAACTAAATTTTTTTTTACTAAGGCTAAGGTGTAGCCACTCTTTTGATGCAATATTTAGTATGATTTATTTTTAATTTTAAATTTTATTCATGAGGAGTATATAGATCTGATCTTAATGCTTTTAGATTACTGACCATCTTCTAATTGATCTGATGAACATAGATGATACGGACTAAGTACATCTATGTTATTGCTTCTTGATTATATACCTTGTATTATGAATTGAATTAGAATTCATATGCATGCAGGAATTTTAGTGCACTTTGGACGCAGCATATTTTAATTAGAGGATTTTCACAAAACTTAATACATCAATATTTATTTAAATTACACTTGGACCAAAGGGTAGTTAATAAATATTGATAGTTTTGCTTTGCCTGGACCAAAGGATAGTGAATAAACTTAGAAAACTCTACCGTCACATGAAATAAAATTAACTTAATAACCTGAATATTGTATTGACTGAGTTGTGAACCGATTGCCTTAGTAACCTATTACTCTTAAGTTTAAAACCTTAATAATTACACTCTCTCTATGTTCTTATAATTTTTAATTATTTCTTTATTTTATTTTTTACTTTTTTAGTTTCTTATAAATCGGTCTTCTAAATAAAGCCTTGGAAAGAACTTTTCAGTACTTATTTTTCAATCCTCTAGGGATGATACTCTACTCTCTTACTTTATTACTTGATCGACTGGTGCACTTACCATAGCTATAGATTAGCACTCATCAGTCGGCTCTTGTATTTTCTACCCTTAGAATCTATCGAATGCCAAAACTATCGAAGGTCGGAGTCAAATCCTTTACTTTCTTAAGGTATTTCATCATACTTTCCTCCCGTGCTTCATAGTTGCCACTAATTTCCATCATGCACCCATAGGAGAGTACCTGGGAACTTGTCCCCCCGCTAAAAAGTGGATAGGAAGGGGTGCATGCCTAGGGAGGTGTGCACCCCATGAGGATAAAAGATGGAGTCCCATATAGATGGGACTCCATATTGCTTCATGGGATTAAACTGTATAGCGCTAAGAAGTCTTATTTGACCCAGTCTTGGCATGCCACCTAAGGAGAGTTTTGAGGGTCTCTCATCTGATTGGATCAGATGATGTCATCCCACCAATCAGATTTAGATCTGATTGCACAAAGGGCTGTGATTGGCTAGGATGATGTGGCACTGCATGGCGCAGCAAGATCTATATGAACCCTGTCTGCGCTTAGAATTCAATTCTTCTACCTTTAGCCCATGCCACATAGCCCCTCTCCCTCCTTCTCCATGCCACCCTCTGTTCCTCTCTCTCCTCTCCATGACCAAGGGCTTTTGGGCACGAACAAGGTGCGATCCAAGCAAGTGAAAGGCGTCAGGAAAGGAAGAAGGCAGCACTACTACAAGAGATAGTGACTGTTCTTCAAAAGCAGTTTTGAAGACCTTCAAGATCAGATCTAGATCTAATTTTTGGAGGATTGATTGAGAAGAAGAAGATCTTTAGATCCTACCCAAGTGGATACTGGTAGAGGCCAGGCACTTACGTGGCGACATCCAGAACCTCTGGCAAACATCGAAATCATCACAGGATAATTGGATTACCTAAAACAAAGGAATAATTAAAATAGATTTAATTTTTATTTTTATTTTTATTATTAGATTAATAAGATTAGATTTGAGGATTGATAGATCTGATTAGGATCTTAGAGAAAAAATTTTTGAAATATCCCTCATAATCTAATCAGATCTGAACGAACCTAATCCAAAAAAATAGATTTTTCTCTTCATTTGGTATCAGAGCCAGGTTCTATAATTTATTAGATCTAATTTAATTTATTATTGATCTAATAATTAGATGATTTCAAATATCATATTAAATATGATTAGATCCAAAATAAAAAAATTAAAAATTAAATAATCTAGATCTAAGATGTATGAGATGCATGATTAGACTATGAATAGAATTATTTTATGTGTAGTCTAGTATGATCATAATTTTAATTTGATTAATTATAATTTTTAAATATATTTATATATTATTTTTAATATTATAAATATTATAATTAGATCTAAAAAATAAAAAATAAATTTATTTAATTTATTCGTATGAGATATGATAGATGCATGTTTGGACTAGTTGTAGAATAGTTCTACAAAATTATCTAGAATAAATTTTAATTTGATATGATCAAATTTAAATCTTATTTTTTAGATGTTTATGAGATAATTTAGATCCAAAAACATGCATAATATATGAGATGTATGCAAAATATATTTTTAGTTAGATTAATTTTTATATATATGATATATGGTGTAGATCTAACTAGTTTTGTAGATTTACCATGTTTCTGGTTAAGGCATTCTCCTTGGCCGTCTGGTCATAAGAGCGAAGTAGGGTTTAAAAGCCCTCTTATCCCATTTGATGGGATGTTCTTATGATGTGTAGGGGTGCTGTCCATTCGACTTTAATCAAAAATCAAAACTTATTTTCTGCAAAATCCTAGATCCTGAAACTCTAGGATTTTATATACATGTTTTGTTTATGAACCCTTAACCTAATTAAGAATTAAGATTATAAAATATATTAGATCTAAAATTAAAAATTTTTAGATCTAAGACATATTCATAAAATTGGATTCGGACTTGGGTAGCTCAATTAGGTCTAGCGGTTGGTCAAATCGAATCAAGAGTTGGTTAGATGGGATCAAGAGTACTTAAATTGACTAGCCTAATAGGATTAAGTCTAGGTCAAGATCGAGTCATATGAGTGATCGATCAAGTTAAGACCTAATTAGGCTCAATGGTTAAAGTCTAGATTGTAGGCTAACCTGATTGGTTCTGGCTCAATAATTTAGTATCTAAGATAAGTTTGGCAGATACGATCAACTGATTTTTAATTGGGAGCTGCTCGACTCGAATGCATTCTTGTCGAGTTAATGGCATATCCCTTCCACCAGTCTCACTTACCTGATCATATTTATCGATCCATTCCTGATCTAAGGTGGCTAACAATACGAGCTAACCCATAACACTAGGTTAGTCATAATGGTTATGGCTATGTCAAGTTAAGTTTAAAGAGTCCTAAATCAAATCTTCCTAAGAAAAGATTAAGTCTAAGATCTTCCACCATTGTAGATGTGCGGATCATTCCCGGGGTTGATTGTTCTCGACTGGTCATAGTGGTTCAGTTGCATCGAAAAGATGCAACCATGTTTATTAGGCATTGGACGCTACGGACTGGAGGATGGATTGGATTCAATATTTTGGATATGGTGAGAGATCCAATTAGGAATCCAATCTATGCAAATGGTGGGTCTGACTTAACTAAGAAGTGAATCAATATTTTGGGCATGATGAGATTTATGAATTTGAGATCAAGTCTGGGTGCACCATGATTAGAGAATCATTGGACAAGAGTTGTTCACTTATTGGCTAATCTATCACTAGTAACTGTTAGGTGAGGTGATGAGTCAGTTGGTGGGACTATACCATCCACTAAAAATTAGTAATCATGGAGATTTTTGCATCTTTACAAAAGGAGTGTAGGGATCCAAAAAAATAGTGGGAGCTAATTTGCTTAAAAATCAAACTTCTAAATAAATTGGTCAAGTCTTAATTATAAAATCTAACTAGAAACTTTGACTCTCTATAGGAAAAAGAAAAATATCTACGTCCAACCCACTAACCCATATCCTGGACACCCATAGACTGACCAGACATAATTACAAGGATTGGCTCTAGAACTTCAAAATTATTTTGAGTTTTGAGAAGTTGACTCATGTATTGGACCAGGATCCCCCCACCTTACCAGCTCGTTTGTTCGTTGAACAAAAAGCATCTCTTGAAAAATGGATGGATGAAGATAATAAAGCCAGATACTACATGTTGGGCTCGATGTCTAATGAGCTTTAGCACCAACATGAAGATATCAAGATTGTCTGCCAAATGTTGGCTCACTTACGAGAGTTGTTTGGTGAACAAAGTCGTGCAGCCAAATATCATATCACTAAATGACTATTTAAGGCTAAAATGTGTGATGGACAGTCAGTCCAAGATTATTATTTGATGATGATCACGAACTTGGAAGAGCTTGAGAAGCTCGGAGTGAAGTTAGATCAGCATCTACAGAATGATATAATTCTGTAATTCTTGACTGATGCGTATGGGCAGTTCATCATGAACTACCATATGCATAAACTTCAGAATACTCTGACTGAGCTTATGAATATATTGGTTACTGCTGAGCTTTCTATAAATAGTTTTAAAAGCTTAGTACTTGCTATGGAATGAACTTCTTCCAAAAGAAAATTTTTTGGAAAGAAAAAGGAAGTCTGTGAAAAAATAGAAGGTGGAAGGTGGAAAGAAAAAGAAGACAGAGCTGAAGAAGAAAGCTACTGACAAAGAAAAGTATTTCCATTGTAATACTGATGGCCACTGAAAGTGGAACTGCCCTACATACCTGGCCATCCTGAAGAATAAGAAGGAGACAGGTCCTTCTGAAGGTATGTTCGTTATTGAATCTAACCTTATGATTTTTTTTACATCCAATTGGATGCTTGACTCTGGTTCTAGTGCTCATTTGTGCACTTCCATATAGGATCTTGAGGATAGCAGAAGGCTGAGGGATGGTGAGATGATCCTATACATTGGAAATGGAGCAAGAATTGCTACTGTGGTCGTGGGAACCTATCCTCTTCGACTACCGTTTGGCTTAGATTTAGTACTTAGGGATTGTTATTATATGCCTGCTGCGAGCAAATATTTGATTTCTATTTCACGTTTAGCACAAGAAGGCTATGTAATTAGTTTTCTTAAGAATCATTGTAATATTCTTTATGAAAGAAATAAAATTGCAAGTAATTTTCTTATTAACGATCTCTATCAGTTACATATTGATGTATCTATCTTTAATATCGAGTAAAATATGAATGCCATAAGATCAAAACAGCCTAGGGATAGTCCAAACGATAGGTATCTATGGCACCTAATGCTAGGTCATATAGCAGAAGATAGGATTAACAAATTGAAGAAAATTGGGCTATTGAGTCTGTTGACTTTTGAGTCATATCCAATTTGTGAATCATATCTTCATGGCAAAATGACTAAGCTTCCTTTTGTAGGACATGGGAAAAGGGCCACGAAACTACTTTTTCTAGTACATACTGATGTGTGCGGCCCATTTGATGTGCCGACTAGAGGCAACTTTGACTACTTCATAATCTTTATCGATAATTTATCTCGGTATGGGTATGTGTATCTTATGAGACACAAGTCTGAAGCCTTTGAAAAGTTTAAAAGAATTCAGACACGAAGTTGAAAAAAGCAAACTGAAAAATCCATTAAGATTCTTCGATCAGATCGAGGAGGTGAATACCTTAGTCCAAAATTTCTAGACTACCTCAAACAAAATGACATAGTCTCTCAATGGACTCCATCTGAAACACCTCAACTCAATGAGATTTCAGAACGGAGGAATTAGACCTATTAGATATGGTCGATCTATGATGAGCTTCACAGACCTTCCTAATTTTCTATGGAGATAGTCTATTAACTGCTATATATTTACTAAATAGAGTTTTCTCTAAAACCATTCCTACCACACCATATGAGATATGGCATGGCAAGAAACTAAGTCTGAGTCATCTCAGAATTTGGGGTTGTCCGGCTTATATCAAAAGACAACAAGCAGATAAGTTAGACTATAGATCTTTTTAGAGCTCAATTCATAGGATATTCTAAAGAGTCATTAGGATATTATTTCTATATTCTAGAAGACCACAATGTGATTGTGAGTCAACATGCCATCTTTCTTGAAAAATAGTTTATTCAAGATGGTGGCATTGGAAAGTAGATCAAGCTCAAGAAAAAAATCTCATAAGAGCAACGAGCTAAGGATCCTATGGAACCAAATCAGGTTGAGCCAATACAATCACTACCTCCTCCACCTAGTAGATCGAAAAGAATTTTTCATCCCCTTGAGAGGTACTTAGATACTATTTCAGAAAAAGTAGAGAAAATATTCCTCGTAGGTAATGGGGTTCATGGTGATGATCTCAAAACCTATGATGAGGCGATATCGGATATCGACTCTGAGAAATGGTTAGAGATAATGAAGTTAGAAATTAATGCGATGCACTCAAACCAAGTCTGGACCTTGGTAGATCCACCAAAAGATATAATACCTATTAGGTGTAAATGAATCTACAAGAAAAAGATTGGTGCAGATGAAAATGTGGAGATATTCAAAGCTAGATTAGTGGCAAAAGGGTATAGTCAGCTTGAAGGAATTAACTATCAGGATACCTTTTCGCTAATAGTCATGCTAAAATCCATCCACATATTGCTTATTGTTGAAGCCTATTTTGATTATGAAATATAGTAAATGGATGTGAAAATGACATTCTTAAATGGATACCTTGAGAAAGATATCTATATGGAACAGCCACTAGGTTTCACATCCAGTGATGTTGATCACAAAGTATGCAAGCTGCAAAGGTCCATATATGGACTTAAGCAAGCATCTCAAAGCTGGAATACTCATTTTAATGATGTGATCAAATTATTTGATTTCATCAAAAATGAGGAGAAATCATGTGTTTTCAAAAAGATGAGTGGGAGCGCTATTATCTTCCTCATACTATACATGGATGATATCCTCCTTATTGGAAATGATATTTTCATATTGACCAATAGTTAAAATGTGGTTATCTAAAGAATTCTCCTTGAAAGATCTAGGAGAAGTATTCTTTATTCTAGAAATTAAGGTCTATAGAGATAGTTCGAATAGGATGTTAGGTCTTTCACAGAAGATGTACATAGAGGAAGTGCTAAAGAGGTTTAGCATGAAAAACTCCAAGAGGAGATTGGTATCCTTCAGATATGGCATTCATCTCTCCAAGAAAATATATCCCAATACACCTGAGAAGATTAAATGCATGAGCAAGATCCCTTATGCTTTAATAATAGGGAGCCTTATGTATGCCATGTTATGTACACGATCTGATATAGCCCATGCTGTGAGTGTCACGAGTAGATATCAATCAAATCCAGGTAAAGAACACTGGACTTCTATGAAATATATCCTTAAGTACTTGAGAAGAACTAAGGATATGATATTGATTTTTAGTAATTGAGAACTCCAAGTCCAGGAGTATACAGACTCAAATTTTGTGTTCGATATAGATGATCGAAAGTCGACATCTGGGAGTTTGTTTGTGTGTAATGGTGGTGCTATCAGTTGGAAGAGTTCTAAGTAGACAGTGATAGCAGATTCCACCATGGAAGCAGAGTATATCCCTATATCAGAAGCTATGAAGGAAGCATTCTGATACAAGAAGTTTGCCGTAGAGATCGGAGTAATGCCATCGGATGCCATTCCTCTATACTATGACAATAATGGCGCCATAGCCCTTGCTAAGGAGTCGAGGTCTCACAAGAAATCCAAGCACATCGAGCGGCGATACCACCTCATCCGTGATTACCTTGTGAAAGGTTACGTCAAGGTCAAGAGAGTTGACTCTATAGACAATACGGTAGATCCACTTACAAAGTCGTTGGGCCAGCAGAAGATTGAAGCCCACCTTGAGAAGATGGGACTTAGATTTGTAGCCAATTGATTTTAGGTCAAATAAAAGTTTGTTAGATATGTGTACCCTAGAAGCCAGATTGGCTGACATTTGTAATACACTTCTAAAGGCAAAATTATAATTTTAACTATAAATAATAAAATAGATTATTTTCTATCACAGTGTGTATTTGAAAGTATCTGTGATACATCCCTTGAGTTAATGGTAATGATAGTTCATATTTTCAAGAGTTGAAAATTTAAGACATGAATTTTCTTTATTAACTCATAAAATGCTTTCGATCGTAGGATCATCATGAGGATGATGATTGATCCGTAAGGTTGGTGTACAATTGGTTCTTTTGGATAGATAAGTCTTAAGTCTATAGTGTAGAGACACCGAAGTGAGAGTACAGGTACTTGTTAGAGAACGAGGGCACTGAGCATGACCACCTCGAGCAGTTATAAGAAAGTCTATCTTCTCATCGATGATTAGCTCGAAGCTGTCGTAGTATGTCTGGTTCTTTGATCTAAGGTGCATCGGCAGTTCATCTTGAGGATGTTATAATTTGACTATACCATAACTCGATCTCCTAGCCATTCAAAATCTTGAGGTGTATGTTGGCGATAGCATGTTTATTGTAGGAATTGGATTGCACCAATAGGATATCTATCTACCTCGGTAGATGAGGAGCAGCCCTATGATAATCATGAGAATCAAGTCTATAAGCCCACGGACATGGCAGAGTAAAATAGTAGAAAGAGTTTCTATTAGGGTTTTCACATTGGACTTGAATCGAATGATTAATTCAGATGATAGAAATTAGGGTTTGATGAGATCACCTTAACCCTAATCCAGTCGAGGCTTAAGATAGAGGAACTTAATCACACAGCTAACTGCATCGAGAGGTTCACTTTCAATTTTGATGGATTGCCACCATATGTTGCTAGGTATTACTGGTGGATTTTGGAAGCAATTATAATGATTTGGATGATTGATCATACTAGTTGTCTGAATCAGAAAAGTTCTGATCCATCGAAAGGTGTTTTGATGTTGTCGATAATAAAGATTATGACATATCTCATTACCATATGGAACTGAACCTAACTGGGTCACACAAATAAGGGTTTGGATCTAGATATCATCAATTGGATTAATCCAGTTCAATTGAATTAAAAAAGATTCAATTAGGTTTAAGAAAATCATGCTAGCACACGATTGAGCCTAATGTTCTCATTTAACCATCATTAAAGCTTATCTCGACTGAGCTAAATGTGTTTGGGCTCACTCAGAAATTTTTGCTTGGTCTGACTGAAGCTTGTCCAGATCAAAAAAAGATTGTCTTAATTTATGACATAAATTTAAGATAACACCTACCATTTTTCATCACCTGCTAAATTTTATCTTTAGATATTGGTCAAATATTGACCCTGGACACTTAGACATCTGCCCATGTGTCATGCACCCATTGGAGAGTACCTGGGGACTTGTCCTCCTGCTAAAAAGTAGACAAGAAGGGGGTTCATGCCTAGGGAGGCGTGCACCCCATGAGGATAAAAGATGGAGTCCCATATAGATGGGACTCTAGGTTGCTTCAGGGTATTAAATTGTGTGGTGCCAAGAAGTCTTATTTGACCCAATCTTAGCACCACCTAAGGAAAGTTTTGAGGGTCTCTTATCTGATTGGATCAGATAATGTCATCCCACCAATCAGATTTAGATCTGATTGCACAAAGGGTCATGATTGACCAGGATGATGTGGTACTATATGGTGCAGTAGGGTCTATATAAACCCTATCTGCACCTAGAATTCAATTTTTCTATCTTTAGCCCAGCCACATAGCCCCTCTCCCTCCTTCTCCATGCCACCCTCTGGTCCTCTCTCTCCTCTCCATGCCCAAGGGCTTTTGGGCATGAACAAGGTGCGATCCAAGCAAGTGAAAAGCACCAGGAAAGGAAGAAGGTAGCACTACTACAAGAAACAACAACTATTCTTCAAAAATAGTTCTGAAGACCTTCAAGATCAGATCTAGATTTGATTTTTGGAGGATTGATTGAAAAGAAGAAGATCTTCAGACTCTATCTGAGTAGATATTGGTAAAGGCCAGGCACTTGCGTGGCTACATCTAGAACCTTAAGCAAACATCAGGATCATCATAGGATAATTGGATTATCCAAAATAAAGATATAATTAAATTAAATTAAATTTTATTTTTATTTTTATTATCAGATCAATAAGATTAGATTTGAGGAGTCTCAGATCTAATTAGGATCTTAGAAAATTTTTTTTTAAAATATCCCTCCTAATCCAATCAGATCTGAACGAACCTGATCCAAAAAATAGGTTTCTTCCTTCATGAGCTGGGCATCATTTACCGCAGCTATGCCCCGATGATGCTCTTTGATTGGCATCAGGTTACATGACCTCAAAGGGAGGTCTTCTATAGCCACTTATAGGTATAATAATATTTATTTAAATATTTAATTAGTACTATTTTCTTATAATATTTGTTATTCATAGGCTATTTTTGACATTATTAATTTTGAGCATGATCGTGTGCGATGAGCTATAGATGATCATTTATGCTTGCATTTCAAGGAGTATCAGCATCGCATTCATCGCCATTGGTATGCTATAGTGCACAATTAGGGGGTGGAGGCAGCGTGATAGTGGCCATATGACAGCATCACTATGGAGGACTGGGCTATCATATGCTGCACGTACGAGGATCCAATATATCAGATAACTTCTTTTTATTTAGAATTTAATAATTAAATATTAATTATTTTTAAACTTAGTTATTTATTTACTAATTTGAATGTTAACTATGCAGGATCGATATGCCAAAAATACCATAAATTGGGTGAGACAGACAGTCTCGCATTATGGGGGTTTGTGGCCATTCGTTCGCCATATGGAGCAGATGGTAAGTAATTTTTATTTATCATATATTAATTTTTTAACTATTTAAAAAAAAATATTAATTATTCTTAAATTGTAGAGAGATGTAAAGAATGGCGAGCTTCCGGGTAGGATTGAGATCTATCAGTGGATACATCAGCGATGGTCAAGGGGCTAGATGACTGGGAGCCAGGAGCTTTATATAAGTTTTTCCAACTATTTTTTTATTTATATTTTGATTTTTAGTACAAACTTAGAATAGCTATAAATTTAATTTTCAAAATCATATGATAGACATTAGATTCTAGCCTACCCCAAAGGGCTCGACAGCACCCATAGATGATGAGATATATGATCGGATGCTTGGTATGAGATCCTGTTATCTTAGAAGGCTAGAGCATTGGATCAGAGCTCCTACATCTTCACATCCATCTAGGGCTGACATCCATGCTACCTATGATGTTCGGCTGGCAGAGATATAAAGATAGGTTGCTGAGGATTGAGAGCAAACTGCTGATTTGATTGCACACGTCGATGAGTACCAGCTATTCCAGATGCAGATGATGGAGTGGATGACATAGATGGAGCAGATGATGCAGATGATGAGGCAATAGTAGGTCGGTCCGAGCTTCTCTGAGCACTCTCCTTCTCCTTCAGCCCATTCTTCTTCTCTAGATACTGTCGGTGCTTGATGGCTGACTGTCTATTTTTATATATTTTTATTTTTATTTTAGATATTTTATATTTATAAAAAAATTCTATAATTATATTTTTATATAATGAAGGGAAATTTATTTGTGGATGAATGAAATGATGAAATTTATTTATGGATGAAATGATGAAATTTTTATGGATTTTTTATTTTATTTTTTTAAAATAATAATAATTAAAATAAAAAAAATTATAATTTTTTAAAAAACTAAATTATGATGAAATTATTTATGACAAAAAAAATTTCGTTGTAAGTAATAAATTATCTACGATGGAAATAATCCATCGTAGATAATAAATTTATTTATGATGGATATATTTTCATCGTAAATAACTATCTACGACAAAAATAATCCATCATAGATAATAATTATCTACGATATGATTTTCTACGATGAAAATAGTTCATCATAGATAATTAATTATCTATGATTGATTATTTCCATCATAGATAATAGTTTATTTTTGATATATTATTTTTATCGATAAAAATATTATTTACGATGAAAAAAAAAATTTTCATCATAAATAATTATGTCGTAGATAATTTAAGAAATAAAAAAAAATTTGACAAAAATTTTTCATCATAAAAAATGATAATTAGCGATGAAAATATTAGTTTTGTCGCTAATTAGTATCTATGATCTGATTTTTTGCGATGAAGAATTAGCGATGAAAATTTCATCGCTAATAATTATTAGTGATGAAAAGTAATTTTTTGTGACGAAACTTTTTATGTCACAAAAAATATATTTTGTTGTAGTGCCCATTAAGTGGATGATAATGGGTCCATTAGTTAGATAATCATTGGAGGCCCATAGGCCTGGTGCTTATCCACTAATGGAATTATCATTCATAATATGATTTTTTGGCCATGTCTCTTTAAATGGTGGTTAGTTTGACCAATCATAGTTGGGCTTAATCATTCATTAGTTAGATGGATCATGTATGATCATGTTAATGGTTGGACCTAACCAAAACTTTCAGTGGAGGCCCTAGCCTACTGAAAAGATACCTGAGGTAAAATTAAATTACTAAAAATTATTTAGAGAAATAATTAGTTATGAACCTATCCTTATATGTACATGGGTTGACCAACCATAGTTGGACTTGTGTGCAATCTATGTGGATTCTAGTACCCACTAAGAAATTAGGATAATTCCTCGAATTGGAGGTAGAGGCTACCAGTTCGAATAAAATAGTGGGAGAACCTTTTGATTGAAGTTCAAATCTTTAGGTTTAATGAATCAATTACTAATTAGACTTTTGGTTCTTCTTTATGCAGTTAAATCCAAACCATAGTTGCTCCATTCACTATTAGATAGTAATTAACTTATGGGATCCAACTATGATAACAAGTATCAGAAGTTGAATGTTGTTCAGCAGCACGAAGTGGTTCGTGCTGGGGCCTCTATGTCCAATTTAAATATAAGATCCAAGAATAACCTAGATCAGGCAATGTGCTTTCATTGTAAGAAGCAGGGGTTTTGGAAGAGGAACTGTCCTCAGTATCATGATTCCTATGACTCCAATAGGCTGAATAAGAGAGATGAGCAAGTAGTTGCTGATCAAGGATGTTATATGATAACACCTTATAATTTTTTTGTTTGTGATACTTCTACTTAATATTGGATACCAGAAGTCCAGTCCATATTTGCAATATGTTGCAAGGACTTCAAATTAGTAGAAGATTTGAGAATAATGAGCGATTCCTGAATGTTGGAGATAGAGGTCTATTCTAATTCTAGCTATGGGAATAGTTCAACTTATTCTCAATACTAATATAATTTCTTTAAATAAATATCATTATTGTCCTTTCTTTCTGATGAATATAATCTGTGTTAGCTTTTGGGCCAAAGATGGTTATCATTTATCTATAAAGGGAGATTATTGTGATATCATTATGAATCTATTGGAAATTATGTCTCAAAGCCAATCGTTAGTCCGTTGATGATTGAGCTATTTTATAATTATAATTAATTTATTAATTAATAAAAATATTTTGCCATCTTTTTCATCATAAGTTTACATCTTCTATTGAACTTCATTATTATGATGAAGTCCTTAGGACTGTTTAGTTTTGATAAAAAGAAAATTTATTAATTAGTCCTTAAATTTATTCACGATCAAATGATAGGCTATTAATTAGGATAACAGTATCTATCAAGCATAGGTTGCTATATGCCATATAGGTTGGTCGTCCTCTTAACCAAGAAGTGTGGAGACACTGGTATGGCATACAGGTGAGATGTATGGTTACATCATCATTGAACATGATCAACTCCAGAGCATTCTGCTATCGAGAATGTCTGTGATGGGATATAGGTATAAGTATCCCTTAGATCTAAGATCACCTCAGCGACTTGCAAGCAACTCACTGTGCTTTGGTACTAGACTAACTGAATTTCTAATTCAACAATAGAAGGCTTCTAGGCATAGTCAAGTACTTGCGAAGTCAAAGTATGATCAAGATGGAATTGACCACTCCAAGAGTTGGAGAAGAATGTATCACTGTATTTCAATATAGCAAAACCTTGACCAGGATAATCCATTAGATGGATTTGTTATTTTAAAAAATAATATGGATAATCTGATCAGAGTTGATAGTTGAATTCTGAGGTATCCTATGAGCATTGTGGTCAAGGGGATGAATTATATGGAAACAATATCCACATGGATTCTAAGGATGGTGTTCTACACCTTCGACCTATCCGATCGTCGGGTATCATTACTAGATAGTCACTTTGATTGGTATAGAAATTTATTTCTATGCTACTAGTTTAGATTTGGACCTATGAGATCACATATATTAGAGCTTCCTATCTGATTGGATGGTTGATCAATGATTAAGAATCATTGTAGGGTTAAACAATGAATACGATTGGTGTTTAACCTAGTGCAAGTATTATAGGAGGATCGATTAGCAATTGGATTGCTAATTAGCTTAATTTAGATAAGCCAATAGGCTGAGATTAAGTCTAATTAAATATGATTTAATTAGATTTGGTTTGGACTTGATTGGATCAAGTCCAATTGATTTATTGGATAAGCCAAGTGCAAGAAAGAACTAGTCCTAGTCTAACTAGGACTCGGATTAACTTAATTTTCTAATTTGATTAAAAAATAAATTAGAATCAAATATAATTTAATCTAATTTAATTAAGTCCTTAAATGGTTAGGGTCTTATTTAATTGGATTGGTTTAATCTTGATTTTATTTGGTTAAAAGATCTTGTGTGACCAAGTCAAAATAGGTGTCCTAGTGTGACTAGGACTCTCTATCACTTGCGCCACTTAATCCTCATGCCCCACGCCCTTTTTATTTTGTTTCTTATATAAAAATTCTACACTCCCATGGCTTCTCATGCCCTCTTTCTCTCCTCCTTTTTTCATAAGGCAATTTGTTGGAAGACCAAGTCAAAAGAGGGTTAGTTTTGCTTAGGATTCTATGAGATAGAATCCTTGTTGACCAAAATACCTTCCCTTAAGTGCCACCCCCTCTTTTAATTAATTTTTCTATTATTCTATGAAAATAATCTCCTTTTTTGTGTGCCCTCCCTTGCTTATCCATGCCAATAATTGTGGAGGAGGCTCCCAACCCAATAATTTCTCATGTTTGGACATTCCTAGTTTAAGATTTTGATCTAACTTGGACTCTTCTTTTTCCTCTATTTATTGGATGAATTATGTTCTAATTTTTTTATAAAATATAGAGCATTGGGAGAGGTTTGCGGTGTGCAAAAATCAGATGAAGAGGGTCCTTGGGCTCAGGGGTTCCATAGGCACCAAACTTGGTGTCTAGGTGAGAGAAAAGAGAAGAAGAAGAGGATCTTCTTCTAGGGCTGTTTTATTTTCAATCTCTCTTTTTTTTTGAGTTTTTTCTAAGAGAGTCTTAGATCAATAAGCTCTCATCTTCCTTCTTATATTTTGAAGAATCCAAATTTTGAAGAAGGGAGCATCGGATCAATCATCAAAGAAGGATCAGCACAGTACTAGCATGCTGTGCTAATTTCCTACATCGAACTTCAGATCAGAGACCGTAGGCTCGTATGGATGACTCCTAGAGGCCGGACGTGTGTGTGGCTAGTGACATCATCCTCAAGCCTAGATCTATAAGTTAGAATATCTAACTTGCTCAGGTAATAGATATGATCTATAAACTTCATACCTGCATTTGATGTAGTGTAGATCTAGGTTGATTTGATCAACCTTTTACTTTCTTATTTGATTTTAATTTTTTATTTAATATCATATCTTGATCATGTAATAGATATATGATCAAGATATTTATATATTTATTTAAATAAATATTTAATTTATTTATATCTTTCACTGCAAGATCTTGAAAAGGTTTTCAAGATCTACTTGTAAAACCCTAGATCTGGTTCCTTCAATTGGTATCAGAGCAAGATTATTATTACATAATTTTTATGTAAGTTTAGATTATTTCTTAGATTAGATCTAGTTTATAATCTAATTATTAAATCTAAAATTTTAAAAAAAATTAGATCTCACGAACTGTCATAAGATTGTCCTACTGTAATGTTTATCCCTTACAGTGAAAAGATTGTCCTAGTTCATGATGATCTGACTCTAATCATAAATTTACTAGATTTAATCTAATTTTATTTTTAATTTAATAGATTTAAAATAGTTTTATATTTAAAAATAAAATATTTTAGATTGCACGGACTGTCATAAGATTCTCCTACTGTAAGGTTTATCCCATATAGTGAATAGGTTGTCCTAGTATGTGTTGATCTAAAATATTGATTAAAAAATTTTAGATTTGATCTAAAAGATTTTATGATCTGATTAAAAATATTTTAATTTAATTTTAATCTTCATAAATATATTATATTTAATATAGAAATATTTATGATTGATTATTATTGAAATTATTTGAATTACATGAATCTGTTTAGATTAGATCTAAAGTAGATTCATGTTTATATTACTTGCATATTGATTATGAATCAAACATGCAACTTGGTTGATAGAACCATATTATAAAAATATTTTATAAATATAAAAATTATTTTCAAAAAGCCAAACCCCAATACTCAGCTCAAAATTTAATTAAGAATTAAGAAGTTGTTTGATTAGGTTCTAGGATTGTAAATTGAAGATCCTATGACACGAATCATAACACATTGGGTTAATGGATTAGTGAGGATTAGGTCCATTAATTAGGTTAGACCTAAGGTTAGATTAAAGAATAGATTTAATTAGAGAATTGACTAAATCTAATCAACTATTGTCTTAGATTAGGTCAAGGATTCTCTAGATCAATTGCAATAGTTGTAGTTGGTCAAGTCCATGTCTTTAACAAGACCCAAGATGGACTTAATTCTTGGCTATGTGGTCTAGCACGAACTGTTAGGTTGATCTAATTGAAACTAATTAAATTAGTTAGTATTTAATGTAAATCAGATCAGTGGATTTTAATTGGCAGCCCGCTTACTTGGCCATTTTTGATGGTGTCTAAGGCAAGCTTGGTAGACCCTTCCACTGATCGAACTTACCTGGCCTCTTGGTGAGATTATGTTTTAATCAGATTGCTTAACTATTCGAGCTGACCCATGTCAGCTAGGTAAATCAATTTGATTGATTTAGGTGCTCCTAGATCAGCCTATTAATGGTCTCCCTTAAGCTGACTTGGTGAAGTTAGTGGGAGGGTCATGACAAGCTGGTTAATCTGACCTACTCGCTTTTATAAATTAAATTCTCTAAAATTATTAGATCCCTAAAATAAAATAGTTATATGATAACTGGATCATAGCCTTCGATTAAAGTGGATGATAGTGGGTCCATCAGTTGGATAATCATTGGAGGCCCAAGGGCCTGGTGCTTATCAATTGATGGAATTATCATTCATTATATGATGTCTTGGATACATCTTTCTAAATGGTGGTCAGGTGGGCCAACCAAAGTTGGATCTGATCATTCATTGGTTGGATGGGCCAAGTATGTTCATGTTAATGGTTGGACCTAATTGGACCCTTTTCTAAGAAGGCCAAAGCCAACTGATCAGGGCTTGGGGCAAAATTTAATTACTGAAAATTATTTGGAAAAATAATTGGTTATGAATCTACTATTAGATGTACATGGATGGGCCAACCAAAGTTGGGCTTGTATACAGTCTATGTGGATTCTAGTATCCACTAAAAAATTAGGATAATTTCTCGAATTGGAGGTAGAAGCTACCAATTCAAATAAAATAGTAGGAGAAATCTTTTGATTAAAGTCGAAATCTTTAGGGTTAATGAATCAATTACTAATTAGATTTTGGTTTTTCTTTATGCAGACATGGCCACTTTCCTATCGCTCCAATCATTATTGGACAATGATAAGTTGGTGGGACCTAACTTCGACAGCTGGTACCAAAAGTTGAAGATTATCCTGAAGCATGAACAGATCCTATATATGCTGACGAATCCTGCACCTAAGGAGCTAGCTGCCAATGCACGTGGAACGGTCAGAGATACTTATCAAAAGTGGCTTAGTGATCGAACCATGGTGCATTGCATTATGCTGGCTGTGATGAGTGATGAGTTCAGTCACAGGTTTGAGATAGCTTAGCCAAATGAAATGCTCTAAGTGTTGGAGGATTCTTTTGGCATACCCAATGACGTTGAGAGGCACAAGACTAGTTGCGCTATCTTCAATGCTAGAATATGGGATGGAGCCTCTGTCATTGATCATGTATGGTATATGATCGAGCTGATAGAGCACTTGAGCAAACTTGGCTTTTTCTTGCATGAACAACTTGGAAAAGATGCAATACTGAACTCGCTGTGAAAGTCCTATCTTCCTTTCCTTACTCATTACAGAATGACAAAGCCTGAAGTAAACTGCCATAGCTTACTGGGGTTACTTTAGAACTTTGAGAAGGATTACCAACTCCATAAAGAGTCGATGAACTTAGTGGGAGGTTCATCTTCTGATTTCGACCCTTTAGGAAAGGGAAGAAGAACAAGAAGAAGAAAATAAAGAAGGTGCAAGTCCAAGCTGGGACATCAGTGTAGGACTAGACTAGGAAGATCAAGCTCGATGAGAGTCAAGCTGAATGCTTCTTTCGCAAGAAGTGGAGGCATTAGAATAGGAACTATCCTCAGTACATTGCCTTCCTGGACCCGAACAGGTAGAGAAAGAAGCAAGCTATTGTTGGATAAGGTATTTATATGATAACTCCTTATAATTTTTTTATTTATGGTATTACTGACTGGGTATTGGATACTGATAGCTCTTACCATATTTGTAATTTATTGCAGGGATTGCAGGTCAGTAGAAGATTTGAGCAAGATGAGAGATTCCTAAACATTGGAGATGGAAGACTAGTTTTAGTTCTAGCTTTAGAAATTTTGAAACTTGTATTTGAATCTCATACCGTTGTTCTTATCGATTGTCATTTCTATCCTAATTTCTTTTTAAATATTATTTCTGTAGGCCTTTTGGCCATGAATAATTATAAAATTTTAATAAAGAAATGAGTTTGTAATGACATTATGAATGATATTACTGCTTTCTATGGACAATTGAACAATGGTGTATATATGTTATCACAATTTGTTAATGTAGTCTATTCTACTGGCAAGCACCCTAGATTAGATAGTGTATCAGATATCTACTTATGGCACTATAGGCTAGGTCATATAAATAAGAATGAAATAAATAGGATGACTCAAGAGGGAATCCTCGAAGTCAATGATTGTGAATCACTTCCAACCTATGAGTTCTGTCTTCTTGGTAAAATGACCAAGTCACCTTTTACTGAAAAAAGTGAGAGAGCCAATGAGCTCTTAGGTCTAGTACATACTGATGTATGTGGACCAATGAGCATAAGTGCTAGAGACGGATATGTCTACTTCATCACTTTCATAGATGATCTATCTAGATATGGATTTGTCTATCTGATGAAACATAAGTCGAATTCTTTTGAAATGTTCAAATGATTTCGAAGTGAAATAGAAAAATAAACTGAAAAGAGTATTAAAATTCTTTGATCTGATCGAGGAGGAGAATATTTTTCTGGTGATTTTCTCACATATCTAGGAGAGAATGAAATTCTCTCCCAATGGACTCCTCCTGGAACACTACAGCTTAATGGTGTGTCTGAAAGGAGGAATCGAACTTTGTTAGACATGGTCCAACCTATGATGAGATTTGTCAGTTTGTCAATATCCTTCTATGGATATGCACTCGAATCGGCTTGTTATCTATTAAGTAGGATTCCAAGTAAGTCTGTAGTTAAAATCCCATATGAGATATGGATAGGATGTAAGCCAGCACTTTCACACCTTAGGGTTTGGGGGTGCCTGGCTTATGTCAAACGATTAGTTACAAACAAACTTGGACCTAGGTCTGACAAGTGTACATTCATAGGATATCCAAAAGAGACCAAAGGATACTATTTCTACTATGCTAATGAACAAAAGGTGTTCGTCAGCCTTAGGGCAATCTTTTTGAAAAAGGAGTTCCTTGGTGAAGGAACTGTTGCCTCTAAGGTTGAACTTGATGAAATTCAATAGGTAGAAAGTCCAACATAGAATGTTGAGCACAAGTCAGATTTGATCAAATTAGATCCGAAGCCTACTGAACTTGCACCATTAAGACGATTCGGTAGAGTATCGTGCCATCTGGATAGATACTATAGATTCTTGGTCTAGGATGGTGATCCCATCGAACTCGATGAGAATGATGAAAATCTAATCACTTATATGGATGTGGTGTAGAGATCCGACTCTGAGAAATGGCTAAAAGCCATGAGATCTGAAATGAATTTCATGAAGGTCAATGATGTATGTGAAGGAAAATCTTGATTTTCTGGATCAGGTTCGTTCAGATCTAATTGGATCGAGAGGTATATTTCAAAAATCACCTCTTAGATTTAGATCAGAGATGACACTTTTCAAATGTAATTTATGATCTAATAAATAAAAAAATTAAATTAAATTAATTCTAAATTAATTTTATCTTGATTCTGGGTAATCTGATTACCCGTTGATGATCCTACCGAAGCCCTGAGATTCTGGATCTAGCCATGCAAGTGCCTGGCCTGTACCGGTATCCACTCAGGCTGGATCTGGAGATCTTCTCCTTCTCTTTCTTTTCTCCAAAAATTAGATCTGGATCTGATTTGGAGGATCTTCGAAATTTCTTCTGAAGATCATCCGTCGTCTCTACAGCAGTGCTGCCTTCTTTTTTTTTCATCAGCCTTTCCTTGCCTGACTCGCACTAATCTGAAGGCCCAACTTCCTTGGGCATAGAGAGGAGAGAGAGAGTCAGATGGTGGCATGGATAAGGAAGAGGGCAGCCTTGGAGCGTGGCTTGGAAGAAGAGTTCTCAAAAGTGGGCGCAGACAGGGTCTTTTTATAGACTCTGCTGCGCCATGCAGTGCTGCATCACCCCAGCCAATCACGTTACCTCGTGCAATCAGATCTAAATCTGATTGGTGGGATGACATCACCTGATCCAATCAGATGAGAGACCCGTAGGTTCATTCTTAGATGGCAACTAAGACTGGTTAAAGTAGATATCCAACGGCCACCTAAGTAGAAACCAAGAAGCAACCTAGAGTCCCATCCGTATGGGACTCCAACGTCCCTATCCATGGGCGCACGCCCCACCTAAGTAGAAACCAAGAAGCAACCTGGAGTCCCATCCATATGGGACTCCAGCATCCCTATCCATGGGCGCACACCTTCCTAGGCGTGCGCCCCCTTTTTTTTAATTTCCAGAGAGGAGACAAGACCCTATCTGCTCTCCAATAAGTGCATGACACATGGGCAGATGTCCAAGGATCAAAGGTCAATGTTTGACCAAGTCAAAGTGCAAGAATTAGTAGGTGACTGAAAATGGCAGGTATTGTCTCAAATTTATCTCATAAATTAAGACAACCCTTTTCTGACTTGGACAAGCTACAGTCAGACCAGGTAAAGGTACCTGAGTGAGCACAAACTTATTTGGCTCAATCGAGACAACTTTTATAATGAAAAAAGGAGAACGTTAGGCTCAATCGTGTGCTAGCACGATTTCCTTAAACCTAATTGAATCCCATTCAAATCAACTGAACTGGGTTAGTCCAATTGATGATATTCAAATTCAAATCCTTGTTTGTGTGATCCAGTTAGGTCAGTTCTATATGGTAATGAGATATGTCATGATCCCCATCATTGACATCATCGAAACTTTTTCGATGGATCAGAACTCCTCAGATTCAGACAACTTAGAATGATCGATCATCTAAATCATTCTAATTGCTCCCAAAATCCACCAGTGACACCTAGCAGCATATGGTGGCAACCCATCAAAATTGAAAATGAACCTCTTGGTGCAGCTACTTGTGTGATTAAGTTCTTCTATCTTGAGCCCCGATCAGATTAGGGTTAAGGTGAACTCGTCAAACCCTAATTTCTATCATATGATTTAATCATTCGATTCAAGTCCGATGTGAAAACCTTAATAGAAACTCTTTCTATTATTTCACTCTCTGCCATGGCCATGGGCTTATGGACTTGATTCTCATGATCATCATAGGGCTGCTCCTCATCCACCGAGGTAGATAGATTCCATCTTGGTGCAATCCAATTCCTACAATGAACATGCTATAGCCAACATACACCTCAGGATTTCGAATGGCTAGGAGATCCGAGTCATGGTGTAGTCAAACTATAACACCCTCAAGGTGAACTACCGATGCACCTCAGGTCAAAGAACCAGACACACCACTGCAGCATCGAGTCAGTCATTGATGAGAAGGTAGACTTCCTTAATGACTACTCGAGGTGGTCACGCTCAGTGCCCTCATTCTCTAACGAGTACCTATACTCTCGCTCCGGTGTCTCCACACCGTAGACTCAAGACTCATCTACTATAAAGAAGCGATTGTACACCAACCTTCTGGATCAATCACCATCCTCATGATGATCCTATGGTCAGGAGCATTTTATGAGTTAATAATGAAAATTCATGTCTTAAATTTTCAACTCTTGAAAATATGAATTATCATTACCATTAACTCAAAGGATGTATCACAGACACTAAATACACTTATGTGATAGAAAATAATCCATTTTATTATTTATAGTCAAAATTATAATTTTGCCCTTAGAAGTGTATTACAAGTGTCAGCCAATTCTGGCTTCTAGGGCACACATATCTAACAAACTCCCACTTGACCTAAAGCCAATTGGCTACAAATCTAAGTCCCATCTTCTCAAGGTGGGCTTCGATCTTCTGCTGGCCCAACGGTTTTGTAAGTGGGTCTGCCACATTATCTATGGAGTCGACTCTCTTGACCTCGACGTAATCCCTTCTCGAGGTAATCGCGGATGAGGTGGTATCGCCGCTCGAATGTGCTTGAATTTTTGGTGAGACCTTAGCTCCTTAGCAAGGGCTATGGCGCCATTGTTGTCAAAGTACAGAGGAATGGCATCTGATGGCATCACTCCGATCTCCATGGCAAACTTCTTGTACCAGAATGCTTCCTTTGCAGCTTCTGATGCAGCGATATATTCTGCTTCCATGGTGGAATCTGCTATCATTGTCTTGCTTGGAACTTTTCCAACTGACAGCTCCACCATTGCACACAAACAGACTCCCAGATGTCGACTTTCGATCATCTACATCGGACATGAAATTCCGAGTCTGTATATCCCTGGACTTGGAGTTCTCCATTACCAAAGACCAACATCATATCCTTAGTTCTTCTCAAGTACTTAAGGATACATTTCACAGAAGTCCAGTGTTCTTCACCTGGATTTGACTGATATCTGCTTGTGACACTCACAGCATGGGCTATATCAGGTCGTGTACATAGCATGGCATACATGAGGCTCCCTATTGCAGAAGCATAAGGGATCTTGCTCATGCGTTCTATTTCCTCAGGTGTGCTAGGGCACATCTTCTTGGAAAGATGAATACCATGTCTGAAGGGTATTAATCCCCTCTTAGAGTTTTCCATACTAAACCTCTTTAGTACTTTCTCTATGTACATCTTCTGTGAAAGTCCTAGCATCCTATTCGGTCTATCTCCTATAGACCTTAATTCCTAGAATAAAGGATGCTTCTCCTAGGTCTTTCATGGAGAATTCTTTAGGACAACCATATTTTGAACTATCGTCAACATGGGAATATCATTCCCAATAAGGAGGATGTCATCCACGTACAATACGAGGAAGACAACAGCGCTCCCACTGACCTTTTTGAAAACACATGGTTCCTCTTCATTTTTGATGAAACCAAACATTTTGGTCACATCATTGAAAATGAGTGTTCCAGCTCCGAGATGCTTGCTTAAGTCCATATATGGACCTTTGCAGCTTGCAAACCTTGTGATCAGTATCACTGGATGTGAAACCTAGCGGCTGTTCCATATAGATATCTTCCTCAAGATATCCATTTAAGAATGCCATTTTCACGTCCATTTGCCATATTTCATAATCGAAATAGGCTGCAACAGGCAAGCAATGTGCGGATGGATTTTAGCATAGCTACTGGAGAAAAGGTATCCTGATAGTCAATGCCTTCGCGTTGACTATAACCTTTTGCCACTAGTCTAGCCTTGAATGTCTCCACATTCCCATCTGCACCAATCTTTCTCTTGAAGATCCATTTACACCCAATAGGTACTATACCTTCTGGTGGATCTACCAAGGTCCAGACTTGGTTTGAGTGCATCGAGTCAATTTCTGACTTCATTGCCTCTAACCATTTCTCAGGAGTCGATATCTGATATCGCCTCGTTGTAGGTTTTGGGATCATCACCATGAGCACCATTACCTATGAGGAACATTTCCTCTACATCCTCTGAAATAATACCTAAGTATCTTTCAGGGGGATGGAAAATCCTTTCCGATCTACGAGGTGGAGGAGGTAGTGTTCTTATTGGCTCAACCTGATTTGGTTCCAATTGGTCCTTAGCTCGTTGCTACTTGTGAGACTTTCTCATCAAGCTTGATCTGCTTTCCAATGCCGCTATCTTGAATAAACTATTTTTCAAGAAAGATGGCATGTCGACTCACAATCACATTGTGGTCTTCTGGAATGTAGAAATAGTATCCTAATGACTCTTTAGGATATCCTATGAATCGAGCTCTGAAGGACCTAAACTCTAACTTGTCCGCTTGTTGTCTTTTGACATGAGCCGGACAACCCCAAATTCTGAGATGACTCAGACTTGGTTTCTTACCATGCCATATCTCATACGGTGTGGTAGGAACGGTTTTAGAGGAACCCTATTCAGTAGATAAATTGAAGTTAACAAATGAGTGTCCCCAAAGAAAATCAGGGAGGTCTGTGAAGCTCATCATGGATCGGACCATATCTAATAGAGTCCGATTTCTCCATTCTGAAACTCCCATTGAGTTGAGGTGTTCCTGGTGGAGTCCATTGAGAGACTATGCCATTTTCTTTGAGATAGTCTAGGAATTCCTGACTAAGGTATTCACCTCCTCGATCTGATCGAAGAACCTTAATGGGTTTTCCAGTTTGCTTTTCTACTTCATGTCTGAATTCTTTGAACTTTTCAAAAGCTTCAGACTTGTGTCTCATAAGATACACATACCCATACCTAGATAAATCATCGGTAAAGGTAATGAAGTAGACAAAATTGCCTCTAGCCGGCACATCAAATGGGCCGCACACATCTGTATGTACTAGGGCAAGAAGATCTATGGCCCTTTCCCCATGTCCTACAAAAGGGAGCTTTAGTCATTTTGCCATTGAAGACAGGATTCACAAATTGGATATGACTCGAAAGTCAATGGACTCAATAGCCCATTTTTCTCCAATTTGTTAATCCTATCTTCTGCTATATGACCTAATCTTAGGTGCCATAGATACCTATCATTTGGACTATCCCTAGGTCGTTTTGATTTTATGGCATTCACATTTTGCTCGATAGTTAAAAATAGATACATCAATATGTAACTGATAAAGATCGTTAATAAGAAAATCATTTGCAATTTTATTTCTTTCATAAAGAATGTTACAATGGTCCTTAAGAAAACTAATTACATAGCCTTCTAATGCAAGACAAAAAATAGAAATCAAATTCCTGCTTGCTGCAGGCACATAATAACAGTCTTTTAATACTAAGTCTAAACCAGATGGTAATCGAAGAGGGTATGTTCCCACGGCCACGGCAGCAACTCTTGCTCCATTTTCGATGCGTAGGATCATCTCACCATCCCTCAGCCTCCTGCTATCCTCAAGACCCTGCATAGAAGTGCACAAGTGAGCACTAGAACCAGAGTCAAGCACCCAACTGGATGCAGAAGAAACCGTAAGGTTAGACTCAATAACGAGCATACCTCCAGAAGGACCTTCCTCCTTGTTCTTCAGGGTGGCCAGGTAAGTAGGGCAGTTCCGCTTTCCAGTGGCCATCATTGTTGCAATGAAAATACTTTCCTTTGTCAGCGGCCTTCTTCTTCAGCTCTTCCTTTTTCTTCTTTCCTCCTTCCATCTTCTGCTTTTTCACAGACTTCTTCTTCTTTCCAAAAGACTTTCTCTTGGAAGAAGTCCATTCCATAGCAAGTACTGAGCCTTTAGAACCTTTCATAGAAAGCTCAGCGGTAACCAGCATGTTCATTAAGTTCGGCCAAGGAGTTTTGAAGTTTATGCATATGGTAGTTCATGATGAACTGCCCATATGCATCAGTCAAGGATTGCAGAATTATATCATTCTGCAGATCCAAGTCCAACCTCACTCCGAGCTTCTCAAGCTCTTCCAAGTCCTTGATCATCATCAGACAATGATCTTGGACTGACTGCCCATCGCGCATCTTAGCCTTGAACAGTCATTTAGTGACTTGATACTTGGCTGCGCGACTCTGTTCACCAAACATCTCCTGTAGGTGAGCCAACATTTGGTGAGCAGTTCTGATATCTTCATGTTGGCGCTGAAGCTCATCAGACATCGAGCCCAACATGTAGTATCTGGCCTTATTATCTTCGTCAGTCCACTTATCCAGAGATGCTCTCTGTTCAGTGGATGGACGAGCTGGTAAGGTGGGAGGGTCCTGGTCCAATACATGAGTTAACTTCTCAGAACCCAAAATATTTTGAAGTTCTGGAGCCAATCCTTGATAATTTGGTCCGGTCAGTCTATGGGTGTCCAGGATTCGTGCTAGTGGATTGGATGCAGACATTTTTCTATAGAGAGTCAAAGTTTCTAGTTAGATATTGTAATTAAGACTTAACCAATTTATTTAGAAATTTTATTTTTAAACAAATTAGCTCCACTATTTTCTCGGATCCCTACACTCCCTCTGTAGAGATGCAAAAATCTCCACGATTACTGATTTCTAGTGGGTGGTGCGGTCCCACTGACTTACTCATCACCTCACCTAACAGTTATTGGTGATGGGTTAGCCAATGAGTGAACAACTCTTGTTCAATGATTCTCTAATCATGGTGCACCCAAACTTGGTCTCTAATTCATGAATCTCACCGTGTCCAAAATATTGATCCACTCCTTAGTTAAGTCAGACCCACCATTTGCACAGATTGGATTCCTAATTGAGTCTCTCACTGTATCCAAAATATTGAGCCCAATTCATCCTCCAGCCCATAGCATCCAATGCCTAATAGACATGGTTGCATCTTTTCGGTGCAACTGAGCCACTGATAACCAGCCGAGAACAATCAACCTCCGAAAAGGGCCCGCACATCTACAATGGTGGAAGACCTTAGACTTAATCTTTTCTTAGGAAGATTTGATTTAGGTCTCATTAAACTAGACTTGACATAGTCATAACCATTATGACTAACCTAGTGGCATGGGTTAGCTCGGATTATTGACCACCTCAGATCAGAACTGAGTCAACAAACATGGCCAGGTAAGTGAGATCGGTGGAAGGGATATGCCATTAACTCGACAAGAATGCATTCGAGTCGAGTAGCTCCCAATTAAAAATCAGTCGGTCGTATCTGCCAAACTTACCTTAGACACCAAATTATTGAGATAGAACCAATCGGGTTAGCCTACAATCCAGACTCTAACCACTGAGCCTAATTAGGTCTTAGCTTGATCGATCACTCATGTGACTCGATCTTGACCCAGACTTAATCCTATTAGGCTGGTCAATTTAAGCATTGTTGATCCCATCTAACCAACTCTTGATTCGGTTTGATCAACCGCTAGACCTAATTGAGCTACCCAAGCCCGAACCCAGATTTATGAATATGTCTTAGATCTAAAATTCTTAATTTTAGACCTAATTGATATTTCATAAACTTAATTCTTAATTAAGTTAGGGTTCATAAACAAAACATGTAAATAAGATCCTAGGGTTTCAGGATCTAGGGTTTTGCAGAAAGTAAGTTTTCAATTTCTGATTAAGGATGAATGCGCAGCACCCCTACACATCATAAGAACACCCCATCGAATGAGAGGAGAGGGTCTTTAAGTCCTACTTTATTCTTATGATTGGACGGCCAAGGGGAACGCCTTAATCAGAAATACAACTAATCTACAAAAACTAATTAGATCTAAGCATATATCTCATATATAAAAATAGATCTAATTAAAATATATTTTGTATATATCATATATATCATGTATGCATATTTTTTAGATCTAAATTATCTCATAATTATCTAAAAAATTAAATTTAAATTTAATCTTATCAAATAAACTTTAATCTAGACCTATTTGCAGAACTGTTCTATAACTTGTCTAAACATGCAACTATCATATCTGATATGAATAAATTAAATTAAATTTATTTTTTATTTTTAGATATGATTATAATATTTATAATATCAAAAAATAGAAAGTAAATAGATCTAAAAATTATATTCAATCAAATAAAAAATATGATTATACTAGACTACACATAGAACAATTCTATACGTAGTCTAGTTATGTATCTCATACATATTAGATCTAGATTAATTAATTTTAATTTTTTATATTTTTTTGATTTTAGATCTAATCATATATTATGTGATATCTAAAATTACTAATTAATCAGATTAAATCAGATCTAAATAATTTTATAAGAATCTGGCTCTGATACCATTTGAAGGAAAATCTTGATTTCTCGGGTCAGGTTCGTTCAGATTTGATTGGATCGAGAGGTATATTTCAAAAATCACCTCTTAAATCTATATCAGATTTGATACTATTTAAATTTGATTTATGATCTGATAAATAAGAAAATAAAACTAAATTAATTTTAAATTAATTTTACCTTGATTCTGGATAATCTGATTACCCGTTGATGATCCTGCCGAAACCCTGAGGTTCTAGATCTAGCTATGCAAGCGCCTGCCCTCTACCGATATCCACTCAGGCTGGATCTAGAGATCTTCTTCTTCTCTTTTTTTTTTCAAAAATTAGATCTGGATCTGATTTGGAGGATCTTCAAAACTTCTTCTAAAGATCACCCATCGTCTCTGCAGTAGTGCTGCCTTCTTCCTTTTTCGTCAGCCTTTCCTTGCCTGACTCACACTAATCTAAAGGCCCAACTTCCTTGGGTGTGGAGAGGAGAGAGAGGGTCAGATGGTGGCATGGATAAGGGAGAGGGGCAGCCTTGGGGCGTGGCTTGGAAGAAGAGTTCTCAAAAGTGGGCGCAGATAGGATCTTTTTATAGACTCTACTGCGCCATGCAGTGCTGCATCACCCCGGCCAATCACATTGCTTTATGCAATCAGATCTAAATCTGATTGGTGAGATGACATCAGCTCATCCAATCAGATGAGAGACCCATAGGTTCATTCTTAGATGGTGCCTAAGACTTGTCAAAGTAGATACCCAAGGGCCACCTAAGTAAAAATCAAGAAGCAACCTGGAGTCTCATCCGTATGGGACTCCAACATCCCTATCCATGGGCGCACGCCTAGGAAGACCCTATTTAACACATGGGTAGATGTCCAAGGGTCAGAGGTCAATGTTTGACCAAGTCAAAGTACAAGAATTAGCAAGTGATGGAAAATAATAGGTGTTGTCTCAAATTTATCTCATAAATTAAGATAATTCTTTTCTGACTTGGACAAGCTCCAGTCAGACCAGGTAAAGATATCTGAGTGAGCACAAACTCATTTGGCTCAATCGAGATAACTTTTATAATAAAAAAAGAAGAACATTAGGCTCAATCGTGTGCTAGCACGATTTTCTTGAACCTAATTGAATCTCATTCAAATCAACTGAACTAGGTTAGTCCAATTGATGATATCTAGATCCAAACCCTTATTTGTGTGATCTAGTTAGGTTCAATTTTGTATGATAATAGGATATGTCATGATCTCCATCATCGAGATCATCAAAACTTCTTTCAATGGATCAGAACTCTTCTGATTCAGACAACTTAGAAGGATCGATCATCTAAATCATTCTAATTGCTCTCAAAATCTACTAGTAACACCTAGCAGCAAATGGTGGCAATCCATCAAAACTAAAAATAAACCTCTTGGTGCAGCTACTTGTGTGATTAAGTTCTTCTATCTTGAGCCTCGATCAGATTAGGGTTAAGGTGAACTAGTCAAACCCTAATTTCTATCATATGATTTAATCATTCGATTCAAGTCCAATTATGAAAACCTTAATAAAAACTCTTTCTATTATTTCACTCTCTACCATAGCCATGGGCTTATGGACTTGATTCTCATGATCATCATAGAGCTGCTCCTCATCCACCGAGGTAGATAGATTCCATCTTGGTGCAATCCAATTCCTACAATGAACATGCTATAGCCAACATACACCTCAGGGTTCTGAATGGCTAGGAGACCAAGTCATGGTGTAGTCAAACTATAACACCCTCAAGGTAAACTACCGATGTACCTCAGGTCAAAGAATCAGACACACCACTGCAGCATCGAGTCAGTCATCGACGAGAAGGTAGACTTTCTTATGACTACTCGAGGTGGTCACGCTTAGTGCCCTCATTCTCTAATGAGTATCTGTACTCTCACTTCGGTATCTCCACACCATAGACTCAAGATTCATCTACTATAAAGAAGCGATTGTACACTAACCTTTCGGATCAATCACCATCCTTATGATGATCCTACGGTCAAAAATATTTTATGAGTTAATAAATGAAAATTCATGTCTTAAATTTTTAACTCTTGAAAATATGAATTATTATTACCATTAACTCAAGGAATGTATCACAGACACTAAATACACTTATGTGATAGAAAATAACCCATTTTATTATTTATAGTCAAAATTATAATTTTGCTCTTAGAAGTGTATTACAAGTATCAGCCAATTCTGGCTTCTGAGGCACACATATCTAACAATATGGACATTAGTTAACCAACTTGAAGGGGTTAAACCCATTGGGTGTAAATGGGTCTTCAAAAGAAAGAGGGGCATAGATGGAAGGGTGGAGACCTATAAAGTTCGTCTGGTTACCAAGCGGTATCATCAACATTATGGTATTGACTAAGATGAGACATTCTCCCCTATGGTAATGCTCAAGTTCATTCGGATCATGCTTGCCATTGCTGCCCATTTGGACTATAAGATCTGGCAGATGGATGTGAAGACAGCTTTTCTAAATGGAGAGCTAATGGAAGAGGTGTATATGATACAACCTGAAGGGTTTACATCCATAGATGAGTCTAAGGTGTGCAAGCTTTAGAGATCCATTTATAGATTGAAGTAGGCATCTCGGAGTTGGAACATGTATTTTGATAAAATGATCAAAATGTATGGCTTCATTAGAATGGAGAATAACCCTACATTTATAAATAGGCAAATGGTTCAATAGTGATTTTCCTTATTTTGTACGTGGATGACATTCTCTTAATTGGAAATGACATCCCCGCACTATAAGGAATAAAAGTCTGATTGTCATCACAGTTCTCCATGAAGGACTTGGGTGAAGCATTCTACATCCTAGGGATGAAGATCTATAGGGATAGATCTAAAAGAATGTGGTATATCCCAGTCCACGTACATAGAAACTGTGCTGAAGAGGTTCAACATAGAGAATTCCAAAAAGAACTATCTTCCGATAGGTCAAGAAATTTCTCTCTCTAAGAAGGATTGTCCGACAACTCCTGAAGAGAGAGAGCATATGAGTAGAATCCCATATGCTTCGATAATGGGGTCTATTATGTATGCAATGACATGTACGAGACCATACGTGGCATACTCACTAGGAGTGGTGAGTAGATACCAGTCTGATCCTGAAGAAAATCATTGAAACATGGTTAAAACCATCTTTAAGTATTTGAGAAATACTAAGGACCAATGATTGGTTTATGGTGAGTCAGATCTAAAGCTTGTGGGGTTTATAGACTCCAGCTTTCAATCTGACCATGATGTCAGTAAAAGTATGTCGGGGTATATCTTTACTCTAAATGGTGGAGCCATCTACTGAAAAAATTTCAAGCAGCATATAGTGGCTGACTTTGTTTGCGAAGTAAAGTACATGGTAGCATCAGATGCAGCAAAGAAAGCTGTGTGGCTGAGAAAGTTTATCACCAAGCTAGGAGTAGCACCCTTCATTGATGGTCCAGTCCTGCTCTACTATGACAGCACTGGCACCATAGCTCAAGCAAAAAAATCGAAGGTACACCAACAGACAAAGTGCATTATGTGTTGATTTTATTTGGTCCATGCGATCATGGATCGTGGTGACATCGACCTTCAGAAGATCGATGGAAAGAAGAACCTAGCTGACCCCTTCACTAAAGCCCTGGCAATCAAGGAGTTCGACAACCATAAGTCGAAGATGGATATTAGATACTATGCCAAGTGGCTTTAGGACAAGTGGGAGTTATTGGAAATTATGTCCCAAAGCCAATCGTCAGCCTATTGATGGTTAAGTTATTTTGTAATTATAATTAATTTATTAATTAATAAAAATATTTGGACATCTTTTTCATCATAAGTTTACATCTTCTAATGAACTCCATTGTTGTGATGAAGTCCTTAGGACTATTTAGTTTTGATAAAGAGAGGATTTATTGATTAGTCCTTCAATTTGTTCACAACCAAATGATAGGCTGTTAATTAGGATAACAGTGTCTATCGAGCATAGGTCGCTATATGCCATATAAGTAGGTTCTCCTCTTAACCAAGAAGTGTGGAGACATTGGTATAGCATACAGATGAGATGTATGGATACATCATCATTGAACGTGACAAATTTTAGAGCATTCTGCTATCGAGAATGTCTCTGATGGGATATAGGTATAAGTATCTCTTAGACCTGAGATCACCTTAGTGACTTGCAAGCAACTCACTGTGCTTTGGTACTGGACTAACTAAATTTCTAATTCAACAATGAAAGGCTTCTGGGCATAGTCAAGTACTTGCAAAGTTGGAGTATGATCAAGATGGAATTGACCACTCTAAGAGTTGGAGAAGAATGTATCACTGTATTTCAATATAGCAAAACCTTGGCCAGGGTAATCCATCAAATGGATTTGATATTTTAAAATACAATATGGACAACCTGATCAGAGTTGATAGTTGAACTCTGAGGTATTCTACGAGCATTGTGGTCAAGGAGATGAATTATATGAAAACTATATCTGCATGGGTTCTAAGGATGGTGTTCTACACCTTCGACCTATCCGATTATCGGGTATCATTGCTAGATGGTCACTTTGATTGGTATAAAAATTTATTCCTATCCTACCGACTTAGGTTCGGATCTATGAGGTCACACACATTAGAGCTTATGATCTGATCGGATGGTTGATCAATGATTAAGAATCGTTCTAGGGTTAAACAATCAATACGATTGGTGTTTAACCTAGTACAAGTGTTACAGGAGGATTGATTAGTAATTGGATCGCTAATTGGCTTAATTTAATTAAGTCAATAGGCTGAGATTAAGTCTAATTAAATATAATTTTATTAGAATTGATTTGGGCTTGATTGGATCAAGTTTAATTGATTAATTGGATAAGCCAAGTGCAAGAAAGAACTAGTCCTAGTCTAACTAGGACTCGGATTAACCCAATTTTCTAATTTGATTAAAAAATAAATAAGAATTAAATCTAATTTAATATAATTTAATTAAGTCCTTAAATAGGTTAGGGCCTTATTTAATTGGGTTGGTTTAATCTTTATTTTATTTGGTTAAAAAATCTTGTTTGACCAAGTCAAAATAGGTGTCCTAGTGTGACTAGGACTTTCTATCACTTGCACCACTTAATCCTCATGCCCCATGCCCTTTTTGTTTTGTTTCTTACATGAAAATTTTTCACTTGCATGGCTTCTAACACCCTCTTTCTCTCCTCCTTTCTTCATATGGCAATTTGTTGGAAGACCAAGTCAAAAGAGGAGTTAGTTTTGCTTAGGATTCTATGAGATAGAATCCTTGTTGACCAAAACACTTTTCCTTGAGTGCCGCCCCCTCTTTTAATTAATCCTTCTCTTATTTCATGAAAATAATCTTCTTTCTTGTGTGCCCTCCCTTGCTGGTCCATGCCAATAATTGTGGAGGAGGCGCCCAAGGGTTGGGCACCGCAACAACTTTCCTGTTTGGACATTCCTAGTCTAGGATTTTGATCTAACTTGGACTCTTTTTTTCCTTTATTTATTGGACGAATTTTATTTTGATTTTTTTATGAAATACAAAGCTTTAGGAGTGGTTTGGGGTGTGCAAAAATTAGAGGAAGAGGGTCCTTGGGTGTGGGGGTTCCATAGGCACCAAACTAGGTGTCCAGGTGAGAGAAAAGAGAAGAAGAGGTTCTTCTTCTAGGACTGTTTTATTTTCAATCTCTCCTCTCTTTTTTTGAGTTTTTTCTGAGAGAGTCTTGTTGAAAATATGCGCTCTTCCTATATGGATCAGCGTGGCCAGAGATGATTAGCCAAGCAATCAAGGAAGTACTTCTTAGAGATCTCTATGGAAGCACGATCAAATAAATTAAGGAATAAAGAAGAAGAGATTTCTGAGAGAAAAGAGCTTTTATTCAGTATATTTCAGCACACTTACAATCTTGACCTATTTTCAGTATATATACATTACAAAGGGTCAAGCCCAAGATCATAGAAAACTCTTCAAATCCAAACAACCCACATACACAAAATAATAACCCGCGAAAACTGAGCTGGCCTAGTTTCAAACTAAGCCGGCTAACCTGCAACTGGGTCGGCTCGGTCCCAGATTGAGCCGACCCAGTTGTATACTGTGCCAATAGTCTAAAAATGCTGCTCTCTATCTGAATTTTTCTCTAAGACCTAGCTAACCCAGTCCTGGATTGAGCCGACCCAGTTCTCAACTAAGACAGCTCAGTCTCAGAGTGAGCCGACCTAGTTTCTGAACTTTACTATTGAGACTGATTCTTCTTCCAGCTTGCTTTTGTCTTCTCATGACCTATCTTCTCATGTTTCCAAGATTTGGAAGTGCCACTTCTAAGCTCACATTCTTCACTTTGGTGCTTCCAAGCCCTTGTGAACTCATCTCTTCTCAACAGACCCATCCGTGCCACACATCTCTGAAAGCTATCTCTGGAGAGTACCTTCATCAGTGCATCAGACTGATTCTTCTTGGTATGGATCTTCATCAATTCTACTTCACCTTCCTCCACTAGCTCTCTAATCTTGTGGTACCTCATATCTATATGCTTTGTGTGCGCATGATAGACTGGATTCTATGCCAACAACAAGGCACTCTGACTATCATTGAATAGTGTAACCTTGCTCTGCTCCACCTCCAACTTATCAATCAGCCTCCTAAGCCAAAGGGCTTCCTTTGCAGCCTCCGTTATCTCAATATACTCGATCTATATGGTAGACAAGGCCGTGATTGACTGAAGGGTTGATCTCTAAGACACCGATCCACCATATACGCAGAAGAGGTATGCAGTAGTGGACCTCCTTGTATCAAGATCACCAGCATAATTTGCATCAACAAACCCTTCCAAAGGACCTGAATCTTCACACATCTTCATAGTTTATTCTCCAAATCCTCCTAACTACCTACCAAACATCAAACCATAATCCCTTGTTCCATGTAGATATCTTAATATCCATTTCAATGCTTTTCAGTGTTCCTTCCTAGGGTTAGCCATGTATCTACTAACCATGCTCACAGCATGTGCTATATCTGATCTACAACATATCATAGTGTACATCATACTGCCTACAGCATTTGCATAAGGGACTCATTTCATGTACTCTCTCTCCACTTCTGACTGGGGGAACTGTAACTTGGAGAGAGACATAAGGCTCGGCAATGGCGTCTCTGTAGGTTTGGCCTTCTCCATCCCAAACCTCTCTAGAACCTTCTGGACATACTTTCCTTATGACAAATGGAGCACTCCTTTACACCTATCTCTACAAATCTCCATTCCAAGGATTTTCTCAGTTGGACCCAAATCTTTCATCTTAAATTCAAATGATAATGCTCTTTTCAATATTTTCACAGCATCCATGCTTCTACTGGCTATGAGCATATCATCTACATATAATAATAGGTACAAGGCATCCTCCTCATCTACATTCTTAATATAGATGCAACAATCATGTTCACATCTGCTGAAACCTAGGCTCAAGATAAAGCTATCAAACTTTTGATACCACTGACGGGGAAATTATTTCAAGCCATACAAGGAGGACTTCCTAAGTAAACACATCTTTTCTTCCTATCCCATCTCCATGAAATCATCTAGCTGCTTTATGTAGATTCTTTTCTTTAAAGTTCCATGAAGGAAGGCTATCTTTACATCCATCTATTTCAATTCTATGTTATGTTGTGCCACCAGTGACAGTGAAACTCGAATAGATGTATGACGCACCATAGAAGAAAAAATTTCTATATAGTCAATTCCTTTCCTTTGTGAGTATCCCTTTGCTACCAGCCTTGCTTTGAATCTGACTTCACCTTATTCTGAAGGTGCTTCTTTCTTTGTGAACACCCACTTTGAGCTAATAAGTCGAGCACCCTATGGAAGATCCACCAGCTGCCATGTCTGATTCTTCTCAAGTGATTCCATCTCCTCCATCATGGCCTGCATCCATGAATCATAATCCTCACTCTCCATGGCCTTTGCATAATTCTTTGGATCTCCATTAGCAATGATGAGTGCATAGAAGATAACCTCATTAATGCCATATCTGATCGATCTCCTAATAATATGCTAGGACTTGTGCAAAGCAACTCCCACTGGCACATCTCTGTCTGATGTCTGTGGCTACTCCTGTATATCTGTCTGAACTGTCAAACCTCCATGTTGATTTTCAATCTGAGACAATACTTTTCTGCCCATCTTCACCTCAACAGGAACACTCCTATAAGTGGATGTAACTTACATGCCATCATTCTCTGACTGGCTACCGCTATTCACCTTTATTTTTCCAGTTTCATCTATCCCAGACCTCCTCAAGATGCTCTTCTCATCAAAGATAATGTTCCTGCTGATCGCTGACTTCTGTGCCTGAAAGTCCCACAGTAGGTACCCCTTGACTTTTTGTGGATATCCTATGAATGTTATCTTTTGAGATTTCAAATCCAATTTGCTTCTCTCGGTTGCCTCCACATGTGCATAGACTGTGCAACTAAAGACTTTCAAGTGGCCAAGCTCCATCTTCTTTTCTCTCCAAACCTCTTTTGGAATGCCTCCATTTAGCTTATAATGAGGAAATCTGTTCATAAGAAAATAAGAAAAAGTTAGAGCATCACCCTAAAAGGACTTTAGGAGTGATGTCTGTAGCCTCAAACTCTATGCCTTCTCGATCAGTATCCGGTTCATCCTCACTGCGACACCATTCTACTGGGGAGTCATCCTCACCATGTAATGGCATTTGATGCTATTTTCCTCATAGTACCTCCTAAAATCCAGGCTAGTATACTCCCCTCCATTGTCCGACCTTAGACACTTTACCTATCTCCTTGACACCTCTACTTCAGCTCTTCAGGCTCTAAATTGGATAAACACCTCTAATTTTTCTCTAATCAGATAAACCCACATCTTTCTTGAGAAATCATCAATGAAAGTAACAAAGTATTTTGCCCCACTTCTAGCTGATACAGGAGCTAGTCCCCACACATTCGAGTGCACTAAATCCAGCACTCCCTCGCTGTACTTGGTACTTCTGACAAACTTCACCCTGTACTATTTGCCAAAGATACACGACTCACAAAAATCTGTGCCCTCCTTCTTCAGGACTGGGATCATACCTCTTTTGCTTAGTTTTGTGAGCCCACAGTCACTCATATGATCCAATCAATAGTGCCATAGTCGATATAAAATCTGCTCCTTCTGTGCTGCTGCTAGCACCTCTGCACTATCATTTACCACCGAGCCTTCCATTCTGTAAAGATTGTTGCTCAGTCTTCTACCTCTCATCACCACCAAAGCTCCCTTAAAAATTTTCAGACATCCACTCCCAGCCTGGCTACTAAAAGCATAACTCTGCTCCTCCAAGTAGCCCAAAGAAATTAAATTCTTTTTCAGCTCCAGTACATGTCTGACATTTGATAATGTACTAATGATCTCATCGTGCATCCTCATCTTGATAGAGCCAATTTCAGCTACTTTGCATGGATGATCATCTCCAAGGCTGACACTTCCACCATCAACCTTTTAGTAGATAGCAAACCACTTTCGATGAGAAGTATAATGGTGTGAGCATGCTAAATCTAATATCTACATTATATCGCACTATGTGGATCCATCTGATATAACTAGCAGATCTTCTCCACTACTCATAGAAGTTGTATCATCTTCCTTGCTGGCCTTTCCTTTTTCTAATCTCAAAAGGGGACAATCTCTCCTCAGGTGTCTAGACTGATGATATTTATAACATTTCAATATCATCTTCCTCTGATCGTGAGACTTTGATCTGCCCATAAATTTTTCTCTTATCTTCTCCTTTGATCTTCCCTATCTTTCGTTCATAGCCAAGATCTCAGACTTAGGATTTTTCTTGCAGATCTTCTCCCTTTGCTCATTTGATCTGAGCACACCAACAACCTCTTCATAGTTTAGGGTCTCCTTTCCATAAACTAGAGTTGTTATGAGACTATCATACGAACCTAGGAGAGAACATAATAGCAGCTAAAGGAAAAGCCCTATTTTTTGGGTCAGGTTCGTTAAGATCTGATTGGATGAAGAGAGATATTTCAAAAAACAATTTCTTGAATTTAGATCAGATCTAAGACTTTTCAGATCTAATATTATTAATCTACTAAAAAAAATAAAATAAAAATAAAAAAATAAATTAAATCTAAGTTAATTTTACCTTGTAGTGGGTAATCAGATTATCCTATGATGATCCTGATGTCTGCTTGAGGTTCTAGATCTAGCCATGCAAGTATCTGGTCTCTACCAGTATTCACTTGGGTAGGATCTGAAGATCTTCTCCTTCTTTATTATTTCTCCAAATATTAGATCTAGATCTAATTTGAAAGATCTTCAAAACTTTTCTTGAAGATCAGGTGTCGTCTCTTACAGCACCACTGTCTTCTTCCTTTCTCGTCTTCTTTCTCTTGCTTGGATCGCACCAAACTGAAGCCCAAAGATTCTTGGGCATGGGTAGGAGAGAGAGGATTTGAAGATGGCATGGAGGAGAGAAAGGAGCAGCCTTGTGGCATGGGAAATTGGCTAGAGATTAGAATCCTAGGCACAGATAGGGTTTATATAGACCCTGCTGCACCATGCAGTGCCACATCATCTCGACCAATCATAGCCTTTTGTGCAATTAGATCTAAATTTGATTGATGGGATGACATCATCTAATCCAATCAGATGAGAGCCCCTCTGAATCATCATTAGATGGCACCACGATTGGTCAAAGATAAGTCTTTGGCACCACCTAGGTAGAAACCCCAAAGCAACCTGGAGTCCCATCTGTTTGGGACTCCAGGTGTCACTATCCATAAGCGCACACCTTCCTAGGCATGCACCCCTTATCCAACTATCTTTTAGTAGGTGGACTGATCCAAAAGTTCTCTCCTATGATGGCTTGACATAAGGACAGATGTCTAAGTGTCAAAGGTCAACATTTGACCAAATGTCCGAAACAAGATTTAGCAGGTGATGAAAAATGATAGGTGTTGTCTTAAATTCATCTCATAAATTAAGACAATCCTTTTCTGACTTGGACAAGCTCTAGTCAGACCAAGTAAAGGTACCTAAGTGAGCCCAAACAAATTTGGCTCAGTCGAAACAACTTTTAATGATAATTAAAGGAGAACATTAGGCTCAATCATGTGCTAGCACGATTTTCTTGAACCTAATTGAATCTAATTCAAATCAATTGAACTGGATTAGTCTAATTGATGTTATTCAGATCCAAATCCTTATTTGTGGGATCTAGTTAGGTTTAGTTAAGTATGGTAATCAGATATATCATGATCTCCATCATCGAAACACCTTCCGATGGATCAAAACTTTTCTAATTCAAACAACTAGTATGATTGATCATCTAAATTATTCTAATTGCTCTCAAAATCCACCAGTGACACCTAGTAGCATATGGTGGCAACCCATCAAAACTAAAAATGAACCTCTCGGTGCAGTTACCTGTGTGATTAAGTTCTTCTATCTTGAGCACCGATTGGATTAGGGTTAAGGTGAACTCGTCAAACCCTAATATCCATCATATGATTAATTATTCAATTCAAGCCCAATGTGAAAACCTTAATAGAAACTCTTTCTATTATTTTGCTCGGCCATGGCCATGGGCTTATGGACTTGATTCTCATGATTATCATAGGGCTACTCCTCATCTACCGAGGTAGATAGATTTCCTCTTGGTGCAATCCAATTCCTACAATGAACATGCTATAGCCAACATATACCTCAGGATTCTGAATGGCTAGGAGACTGAGTCATGGTGTAGTAAAACTATAACACCCTCAAGGTGAACTGTCGATACACCTCAGGTCAAAGAACTAGATACACAACTGCAGCTTCGAGCCAGTCATTGATGAGAAGGTAGACTTCCTAATGACTGCTTGAGGTGGTCACGTCCAGTGCTCTTGTTCTCTAACGAGTATCTGTACTCTCACTCTGATATCTCTACACCATAGACTCAAGACTCATCTACTATAAAGAAGTGATTGTACACCAACCTTTCGAATCAATCACCATCCTCATGATGATCCTATGGTCAGGAGCATTTTATGAGTTAATAATGAAAATTCATGTCTTAAATTTTCAACTCTTGAAAATAAAAATTATCATTGCCATTAACTCAAGGGATGTATCACAAATACTAAATACACATTATGATAGAAAATAATCTATTTTATTATTTATAGTCAAAATTATAATTTTGCCCTTAGAAGTGTATAACAAGTGTCAACCAATTTTGACTTCTAGGGCACTCATATCTAACAAACTCCTACTTGATCTAAAGTCAATTGGCTATAAATCTAAGTCTCATCTTTTCAAGGTGGGCTTCGATCTTCTGCTGGCCTAATGGCTTTATAAGTGGGTCTGCAGCATTATCTGTGAAGTTGACTCTCTTGACCTTGACGTATCCCTTCTCGAGGTAATCATGGATGAGATGGTATCGCCGCTCATTTTGTTTGGATTTTTGGTGAGACCTTGGCTCCTTAGCAAGGGATATGGTGTCATTATTGTCGCAATACAGAGGAATGGCATTTGATGACATTATTTCGATCTCTGTGGCAAACTTCTTATACCAGAATGCCTCCTTTGTAGCTTTTGATACAGCAATGTATTCCACTTCCATGGTGGAATCTGCTATTACTCTCTGTTTGAGACTATTCCAACTGACAGCACCCTAATTACATACAAAAAGATTCTTAGATGTTGACTTTTGATCATCTATATCAGACATAAAATCTGAGTCTATATACCCCTGAACTTGGAGTTCTTCATTACCAAAAACTAAGAACATATCCTTAGTTCTTCTTAAGTGCTTAAGGATACATTTCATAGAAGTCCAGTGTTCGTCTCTTGGATTCGACTGATATCTACTTGTGACACTCACAGCATGGGCTATATCAGGTTGCATACATAACATGGCATACATGAGGCTCCCTATTGTAGAAGCATAAGGGATCTTGTTCATATGTTCTATCTCCTCAAGTGTGCTAGGGCACATCTTCTTAGAGAGATGAATGCCATATCTGAAGGGTACCAAACCCATTTTGGAGTTTTTCATGCTAAACCTCTTTAGCACCTCCTCTATGTACTTCTTCTGTGAAAGAACTAGCATCCTATTCGATATATCTCTATAGACTTTGATTCCAAGAATGAATGATGCTTCTCCTAGATCTTTCATGGAGAATTATTTAGATAACCACATTTTAACCATGGTCAACATAGGAATATCATTCTCAATAAGGAGAATATCATCCACATATAGTACGAGAAAGATAATAGCGCTCCCACTGACCTTTCTGAAAATACATGGTTTTTTCTCGTTCTTGATGAAACTAAATAATTTGATCATATCATTAAAATGAGTATTCCAGCTCTGAGATGCTTGCTTAAGTCTATATATGGATCTTTGCAGCTTGCATACTTTGTGATCAGTATCACTAGATGTGAAATCTAGCGGCTGTTCCATATAGATATCTTCCTCAAGATATCCATTTAAGAATGCCATTTTTACATCGATTTTTCATATTTCATAATCAAAATAGGCTGCAACAGCAAACAATGTGCGAATGAATTTAAGCATGGCTACTAGAGAAAAGGTATCATGATAGTTAATGCCTTCGTACTGACTATAATCTTTGGCCACTAATCTAGCATTGAATGTCTCTGCATTTCCATCTGCACCAATCTTTCTCTTGTAGATCCATTTACACCCAATAGGTACTATACCTTCTGATGGATCTACCAAGGTCCAGACTCAGTTTGAGTGCATTGAGTCAATTTCTGACTTTATTGCCTTCAACCATTTCTCGAAGTCGATATCTAATATCGCCTCATTATAGGTTTTGGGATCATCACCATGAGCTCCGTTACCTATGAGGAACATTTTCTCTACTTCCTCTGATATAGTACTTAAGTACCTTTCAGGGGGATGGAAAACTCTTTTCGATCTTCAAGGTGGATGAGGTAGTGATTGTATTGGCTCAACCTGATTTGGTTCTAAATGGTCCTTTACTCTTTGCTCTTAGGAGACTTGCTCCTCTAGCTTAATCTGCTTTCCAATGTTGCCATCTTGAATAAACTATTTTTCAAGAAAGATGGCATGTCGACTCACAATTACATTATGATCTTCTGAAATGTAGAAATAATATCCTAATGACTCTTTAGGATATCCTATAAATCGAGCTCTAAAGGATCTATAGTCTAACTTGTCCGCTTATTGTCTTTTGACATGAGCTGGACAACCCCAAATTCTAAGATTACTTAGACTTGGTTTCTTACCATGCCATATCTCATATGGTGTGGTAGGAATGATTTTAGAAAGAATCCTATTCAATAAATATATAGCAGTTAACAAACTGTGTCCCCAAAAAAAATTAGGGAGGTCTATGAAGCTTATCATGGATCGGACCATATCTAATAGGGTCTGATTTCTTCATTCTAAAATCTCATTGAGTTGAGGTATTTCAGGTAGAGTCTATTGAGAGACTATGCCATTCTGCTTGAGATAGTCCAAGAATTTTTGACTAAGGTATTCACCTCCTCGATCTGATCGAAGAATCTTAATGAATTTTTTAGTTTGCTTTTCTACTTCATGTTTGAATTCTTTAAACTTTCCAAAGGCTTCTGACTTGTGTCTCATAAGATACATATACCCATACCAAGATAAATCATCGGTGAAGGTTATGAAGTAGACAAAATTACCTCTAATCGGCATATCAAATGGGCCGCACATATCAGTATGTACTAGGGCAAGTAAATCCATGGCCCTTCCCCATGTCCCACAAAAGAAAGTTTAGTCATTTTGCCATAAAGACATGATTCACAAATTGGATATGACTCGAAAGTTAATAAACTCAATAGCCCGATTTTCTTCAATTTGTTGATCCTATCTTCTGCTATATGACCTAGTCTAAGGTGCCATAGATACCTATCATTTGGACTATCTCTTGGTCATTTTGATTTTATGGCATTCACATTTTGCTCTATATTAAAAATAGATACATCAATATGTAACTGGTAAAGACCGCTAATAAGAAAACCACTTGCAATTTTATTTCTTTAATAAAGAATATTACAATGGTCCTTAAGAAAACTAATTACATAGCCTTTTAGTGCTAAGCATGAAATAGAAATCAAATTTCTACTTGCTGTAGGTACATAATAACAATCCTTTAGTACTAAATTTAAATCAGATGGTAGTCGAAAAGGGTAGGTTCCTATGGCCACAGCAGCAATACTTGCTCCATTTCCAATGCATAGGATCATCTCACCATCCTTCAGCCTCCTACTATCCTCAAGATCCTACATGAAAGTGTATAAATGAGCACTAGAACCAGAGTCAAGCACCCAACTGGATGCAGAAGAAACCATAAGGTTAGATTCAATAACGAGCATACCTCTAGAAGGACCTACCTCCTTATTCTTTAGGATAGCTAGGTATATAGGATAGTTTCACTTTCAGTGGCCGTTAGTGTTGCAATAAAAATATTTTTCTTTGTCAGCGGTCTTTTTTTTCAGCTCTGCCTTTCTTTTCTTTCCTCCTTCCATCTTTTGCCTTTTCATAGACTTCTTCTTCTTTTCAAAAGACTTTCTCTTGAAAGAAGTCCATTCCATAGCAAATACTGAGCCTTTAAAATCTTTCATTGAAGTCTCAGTAGTAACCAGCATGTTTATAAGCTCGACTAGAGTATTTTGAAGTTTATGCATATGGTAGTTCATGATGAACTGCCCATATGCATCAGTCAAGAATTGCAGAATTATGTTATTCTACAGATCCAGATCCAACTTCACTCCGAGCTTCTCAAGCTCTTTCAAGTCCTTGATCATCATCAGACAATGATCTTGGACTGACTGCTCATCATGCATTTTAGGCTTGAATAGTTGTTTAGTGATCTGATATTTGGCTACACGACTCTATTCACTAAACATCTCTTTCAGGTGAGCCAACATTTGACGGACAGTCTTGATATCTTCATGTTGGCACTAAAGCTCATCAGACATCGAGTCCAACATGTAGTATCTAGCCTTGCTATCTTCGTCTGTCCACTTATCAAGAGATGCTCTCTATTCAGTGGATGAACGAGCTGGTAAGGTGGGGGGATCCTAGTCCAATACACGAGTTAACTTCTCAGAATCCAAAATAATTTTGAGATTTTAGAGCCAATCCTTATAATTGGGTGCAGTCAGTCTATGGGTGTTCAGGATACATGCTAGTGAGTTGGATGTAGATATTTTCCTATAGAGACTCAAAGTTTCTAGTTAGATATTATAATTAAGACTTGACCAATTTATTTAGGAGTTTAATTTTTAAACAAATTAGCTCCTACTATTTTCTTGGATCCCTACACTCCCTCTATAGAGATGCAAAATTTTCACGATTATTGATTTCTAATGGGTGGTGCAGTCTCACCAACTAACTCATCACCTCACCTAACAGTTATTGATGATTGGTTAGCCAATGAGTGGATAACTCTTGTCCAATGATTCTTTAATTTGGTGCACTCAATCTTGGTCTCTAATTCATGAGTCTCACCGTGCCTGGAATATTGATCCATTTCTTAGTTAAGTCAGACCCACCATTTGCATAGATTGGATTCCTAATTGGGTCTCTCATCGTATCCAAAATATTGAGCCCAATTTATTCTCCAGTCCATAGCATCCAATGTTTAATAAACATGGTTGCATCTTTTTGGTGCAACTGAACCACTGTGATCAGTCGAGAATAATCAATCTCAGAAAGAGCCCGCATATCTACAATGGTGGAAGACCTTAGACTTAATCTTTTCTTAGGAAGATTTGATTTAGGTCTCTTTAAACTTGACTTACAATAGCCATAATAATTATGACTAACCTAGTGGCATGGGTTAGCTCAGATTGTTAACCATCTTAGATCAAGACTGGATCGACAAATATGGTCAAATAAGTAAGACCAGTGGAAGGGATATGCCATTAACTCGATAAGAACGCGTTCGAGTCGAGTAGCTCCTAATTAAAAACCAGTCGATCATATCTGTCAGACTTACCTTAGACACTAAATTATTGAGCTAGAATCAATCAGGTTAGCCTACAATCTAGACTCTAACCACTAAGCCTAATTAGGTCTTAGCTTGATCGATCACTCATGAGATTCGATCTTGACCCAGACTTTAATCATATTAGACTGGTCAATTTAAGCACTCTTGATCCCATCTAACCAACTTTTGATTCGATTTGATCAACCGCTAGACCTAATTGAGTTACCCAAGCACGAACTCAATTTTATGAATATGTCTTAAATCTGAAAATTCTTAATTTTAGAATTAACATATTTCATAATCTTAATTCTTAATTAAGTTTAGAATTCATAAACAAAATATGTAAATAAAAACCTAGGGTTTCAGGATCTAGGATTTTATAGAAAATAAGTTTTTGAATTTCTGATTAAGGATGAATGCGCAGCACCCCTACACATCATAAGAACACCCAATCGAATGAAAGGAGAGGGCATTTAAATCCTACTTTATTCTTATGATCAGACAGCCAAGGGGAACGTCTTAATCAGAAATATGAAAACTACAAAACTAGTTAGATCTACATCATATATCTCATATATAAGATTGAACTAACTTTAAACATGTTTTGCATACATCTTCATGTATCATATCATTAATGTTCTCAGATCTAAATTATCTCATAATCATCTAAAAAATTAAATTTAAATTGATCATATCAAAATAAATTCTAATCTAGATAATTATGTAGAACTATTCTATAACTAGTCTAAACATGTATTTGTCATATCTCATATGAACAAAAATTAAATAACTTTATTTTTTATTTTTTAGATCTTATTATAATATTTATAATATCAAAAAATAATAAATAAATAGATCTAAAAAATATAATTAATCAAATTAAATTATGATCATGCAAGACTATACATAGAATAATTCTATTCTACAACTAGTCATGCATCTTGTACAACTTAGATCTAAATTATTTAGTTTTAATTTTTTTAATTTTAGATCTAATCACATCTCATGTGACCTCTAAAATTACCTAATTATTAAACTAAAATAAATTAAAATTAGATCTAATGCAACCTGGCTCTAATACCAACTGAAGGGAAAATCTTGTTTTCTAGATCAGGTTCGTTCAGTTTGATTAGATGAAGAGAGATATTTTAAAAAAAAATTTCTTAGACTCAGATCAGATTTGAGACTTTATAGATTTAATATTATTGATCAAATAAAAGAAAATAAAAAAGAATAAATTAAATCTAAGTTAATTTTATCTTATAGCAGATAATCAGATTATCCTGTGATGATCCTGATGTCTATCTGAGGTTTTCGATTTAGCCATGCAAGTGCCTGGCCTCTACCGATATCCACTCAGGTAGGATCTAGAGATCTTCTTCTTCTTTATCACTTTTTAAATATTAGATCTGAATCTAATTTGAAAGATCTTCAAAACTCTTTTTGAAGATCGGGTGTCGCCTCTTGCAGCAATGCTGCCTTCTTTCTTTCTCGTCATCTTTCTCTTGCTTAGATTGCACCAAATTGAAGCCCAAAGATTCTTGGGCATGGGTAGGAGAGAGAGGACCTAAAGATGGCATGGAGGAGGGAGAGGAGCAGCCTTATGTCATGGGCAATTGGCTAGAGATTAGAATCTTAGGCACAGACAAGTTTTAAATAGACCCTGCTGCGCCATGCAGTGCCACATCATCCCGACCAATCATGGCCTTTTATGCAATTAGATCTAAATCTAATTGATGGGATGACATCATCTGATCTAATTAGATGAGAGACCCTCTGAATCATCCTTAGATGGTGCCAAGATTGGTCAAAGACAAGTCTTTGGCACCATCTAGGTAAAAACCCCGAAGCAACCTGGAGTCCCATTTATTTGGGACTCTAGGCGTCACTATCCATGGGCGCATGCCTCCCTAGGCATGCACCCCTTATGCAACTATGTTTTAGTAGGTAGACTGGTCTAAAAGTTCTCTCCTATAATGGCTTGACACATGGGCAGATGCCTAAGTGTCAAAGGTCAATGTTTGACCAAATGTCCGAAACAGGATTTAGCAGGTGACGAAAAATGGCAAGTATTGTCTCAAATTCATCTCATAAATTAAGACAATTATTTTTTGATCTGAATAAGCTCCAGTCAGATCAAGTACAGGTACCTGAGTGAGCCCAAACATATTTGGCTCAGTCGAGATAACTTTTAATGATAATTAAAGGAGAACATTAGGCTTAATCGTGTGCTAGCATAATTTTCTTGAACCTAATAGAGTCTAATTCAAATCAATTGAATTGGATTAGTCCAATTGATGATATCTATATCCAAACCCTTGTTTGTGTGACCTAGTTAGGTTCAGTTAAGTATGGTAATGAGATATGTCATGATCTCCATCATTGACATCATCAAAACACCTTCCGATGGATCAGAACTTTTCTGATTCAGACAACTAGTATGATTGATCATCTAAATCATTCTAATTGCTCTCAAAATCCACCAGTGATACCTAGCAGCATATGATAGCAATTCATTAGAACTAAAAATGAATCTTTCGGTGCAGTTACCTATGTGATTAAGTTCTTCTATCTTGAGCCCTGATCGAATTAGGGTTAAGGTAAACTCATCAAACCCTAATAGTCATCATATGATTAATTATTCAATTCAAGTCCCATGTGAAAATCTTAATAGAAACTCTTTCTATTATTTTACTCGACCATGGCCATGGGCTTATGGACTTGATTCTCTTAATCATCATAAGGCTACTCCTCATCTACCAAGGTAGATAGATTTCCTTTTGGTGCAATCCTATTCCTACAACGAACATGATATAGTCAACATACACCTCAAAATTTTGAATGGCTAGGAGACCAAGTCATGGTGTAGTTAAACTATAACACCCTCAAGGTAAACTACCGATGCAACTCAAATTAAAGAATCAGACATACGACTGTAGCTTCGAGCCAATCATCGATGAGAAGGTAGACTTTCTAATGACTGCTCGAGGTGGTCACGCTCAGTGCCCTCGTTCTCTAATAAGTACCTATACTCTCGCTCTGGTGTCTCTATATTGTAGACTCAAGACTCATCTACTAAAAAGAAGTGATTATATACCAACCTTCCGGATCAATCACCATGCTCATGATGATCCTACGGTCAGAAGCATTTTATGAGTTAATAATGAAAATTCATGTCTTAAATTTTTAACTCTTGAAAATAAGAATTATCATTGTCATTAACTTAAGGAATGTATCACAGACACTAAATACACATTATGATAGAAAATAATCCATTTTATTATTTATAATCAAAATTATAATTTTACCCTTAGAAGTGTATAACAAGTGTCAGCCAATTCTGACTTCTAGGGTACTCATATCTAATAACAGCAATGCCCGATCCTCCTCGTTGATCTTCACATCCAAACTCATCACCTCAAAGCACATCTGATTGAACCTTTGGATATGTGCAACAACATCTCCGCCTTCAGACATCCTCAGACTATATAGTTGTTCCTTCAACCATAGCTTGTTCGTCAAATTCTTCTCTATGTATATGTTCTCCAGTCTCTCCCAGAGCCCCTTTGCCATAGTCTCTATGCAAACCTCAAGCAAAATCTGATCGGCCAAGCACATCCAGATTGTGCTAAAAGTAATTTCCTCCAGCTCTTTCTAATCCATAGTACTGATCTTTTCCAGTCTTTTTTTTGTCAAAACCTTGTAGATTCTCTATTGAACTAACAAGTCCTTTACTCTTTACTGCCATAGGATAAACTTTTCCTTACCGTAGAACTTCTCAAAATCTACCTTGAATCCATTTGATCCCATGACTTCAAACAAGTCAAGAACGGATCCCTAACACCCTTCATGATTATACATCAGTAAAACTATCCTTCATAGAAGATCTAACTAGCCCTGGATCCTCTTTTCAAACATCTGTATCATCGTTCCTCCATGTAAACGATCTTCACCTCAATCTAGAGACAACCACGAAGCAAACTAGAAGTTTTAGGATAAAACCTGATGCAACAAATCCTAGATTTAGTAAATCTTAGGTGTCTTCCTTCCTTCCACGCAACACCACTCTGATACCAAATATTGAAAATATGCGCTCTTCCCACATGGATCGGTGTGGCCATCAGTGAATAGCCAAGCAATCAAGAAAGTACTTCTTAGAGATCTCTACAGAAGCACAATCAAATAAATCAAGGAATAGAGAAGAAGAAAAGAAGAGATTTTCAAAAGAAAAGAGCTTTTATTCAGTATATTTCAGCACACTTACAATCTTGACTTATTTTTAGTATATAAACTTTACAAAGGATAAAGCCCAAGCTCATAGAAAAACTCTCTAAATCCAAACAACCCACGTAGATAAAATAATAACCCATGAAAACTGAGCCAGCCCAGTTTCAGAATGAGTCAGCTAACTTGCGATTAGGTCAGCTCAGTTTCAGACTGAGCCGACCTAGTTATGTACCATGCCAATAGTCCGAAAATACTACTCTCTGTCTGAATTTTCCTTTGAGATCTAACCGACCCTGTTCTGGACTAAGTCGATCTAGTTCCCAACTGAGCCGGCTCAGTCTCAGAGTGAGCCTACCTAGTTTCTGAACTTTACTATTAAGACTGATTCTTCTTTTGGCTCGCTCCCATCTTTCCATGATCTATCTTCTCATATTTTTAAGACTTGAGAGTGCCACTTCTGAGCTCACAAGTCTCAGATGAATAAGCTCTCATCTTTTTTCTCATATTTTAAAGAGTCCAAATTTCAAAGAAGGGAGCATCGGATCGATCGTCGAAGAAGGATCAGCACAGTACTAGCATACTGTGCTGATTTCCTACATCAAACTTCATATTAGAGATCGTAGGCTCATATGGATGACTCCTAGAGGTCCGATGCATGTGCAGCTCGTGACATCATCCTCAAGCCTGGATCAGCAAGTTAAAACGTCTAACTTGCTCAGGTAATAGATATGATCTATAAACTTCATACCTGCATTTGATGTAGTATAAATTTAGGTTGATTTTATCAATCTTTTACTTTCTTATTTGATTTTAATTTTTGATTTAATATCATATCTTTATCATATAATAGATCTGAGATCTAGGTATTTACATATTTATTTAAATAAATATTTGATTTATTTAAGTCTTTCGCTGTAAGATCTTGAAAAAGTTTTCAAGATCTACCTATAAAATCCTAGATCTGATTCCTTCAGAATCATGTTACAATAATATAAGAACAACAAAAAAATGGTATTTATATTTTATCACAGTCTGTGAGTGTAATGTATACTTCTAAAAAATATCCTAGACTAGATAATATCTCTGATATCTACCTATAGCACTGTAGGCTAGGTCACATTAACATGAACAGGATAAACAGGTTGATCCAAGAGGGAATCCTCAAAGTTGGTGATTGTGAATCACTTCCAATCTGTGAGTCCTATCTTATTGGAAAAATGATCAAGTCATCTTTTACTGAGAAAGATGAAAGAGCCACTGAGCTCTTAGGTCTAGTACATACTGATGTATATGGACCTATGAGTACAAGTGCCAGAGGTGGATATTTCTACTTCATCATTTTCATAGATGATCTATCCAGGTATGGATATGTTTATCTGATGAAACATAAGTTGGATTCATTTAAAATGTTCAAAAGATTCTGAAATGAAGTAAAAAAATAAACTGAAAAGAGTATTAAAACTCTTCGATCAGATCGAGGAGGTGAATATCTATCCAATGAGTTCTTGACATATCTCGGAGAGAATGGAATTCTCTTACAATGGACTCCTCTTAGCACATCACAGCATAATGGTGTATCAGAAAGGAGAAATCAAACCTTGTTAGACATGGTTCGATCCATGATGGGGTTTACTAGTCTGCCTGTTTCATTATGGGGTTATGCTCTTGAGATTGCTTGTTATATATTGAATAATGTACTGATTAAATCAGTCGCAAAGACTCCATATGAGATATGGATCGGACGTATGCCTACACTCTCTTACCTATGAGTTTGGGATTGTCCGATCTATGTCAAACGTTTGTATACAGATAGGCTTGAACCTCGGTCTGATAAGTGTGTATTTATAGGGTAGCCCAAAGAAAGTAAAGGTTACTATTTCTACCATACTAAAGAACAAAAGGTGTTCATCAGCCTGAAGTCAATCTTTTTTGAAAAAGAAATTCTTGGTGAAGGAACTGTTACCTCTAAGGTTGAACTTGATGAAGCTCAACAGGTAGAAAAATCAACACATGTAGCTGAACCTAAGTCAGATTTGATTAGATTAGATTAGATCCAGAGCCTAGTATATGTACATAATTAAGGCGATCTAGTAGAATACCGCATCATCTAGATAGATACTATAATTTCTTGATCCAAGATGGTGATCCCATCGAACTCGATGAGAATGATGAAAATCTGATCACTTATATAGATGCTATGCAGAGACCCAATTCTGAGAAATGGCTTGAGGCCATGAAATCCAAAATGAAGTCCATGAGGGTCAATGACGTGTGGACATTGATTGACCCAGCCAAAGGGGTTAAATCCATTGGGTGTAAATGGGTCTTCAAAAGAAAAAGGGATGCAGACGGAAAAGTGGAGACCTATAAAGTCTGTCTGATTGCCAAGAGATATCGTCAACATTATGGTATTGACTATGACGAGACGTTCTTCCATGTGGTAATGCTCAAATTCATTCAGATAATGCTTGTGATAGCTGCTCATCTGGATTATGAGATCTAGCAGATGGATGTGAAGATAACTTTTCTAAATGGAGAGCTGATTGAAGAGGTGTATATGATACAATCTGAGGAATTCATATCCACAAATGAGTCCAAGGTGTGCAGGCTTCAAAGATCCATTTATGGACTGAAGCAGGCATCTCGAAGTTGGAACATGCTTTTTGATAAAGTGATCAAAATGTATGGCTTTGTTAAGAATGGAGAAGAGCCCTGCATTTACAAATGGATAAATGGTCTAGCAGTAGTATTCTTTATCTTGTAGATGGATGATATTCTTTTAATCAGGAATGACATCTCCGTACTGTAGAGAATAAAAGTCTGGTTGTCATCACAGTTCTCCATGAAGGACTTGGGAGAAGCATCCTACATCCTAGGGATGAAGATCTATAGGGATAGATCTAAGAGGATGCTTAGGTTATCCCAGTCCACATACATAGTTACTATGCTGAAGAGGTTCAGTATAGAGAATTTCAAAAAGGGTAATCTCTCGATAGATCATGAAATTTCTCTCTCTGAGAAGGATTGTCCGACAACTCCTAAAGAGAGGGAGCATATGAGTAGAGTCCGATATGCTTCAACATGGGATCTATCATGTACACCATAACATGTACGAGATCAAATATGGCATACTCACTAACAGTAGTAAGTAGATACCAGTCTGACCCTAAAAAAAATTATTGGAAAGTAGTTAAAATCATCCTTAAGTATTTGAGAAATACTAATGACCAATGGTTGGTTTATGGCGAGTCAGATCTGAAACTTATGGGATTTACAGACTCCAATTTTCAATCTGACCATGATTACAGCAGAAGTGTGTCAAGATATATCTTTACTCTGAATTGTGAAGCCATCTACTGGAAGAGTTTCAAGCAGTGTACTATGGCAAACTCTATTTACGAAGCAGAGTACATGACAGCATCAGATGCCATGAAGAAAACTTTATGGCTGAGGAAGTTTATCACCAAGCTCAGAGTAGCACCCTCCCTAGTGTTAGATATGTGTCCTAGAAGCTAGAATTGGCTGACACTTATAATACACTTCTAGAGGTAAAATTATAATTTTGATTATAAATAATATAATGGATTATTTTCTATCACATAAGTGTATTTAGTGTTTGTGATACATCCCTTGAGTTAATGGTAATGATAATTCTTATTTTTAAGAGTTGAAAATTTAAGATAAGAATTTTCATTATTAACTCATAAAATGCTCCTAACCGTAGGATCATCATTAGAATGGTGATTAATCGGAAAGGTTAGTGTACAATCGCTTCTTTATAGTAGATGAGTTTTGAGTCTACGGTGTAGAGACACCAAAGCGAGAGTATAGATACTCGTTAGAGAACGAGGGCACTGAGCATGATCACCTCGAGTAGTCATAAGAAAGTCTACCTTCTCGTCAATGACTGACTCGAAGCTGTAGTGGTGTGTCTGGTTCTTTGATCTGAGGTGCATCGGTAGTTCACCTTGAGGGTGTTATAGTTTGACTACACCATGACTCGGTCTTCTAGCCATTCGAAATCCTGAGGAATATGTTGGCTATAGCATATTCATTGTAGGAATTGGATTGCACCAAGATGGAATCTATCTACCTCAGTGGATGAGGAGCAGCCCTATGATGATCATGATAATCAAGTCCATAATCCCATGGCCATGCAGAGAGTGAAATAATAGAAAGAGTTTCTATTAAGATTTTCACATCGGACTTGAATCGAATGATTAAATCATATGATAGAAATTAGGGTTTGACGAGTTCACCTTAATCCTAATCTGATCGAGGCTCAAGATAGAAGAACTTAATCACATAAGTAGCTGCATCGAGAGGTTCATTTTTAGTTTTGATGGGTTGCTACCATATACTGCTAGGTGTCACTGGTGGATTTTCGAAGCAATTAGAATGACTTAGATGATCGATCATTCTAGTTGTCTGAATCAGAAGAGTTCTGATCCATCGAAAAGAGTTTCAATGATGTCGATGATAGAGATCATGATATATCATATTACCATATAGAACTGAACCTAACTGGGTTACACAAATAAGGGTTTAGATCTGGATATCATCAATTGAACTAATCCAATTCAATTGATTTGAATTAGATTCAATTAGGTTTAAGAAAATCGTGCTAGCACATAATTGAACCTAACATTCTCCTTTTTCTATCATTAAAAATTATCTTGACTGAGCCAAATATGTTTGTTCTCACTCAGATACCTTTACCTAATCTGACTGGAGCTTGTCCAGGTTAGAAAAGGATTGTCTTAATTTATGAGATAAATTTAAGACAACAGCTACCATTTTTCATCACCTGCTAATTCTTGTCCTTTGACTTTGGTCAAACGTTGACCTTTGACCCTTGGACATCTGCCCATATGTCATGCACTTATTGGAGAGTAGATAGGGGATTGTCCTCTTGCTAGATTTTGAAAAGAAGGGGGCACATACCTAGGATGGCGTGCGCCCATGGATAGGGATGCCTGGAGTTCCATACGGATGGGACTCTAGGTTACTTCTTGGATTCAAACTAGGTGACCCTCACCTATAGACTTTGACCAGTCTTAGGTGCCACCTTAGGATGAATCTGTGGGTCTTTTATCTGATTGGATCAGGTGATGTTATCCCACCAATTAGATTTAGATCTGATTAAATGAAGCAATGTGATTGGTCGGGGTGATGTGGCACTGCATGGCACAGTAGGGTCTATATAAAGACCTGTCTGTGCCCACTTTTCATAGACTTCCCTCCTAGCCATGCCCCAAGGCTGTCTCTCTTCCTTCTCCATGCCACCTTCAGGCCATCTCTCTCCTCTCCATGCCCAAGGATAGTCGGGCTTTAGATTAGTGTGATTCAGGCAAGAAAAGGCTAATGAGAAAGGAAGAAGGCAGCACTGCTGCAGAGATAACTGTTGATCTTTGAATGAAGTTTCAAAAATCCTCCAAATTAGATCTAGATATAATTTTTGGAGATGAGATAAAGAAGAAGAAGATCAGCAGATCTAGCCTGAGTGGATATCGATAGAGGCCAGACGCTTGCATGGCTAGATCCAGAACCTCAGGCAATCAACAAGATCATCAACGGGTAATTAGATTATCCATATCAAGGTAAAATTAATATAGATTTAATTTAATTTAATTTTTTTATTTATTAGATTATAAAATTAGATTTGGAAAATGTTAAATCTAATTAGGATTTAAAAAAAAAATTTTGAAATATGCCTCTCGATCCAATCAGATCTGAACGAACCTGATCCCGAAAAATCAGAATTTTTCTTCAACTGGTATCAGAGCCAGGTTCTTATAAAATTTATTTAGATCTGATTTAATCAAATAAATTAGTGATTTTAGATATTACATGAGATGTGATTAGATCTAAAATCAAAAAATTAAAAAATTAAAATTAATTAATCTAGATCTAATATGTATGAGATACATAACTAGACTAGGAAGAATTATTCTTTGTGTAGTCTAGTATAATCATAATTTTTATTTGATTAAATATAATTTTAAGATTTATTTATATACTATTTTTTGATCTTATAAATATTATAATCAGATCTCAAAATAAAAAATAAATTTAATTTAATTTATTCATATGAGTTATGATAGTTGCATGTTTAGACTAGTTTTAGAATAGTTCTACAAATAGGTCTAGATTAAATTTTATTTGATGAGATCAAATTTAAATTTAATTTATTAGATAATTATGAAATAATTTAGATCTGAAAAACATGCATGCATGATACATGAGATGTATGCAAAACATATTTTAATTAGATTAATTTTCTTATATGAGATATATGCTTAGATCTAATTAGTTTTTGTAAATTAGTTGTATTTCTGATTAAGGCATTCTCCTTGATCATCTGGTCATAAGAACAAAGTAGGATTTAAAGACCCTCTCCTTCCATTCGATGGGGTGTTCTTATGATGTGTAGGGATGCTGTGCATTCATTCTTAATCAAAAATTGAAAACTTACTTTCTGCAAAATCCTAGATCCTGAAATCCTAGGATCTTATTTGCATATTTTATTTATGAACCCTAAACTTAATTAAGAATTAAGATTATAAAATATATTAGGTCTAAAATTGAGAATTTTTAGATCTAAGATATGTTCATAAAATTGGGTTCGGGCTTGGGTAGCTCAATTAGGTCTAAGCGGTTGATCAAACCGAATCAAGAGTTGGTTAGATGCGATCAACAATGCTTAAATTGACCAGCCTAATAGGATTAAGTCTGGATCAAGATAGAGTCACGTGAGTGATCGATCAAGCTAAGACCTAATTAGGCTCAGTAGTTAGAGTCTAGATTGTACGCTAACCCGATTAGTTCTGGCTCAATAATTTGGTGTCTAAGATAAGTTTGGCAGATACGATCGATTGGTTTTTAATTGGGAGCTAGTCGATTTGATTGCATTCTTGTCGAGTTAATAGCATATCCCTTCCATCAGTCTCACTTATCTGGCCATGTTTGTTGACTCAATTCTGATCTGAGGTGGTCAATAATCCGAGCTAACCCATGCCACTAGGTTAGTCATAATGGTTGTGACTATGTCAAGTCTAGTTTAATGAGTCGTAAATCAAATCTCCCTAAGAAAAGATTAAGTCTAAGGTCTTCCACCATTATAGATGTGCGGGTCCTTCTCGGGGTTGATTGTTCTCGGTTGGTTACAGTGGCTCAGTTGCACCAGGAAGACACAACCATGTCTATTAGGCATTGGATGCTACAGGCTGGAGGATGGATTAGGCTTAATATTTTGGATACAGTGAGAGACTCAATTAGGAATCCAATCTATGCAAATGGTGGATCTGAACAAAGTCTGATGTGAATTAAGCAAAAGGTGGATCTACGAGGTGGAACCAAATCAGGTTAAGCCAATCCATATACTACCTCTTCCACCTCGTAAATCGAAAAGAATTTTCCATCCCCCTGAGAGGTACTTAGGTACTATTTCAGAGGATGTAGAGAAAATGTTCCTCATAGGTAATGGGGTTCATGGTGATGATCCCAAAACCTATAACGAGGCAATATCAGATATCGACTTTAAAAAATGGTTAGAGGCAATGAAGTCAGAAATTGACTCGATGCACTCAAACCAAGTCTGGACCTTGGTAGATCCACTAGAAGATATAGTACCTATTGGGTGTAAATGGATCTACAAGAGAAAGATTAGTGCAGATGGGAATGTAGAGACATTTAAGACTGGATTAATGGCAAAAGATTATAGTCAACATGAAGGTATTGATTATCAGGATACTTTTTCATCAGTAGCTATGCTAAAATCCATCTGCACATTGCTTGTTGTTGTAGCCTATTTCAATTATGAAATATGGCAAATGGACATGAAAACAGCATTCCTAAATGGATATCTTGAGAAAGATATCTATACGGAACAGCTGCTAGGTTTCACATTTAGTGATGATGATCACAAGATTTGCAAGCTGCAAAGGTCCATATATGGACTTAAGCAAGAATCTCGGAGCTGGAATACTCATTTTAATGATGTGATCAAAATATTTGATTTCATAAAAAATGATGATCCATGTGTCTTCAAAAAGATTAGTGGGAGTGCTATTGTCTTCCTCGTATTATATGTGGATGACATCCTCCTTATTGGGAATGATATTTTCATGTTGACCATAGTTAAAATATGGTTATCTAAAGAATTCTCCATGAAAGACCTAAGAGAAGCATCCTTTATTCTAGGAATTAAGGACTATAGAGATAGACCAAATAGGATGCTAGGACTTTCGCAGAAGATGTACATAGAGGAAGTACTAAAAAGGTTTAGTATGAAAAACTTTAAGAGGGGTTTAGTACCCTTCAGGCATGGCATTCATCTTTCCAAGAAGATGTGCCCTAGTACACCTGAGGAAATAGAACGCATGAGTAAGATCCCTTATGCTTCAACAATAGGGAGCCTCATGTATGCCATGTTATGTACATGACCTGATATAGCCCATGCTGTGAGTGTCACGAGCAGATATCAGTTGAATCCAGATGAAGAACACTGGACTTCTGTGAAATGTATCCTTAAGTACTTAAGAAGAACTAAGGATATATTACTGGTCTTTGGCAATGGAGAACTCCAAGTTCAGGGATATACAGACTCAAATTTTATGTCCGATGTAGATGATTGAAAGTCGACATCTGTGAGTCTGTTTTTGTGCAATGGTGGAGCTGTCGGTTGGAAGAGTTTCAAGCAAATAGTAGTAGTAGATTCCACCATGGAAGTAGAATATATCGCTGTATCAGAAGCTGCAAAGGAGGCATTCTGGTACAAGAAGTTTACCATGGAGATCGGAGTGATGCCATCAGATGCCATTCCTCTGTACTGTGATAATAATGGCACCATAGCCCTTGCTAAGGAGCTGAGGTCTCACCAAAAATCTAAGCACATCGAGCGACGATACCACCTCATCCATGATTACCTCGAGAAGGGTTATGTCGAGGTCAAGAGAGTCGACTCCGCAGATAATGTGGTGGATTTGCTTACAAAACCGTTGGGCCAGTAAAAGATCGAAGCCCACCTTGAGAAGATGGGACTTAGATTTATAGCCAATTGGCTTTAGGTCAAGTAGGAGTTTGTTAGATATGTGTGTCTTAGAAGCCAGAATTGGCTGACACTTGTAATACACTTCTAGGGGCAAAATTATAATTTTGATTATAAATAATAAAATAGATTATTTTTTATCACATAAGTGTATTTAGTATCTGTGATACATCCCTTGAGTTAATGGTAATGATAATTCTTATTTTTAAGAGTTGAAAATTTAAGACAAGAATTTTCATTGTTAACTGATAAAATGCTCCTGACCGTAGGATCATCATTAGGATAGTGATTGATCCAGAAGGTTAGTGTACAATTGCTTCTTTATTGTAGATGAGTCTTGATTCTATGGTGTAAAGACCTCAGAGCGAGAGTACAGGTACTCATTAGAGAACGAGGGCACTGAGCGTGACCATCTCGAGTAGTCATAAGGAAGTCTACCTTCTCGTCAATGACTAACTCGAAGCTGCAGTGGCGTATCTGGTTCTTTGACCTGAGGTGCATTGATAGTTTACCTTAAGGATGTTATAGTTTGACTACACCATGACTCGGTCTCCTAGCCATTTGGAATTCTGAGGTGTATGTTGGCTATAGCATGCTCATTGTAAGAATTGGATTGCACCAAGATGGAATCTATCTACCTCGGTGGATGAGGAGCAGCCCTATGATGATCATGAGAATCAAGTCCATAAGCCCATGGCCATGGCAAAGAGTGAAATAATAGAAAGAGTTTCTAAAAGATTTTCACATCAGACTTGAATCGAATGATTAAATCATATGATAAAAATTAGGGTTTGACGAGTTCACCTTAACCCTAATCTGATTGAGGCTTAAGATAGAAGAACTTAATCACATAAGTAGCTGCACCGAGAGGTTCATTTTCAATTTTGATGGGTTGCCACTATATACTGCTAAATGTCATTGGTGGATTTTTGGAGCAATTAGAATGACTTAGATGATCGATCATTCTAGTTGTCTGAATCAAAAGAGTTCTGATCCATCGAAAGGAGTTTCGATGATGTCGATGATAGAGATCATGACATATCCCATTACCATACAGAACTGAACCTAACTAGATCACACAAATAAGGGTTTGGATCTAGATATCATCAATTGAACTAATCCAGTTCAATTGATTTGAATTAGATTCAATTAGGTTCAAGGAAATCGTGCTAGCACACGATTGAACCTAACATTCTCTTTTTTCTATCATTAAAAGTTATCTCGACTGAGCCAAATATATTTATGCTCACTCAGAAACCTTTACCTAGTCTAATTGAAGATTGTCCAAGGCAGAAAAGGATTATCTTAATTTATGAGATAAATTTAAGACAACACCTACCATTTTTCATCACCTACTAATTCTTGTCCTTTGACTTTGGTCAAACATTGACCTTTGATCCTTGGACATCTGCCAATATGTCTTGCACTTATTGGAGAGCAAATAGGAGATTGTCCCCTTACTGGAATTTGGAAAGGAGGGGGTGCACCCTTACGATGGTGTGCGCCCATGGATAGGGATGCCTAGAGTCCCATATGGATGGGACTCCAGGTTGCTTCTTGGATTCAAACTAGGTGACCCTCACCTATAGACTTTGACCAGTCTTAAGCGCCATCCTAGGATGAATCTGTGAATCTTTCATCTGATTAGATCAGGTGATGTCATCCCATCAGTCAAATTTAGATTTGATTAAACGAAGCAATGTGATTGGCTGAGGTGATGTGGCACTGCATGGTGCAGCAGGGTCTATATAATGACCTGTCTGCACCCACTTTTCATAGTCTTCTCTCCTAGCCACGCCCCAAGGCTGTCCCTTTTCCTTCTCCTTGCCACCTTTAGGCCATCTCTCTCCTCTCCATGCCCAAGGATAGTTGGGCTTCAGATTAGTGTGATTCAGGCAAGAAAAGGCTGATAAGAAAGAAAGAAGGCAGCACTGCTGTAGAGACGACTGCTGATCTTCGAAAGGAGTTTCGAAGATCCTCCAAATCAGATCCATATCTAATTTTTGAAGATGAGGTAAAGAAGGAGAAGATCTCCAGATCCAATCTAAGTGGATATCGATAGAGGCCAGGCACTTGCGTGACTAGATCCAGAATCTCAGGCAATCAGCAAGATCATCAATGGATAATCAGATTACCCATATCAAGGTAAAATTAATTTAGATTTAATTTAATTTAATTTTTTTTATTTGTTAGATTATAAAATCAGATCTAAAAAATGTTAGATCTAATTAGGATCTAAAAAAAATTTTTTGAAATATGCCTCTCGATCCAATCAGATCTGAACAAACTAGATCCTGAAAAATCAAGATTTTCCTTCACCTAGATGGTCCGGTCCTGCTCTACTACGACAGCACTGGTGCCATAGCTCAGGCAAAGGAATCAAAGGTACACCAGTAGATGAAGCACATTCTGTGTTGCTTCCACCTAATCTGGAAGATTGTAGATAAAGGTGACGTCGACCTTCAAAAGATCGACAGAAAAGAGAATCTAGTCGACCCCTTCACTAATGCCCTTGCAATAAAGGAGTTCGACAACCACAAGTCGAAGATAGGTATTAGATACTATGCCAAGTTGCTTTAGGATAAGTGAGAGTTGTTAAAAAATATATCCCAAAGTCAATCATCAGTCTGTTGACGGTTGAGCTATATTTTAATTATAATTAATTTATTAATGAATAAAATATATTTTTGATATTTTTATCATAAGTTTTCATCTTCTAACAAACTTCAATATTATGATGAAGTTCTTAGGACTATTTAGATTCGATAAAAAGAGAATTTATTGATTAATCTTTAAAATTGTTCATGATCAAATTATAGACTGTTAATAAGGACGACAGCGTCTATCGAGCATAGGTCACTATATGCCATATAGGTTGGTTGTCCTCTTAACCAAGGAGTGTAGAGACATCGGTATGGCATATAGGTGAGATGTAAGGGTACATCATCATTGAACGAGACCAACTCCAGAATATTCTACTGTCAAGAATATCTCTGATGGGATGTAGGTATAAGTATCCCTTAGATCTGAGATTACCTTAGTGACTTGCAAGCAACTCACTGTGCTTTGGTACCGGACTAACTGAATTTCTAATTCAGTAATGAAAGACTTCTGGGCACAGTCAAATACTTACAAAGTCAATGTGTGATCATGATGGGATTGACCACTCCAAGAGTTGGAGAAGAATGTATCACTATATTTCAATATAGCCAAACCTTGGCCAGGGTAATCCATCAGATGTATTTGATATTTTGAAATACAATGTGGACAACCTGACCAGAGTTGACAGTTAAACTCTGAGGTATCCTATGACCATTTTGGTCAAGGGGATGAATTATATGAAAACTATATCCGCATGGATTCTAAGGATGTTGTTCTACACATTCTACCTATCCGACCATCGAACACCATTGCTAGATGGTTACTTTGATTGATACAAAAATTTATTCCTATGCTATTGCCTTAGGTTCGAACCTATGAGGTCATACACATTAGAGTTCACGATCCAATCAGATGGTTGATTAATGATTAAGAATCACTTTAGGGTTAAACGATCAATATGATTGATGTTTAATCAGCGCAAGTGTTGCAGGAAGATCAATTAGCAATTAGATTGCTAATTATCTTAATTTGATTAAGCTAGTGGGATGAGATTATGTCTGATTAAATATGATTTAATTAGATTTAGTTTGGACTTCATTGAATCAAGTACAATTGATTTATTGGATAGGCCAAGTGCAAGGAAGAACTAGTCCTAGTTCAATTAGGACTTGGGTCAACCCAATTTATAATCTAATTAAAAATTAAATTATAATTAATTTTAATTTAATCTAATTTAATTAGGTTCTTAATTAGATTAAGATCTATTCTAATTAGGTTATATAAATTCTAATTTTATTTGGTCCAAAGATCATGTTGGACCAAGTCAAATTGGAAGTCCTAGTGAGACTAGGACTTGTATCAACCCAATCTCTAATTTAGTTAGAAATTAAATTAAAATTAAATTTAATTTAATTAAAAACTTGGTTGGACTAAGATCTATTCTAATTGGGTTGAAATAAATCTAATTTAATTTGGTTAAAAGATTTTGTTTGACCAAGTCAAATTGAAAGTCCTAGTATGACTAGGACTTCCCTTCTTGCGCCATCTTAGCCCCAACGCCCCTCCACTCTTATTTTTTAGGATTTTTTCATGAAAAATCCTCTCTCCAGGCTCTCTTATGCACACCCTTCTCTTCCTCTCCTATTTATTTGGGAATTAGTTAAGGACCAAGTCAATAGATGGAAAGTTGTTGTGGTATTGGACTTTATATGATAAAATCACAACAAACTTTGACTCTTCCCTTGTATGCCACCCCCACCCTGATTTCTTCTCTAATTTTCATGATGAAAAGTGGATTTTTTGTGCACCTACCCTGGTGGTCCACGGCTTGGGATGAGGAGGGGTCGTCCAAGTGTTGGACGCCCCAACAACTTGCCTATTTTGGTCCTGCCTTATCTAGGAATTTGATCTAGACAAGACTCTTCTATATCTCACTATATAGGACGAATTTTGGGCTGATTTTTGGAGAGATTCTAAATCATTGAGGCTCTTTGGTGTGTGAAAATCAAGATGACAGACCTCTTGGGCGTTGGGTTTTTTAGACACCAATCTAGGTGTCTAAGTGAGAGAAGAAAGAAGAAGAAGAGGATCTTCTTCTAGGGTTTCTTCTATTCATCCCTTTTCCTCCATCTTTGAGATTTATTTTTGAGAGTGTCTCAGATCTAAAGTCTCTTCTCTTCTTCTGATCTTTGGAGAGTCTAAATCTTGAAGAAGGAAGCACTGGATCGATCAATAGAGAAGGATCAGTACAGCACTAGTATACTATGCTGATTTTCGAAGATCGGACTTCTAATCAGAATTGTAGGCAGGAGTGGATATCTCTTAGAGGTCGGACATGTGTGCAGCTTGGAGCTTCATCCTCAAGTCCAAATCAGTGAGTTAGAATATCTAACTTGCATAGGTAATATAGATCTGATCCCCTGTTACATACCTGTATTAGATCTAGTGTAGATCTGTGTTGATATGATCAACACTTATTCTTTCTTTTCATTTTTAATTTTTGATTTAATATCATGTAATATTCATGTAATAGGATCTTAGATCTAGGGATTCTCTACTTTTATAAATAAATATTGATTTATTTAAGTCTTCCGCTACCTGATCTTGAAAAAGTTTTAAGATCTAGCCTTGAAATCCTAGATCTGGTTCCCTCAGATCCTAGGCATATCAGCAGTCGACCAAGCAAAAAGGTTCGCATTTTCCTGTAAAAGATTGATCAAATGGTATTTTGTTACCTGATCAAGATAGGATCCGATCTTCACAATTTGAAGGGGGTTCTCCTTCCTTAGTGGAATCTCTTGGAGGTCATCAGATGGTTGTACTTAATTTTCTGCCAGATCATCTCATGCATCCAGTCCTATTGAGAACTTAGGCCGATTTTTCACTGGGTTTTCTATCTGGAGTTTGGTGGCAAAACATTGTCTAGCAACTGTCTGGTTACCCCCGAATCATCCCCACTCCATGAATTGTCAAAAATTTGACCAAAAGATGGTAGTTGGACACAATGGCCTTGAACTTCCATAGACTTGGTCTTCTAAGGATGGTGTTAATAGGCAGAGAGAAGCTTCACAATAAGAAAGTCCACCTGTATGGTCACTTGCTAAGGCGGGGCACCCATGGTTACTGGTAAGTTGATCATTCCCTCTAGGATTATAGAGCTTCTAGAAAATCCTTGGATTGGCACATCAAAGCGTGTTAACCGATCGGGAGAAAGTCATGGCTAAGGAAGAAAGCAAAAAAAATACAAAATATCAACTAAGCCTTCATTATCAATAGGTATAAGGTGTACATTATAATCAAAAATATTTAGAGAGATAACCACAGCATCATTGGGTGATTGCTGCACACCCTCTACATCCTACTCAGTGAAGGTTATTGGTTCCTAGAGCCCATCCTCGCATCTGGGCTTCTTTGCTACCGCCACCTTAAATGACCCCCCAGTGATCATATAAATTTCTCCGCGAAGAGGCCATTCTTCAATTGTTGCTGGGTCTCTCTCCTCTGGAGCGGGCACTGGCATTTGTTGCTGAGGCTGAGGAGGTGGTTGCTGGGTAATAAGTACCATAAATTTATCAATAAAAGTATTAATTTATCAATTAATTTATATTAATTTTTTAAAATTAATGATCAATTTATATATATTTTTTGAAAAATTCATATTTTTATTAATTAAAAAATTAATTAAAAAATAATAAAAATAAAAAAATAAAATTTTATAATCGATGGAAAGAGCTCATTTTTTTGATCATAATAAAATAAATTTAAAGTAAAACGAAGCTAAAATGGAGAAGATATGAATTTTTAAAGATAAAAGAAAAAAAAATTAAATAAAAAAAAAATGGCTCAGCAGACTCCGCAAGCCAAGCCACCAAACCAAGCCAAGCCGTCAAAACCGACTCAATCATTGAAGCCACCAGCTGGTCCACAACCCAGGCATGGACCGCCAGCTCAACAAAAATCGGTGAATCATAGTGCGACACGTGGCGAACCTAGACCCTTAAAGGGTCCACAAAAATCTATCGCAGCTCATGAGGTATTTTGGACTTTTCACTTGGCAATAGTAGGCGTTGATTGGTTGCGGTGTGTGGTGCGGCCAGTCCATGTGGCTCATAGGAATAGTAATTGCGCCATCGAATGGCTGCGGTAGCTTGTGGTCAAGATCGAACGGCTATGGTTATTTTCGGATTTGATTCAGCTTTAAACTTCATGCGGATCCCCATCCCACGACAGCGCTCAATTCAGGGAATGATCCGACGGTCCAAAATACTCTCGATGGTGATCAGGACTCCCGACGCATGATTTATGGTCAGATTTTCTCCATCAATGTGCGATCGAATGGTCAGAATTTAATCCGACCTGATTTAGGATGATACACATCTGATTTTGATGATTTTTGAACCGTTGGATTCCTATTGATGGCCAGATTTTATCAAAGCAGCAAAATTTGCTCAGGACTTCTTTTAATCCAATTTTTACTCAAATTTCTTCATATTTTGATGATCAAAGAGTCCCTTAGTCCCACATTGCCCAGAAGCAAACTCTCCAGTCTTTCTAGCTCTATAAAAAGGACCCCAGGTCTCCAAAAATCAACATCTCAGATTAAGATGAAGCTTTGATACAGGATGAAGCCAGGCTATGAGTCAATGGCTGCTTCAAAGCAATGGGTGCGGAGAAGAAGTGCTAGGCTTCTACACCATCTTTCCATCAATGTCGATCCAAGATCAGAGATCAGCCTGTTTTACTTTCTTTTTATTTTATATATTTAAATTATAAACTTTTTAATGCAATATTTATTTTTATGCTCTTTATTTTTATTATAATTTAATTTTTATATTTTAGTTATTACTTTTTATTTTATTATAAGTAGATGCTAAGATCTAACTAGTTGATCTTAGTACCAAGTTTAAATTTCTGCACCTTTTAATTTTTATTTTTTTTATTTTTCGACTTCACTTTTGATCCCAAAACTCTTTTCTTTTTTTTTTTTCTTTTATAAATTTAAAGATTTCAAATCTAAAAATACTATCTTTCCTATGGATTCGATCCAACTCACTACTATCTACGTATTTTTAATTATTTTAATAAGTCAAATTAAACTGATAAATACGGTATCTTAAAGACAATATCGCATTCCTATCAAGTTTTTGGCGCCATTACCGAGGATTATTTTTGATTTTTGATTTTGATTTCTTTGATTTATTAAAAATAATTTTGGCAAATGCATCAAGTTTTTGGCGCCATTGTCGGGGAAGGCATGGACATTAAATTTTTTATCTCTTTGATTTTTCTGTTAATAAATTGTAAATAAAATTTTTATTTTCTTATAAATATTGCTTGCTAATTTTTTTTATTATTTTATAGAAAAAGAGATTAAAGAATAAAAAGAACCAAGAGTTTTGCTTGGTGAGATCAATCTTAACCCTAGTTCTCTTTCCATTTTATTTTATTTATTTATCTATTTTATTTTTAAATTAATTTAAAAAAATAATATTTACTTAAATCTAATTAAAAAAAATCTCATGACAAGATTAAAAATCCTAACCGCTTAGAGCATGCATCATATTAGTTTTATTTTTATTTTTGTTGGTGATTGCTAGAGGCAAGGTAAGCCTTTCAGAACTCAATTAGTTGCATACATCTAGTTTAAATTGCATAGAATCCTTTGATTGAATTTTTTTTGTGTGTGCATATTTATATTAAACTAAATTAAGGGCACAACCCAATTAAATAAGATAAGATGGAGATTTGATCATCCTTTCTTAGCCCACAAATAACCAACCAGCATCCTACATTGACGTAAGCCTTTAATTTTAAAATCAATTAGACATAAGCCCTAGGAGGTCAAGCTCAATAGGACAAGAAACCCTAAGAGTTGAACCAGGTTAGGATTAGTCAATTTGACTGGTGTCTAGGAAGTTGGTTCAGGAACAACTGAACCCAAAGGAAGATGATTTTTAATTGATTTCGTTTGCTTACCTGGCCAAGCATAATTGGTGTCTAAGGTAAGCAACGGGGTGACTCCCATCGATCTTACACTTATCTGGCCAGTTGATTGGCTAATCCTACACTTGGAGGGCTTGAAAGTGACCTTGACAGTTAGGAGCTGTCTAGATCTAGGACAACCTTTAGTCAGGATTGATTGACCAACTTAATTGCTAACCAACATCAAACCTAATTAAACTTAATTCTTCTCTCTCTTCTTAGTTCTAGGACTCCTTAGGACCTCTTTTTTAGAACTCTTCTTTCTTTCTTCTTCTTTCTTCTTCAAAAATAAAATAAAATAAAATAAAATAAAAATTAAATTAAACTAACAAAAAAATATTAAAAATAATAATTAAATTAAATTAAAAATAATAACTAAAATAATAATTTTTAAAAATAATAATAATAAAATAATTTAAAAAAATATAAAAAATTCTAAAAAAATTTTGAACCACATGTTAGGATTGCACTAGTGCATGCACGGTAGAAAATCACTTTACCTGATCTAGTTGAACCCAACTATAAAATTAAATGGCTGAATTGTATTAAACTCGATAACCAAATGACTGAAAATTTTAGAGAACTACCTAAGCAGATGAAGGAATACTTTATTCCTTCCACCTATAATCCATCGACTTGTATCCAATTACCTAAAATTAATGCTACCCACTATGAGATCAAGGCGACTACAATCTAGATGCTTTCATCTTTTTATGGGAACACTAATGAAAATCCTTATAAACATCTGGATGAATTCTTAGAAATCTGCTCAACGGTGAGAATTCAAAATTTAACTAATGATGCCCTCAGACTAATTTTATTTCTCTTATCATTAAAAGATAAAGCCAAGTACTGGCTTGGCACAATAGGGAGACCAATTAAAACTTGGGCTGACTTGCAAAGTGAATTTCTTAAAAAATTTTATCCTATAGGCCGAACCAACATTATGAGGCAAACTATCACTGGATTTGCTCAGCTTCCAGAGAAATAGATTCACGAGTCATGGGAGAGACTTAAGAAACTTCTTAGAAAATGCCCACACCATGGTCTGTCTAAATGGCAAATAGTTCAAGCTTTCTATGAGGGTTTAGGAGATCAATATAAACAGATGGTAGATGCATCCTATGGAGGTGCATTCATGAACAAGAGTGAGGATGAAGCCTATACCTTATTTGAAATCCTGAGTGAAAACTCAAATAACCATGCTTCATTATCTTTTTAGCAAACCTGGATAGGGATCCATGAATTTAAACATCTAGAATCTAGTCTTAAGGCTGATTCAAATTTGATAAATAAAGTGGACTTTCTTGCTCAGAAATTAGATCAAGCCCTAACCCTAGTTCAACAATCTCCTACACAATTCACATCATCTTCTAATTATCAGGAGATTTGTTCAATCTGTGCTAGCCCAACCCATCATGTGAGTGAATATCCTATAACTGCACAGTTTTCATCTTTTATCCAAGAACAAGTCCAAGCTGCTAAAGACTATTCCAAGTCGGTTAATGATCCATTTTTAAATTCATATAACTCTGGCTGGAGAAACCATCCCAATTTTTCTTGAAAATTACAACAGACTCGGGCTCAGACCCAAACTCCATCAGTGGAAAATTATCAGAATAGACCTCAATACCAAAACTATACTTATAACAGAGGTCAGCCTAGTAATCCTTTCCAGCCACTACATCATAATCAGCCCTCATACCCACAAACCAATCTAGCTAATGATAGATTTAACCAACTTCAACAATTAATTCTGACTCAATAGTAATCTATCACCAGGCCAGAAGTTCAAATAGGATAATTAGTTAAGTTTAATACGAGGAGAAAACTAGATCAACTACCGAGCCTATCAATTTCAAACAACCCACCTAATATCCACCAACCACCTAGACGAAGTTATCAATTTAATATCTCACTTAAGAATTTTTAATTAGAGAATGCCAAAGTAATTCCTGAACTTAAAAGCTATAGGATTCTTATGGATCCATACTAAGATCAGATGAAAGAGGCTAGTACTGATGCTAGCTAAAATAAAAATTTAGAGAAACTGGTTAGTACTGAGACTAACCACATAGAAGAACCCGAGCCAGAAACTAGTACTGATGCTGGTTTCAGTTTAAATAAGATAGAAAAAGAGAAAAAAAGAATAGATGATTTACCCGAGACTTATAAACCTAATGTCCTATTTCCTTCAACCCTAAAAGTCGGTTTTTCTTACAAAAATCAAGAGGCATGTAATAAAATATCAATGGAGTTGCTTAAGCAAGATCATATTAATTTATCTTCAGAATTAAAACCATCTTTAATCACCATTTCAGCACCCATTGAATCAAACTTGACTCCTAATACAAAAACTCCATTCATGAGTATTTTAGAAGAACAAATAGGAGAAATTCTTAATAAACATGGGTCTAAGAATGGGGTCACAAATTATGTTTCCCTAATTAATAATGAATATATCAATAATGAGATTATAAATCAACTTTTCATAATCCAAAACCATTGAAATTTGTCAATCCAATATTTGACACAGGATAGTAAGCTGCATTGTGTCTGACTGAAGATGGTAAACTTAGCGCTTGTTGGGAGGCAACCCAATATTTAGTTTTCTTTATCTAATTTATCTTTTTAGTTTATTTTCTTTTTAGGATAATTTGAATAAGCTTGAAGGGAGAGCTCAAATTTTCAAAGGCATGTGCTGGACCAAAAATATACTGAGTTAGGTGTATTCTTCCATGTTCTTTATTACATCTTTTATTTTTTCTTCTCCATTGAGGATAATGTCGATGAAGTTGGAGGGAGAAAAATAAAAATTTTAAAATATTAAGTCCTCAAAAAGTTAGTATTTAGTATTTAGAATACCTGATTATGCTTAAGAATTGAATTAAACTAAGCATTTTTAAAAGAAAATTGATACACAGATCAGAGAATCTGTGAGATATTGAGGAATCAAGTATTAAGAAAATTCAATAAAGAGTTAAGTCTAGAACATAAAAAGTTTTTTCTTGGAGCATTTCTAATTATTTCTACTAGCATCAAAGAAAAGTCTACTTTTTATAGGCTTATGTAGGATAACTATACACTTCTTCATATAAAAAAAATTAAATAAAATAGTTTCTAAGTACTTCTCACTGAGTAACTGGGCCTTTTTACCTAAGCAAGCATTGAGTTTCGCATCAAAAGATGGGAAGGGCAAAGAAGCTCATTGTAAAGCTAGTCATAATTTGTAGCCTATTTGATTCGAGCTAGTAAACTTGAGGGATATTCTATATCTAGTATCCTAAAATCAACTAATTTGGGAGTCATTGGCCTAAGACTCGCTACATGGATCAAATAGAAAGCTTAATGGGTTAAGACACTCAATAGTGGTGTAAGGTTAAAAAAAAAAAATTGATTTCACACCGAGTAATCGGATCCCATTGCCTAAGTAAGCAATGATATTCACATTAAAAAGTGGGCAATGTAAAAATAAAAATCAATAAATGAAGAATGAAAGTAGCAATACACTTGCCTATATGAAAGTTTAGACAAATTAGAGATAAAGATGGGATAATTTAGAAAAAGTTCAGAAAAATTTAATATTTTTTACTTAATTTTTTTATTGATAAGTATTAATATCCCAATGATATGTCTCAATTAAGCTCTACTGAATATCAATGACCATTTTGAAAACTGCTTAGGTAAAATTCGAAACTCTAAAGTTAAAAGGTATTTAAAACTAAATTCTTTTTTTACTCGAGAACGAGCAAAGCTTAAGTTAGGGGGTGTGATAAGTACCATAAATTTATTAATAAAAATATTAATTTATCAATTAATTCATATTAATTTTTTAAAATTAATGATCAATTTATATATAATTTTTGAGAAATTCATATTTTTATTAATTAAAAATTTAATTAAAAAATAATAAAAATTAAAAAATAAAATTTTATAATCAATGGAAAGAGTTCATTTTTTTGATCGTAGCAAAATAAATTTAAAATAAAATAGAGCTAAAATAGAGAAGATATGAATTTTTAAAGATAAAAAAAAAAATTTAAATAAAAAATGAAAAATAGCTCAGCCGGCTCCGCAAGCAAAGCCACCAAATCAAGCCAAGCCGTCAAAGCTGACTCAGCCATTGAAGCCATCAGCTGGTCCACAACCCAGGCGTAGACCGCCAGCTCAGCAGAAACCGGCGAATCACAGTACGACGCGTGGCGGACCTAGATCCTTAAAGGGTCCATAGAAATCCATCGTGGCTCACAGGATATTTTAGACTTTTCACTCAACAATAGTAGGCATTGATTGGTTGCGGTGTGTGGTGCAACCAGTCCGTGCGGTCCATAGGAACAATAATTGCGCCATCGGATGGCTGCGGTAGCTTGCGATCAAGATCGAACGGCTGTGGTTATTTTTGAATTTGATTCAACTTCAAACTTCACGTGGATCACCATCCAATGATAGTGCTCGATCCAAGGGATGATCTGATGGTCCAAAACACTCCCGATGGTGATCAGAACTCCCGACGCATGATTTGCGGCCAGATTTTCTCCATCAATGTGCGATCGGATGGCTAGAATTTAATCCGACCTGATTTGGACTGATACAAATACGATTTTGATGATTTTTGGATCATTGGATTCCTATTGATAGCCAAATTTCATCCAAAGCAGCAGAATTTGCTCAGGACTTCTTTTAATCTAATTTTTACTTAGATTTTTTCATATTTTGACAATCAAAGAGCCCCTTAGTCCCACATTGCTCAGAAGTAAACTCTCCAGCCCTTCTAGCTCTATAAAAAGGATCCCAGGCCTCCAAAAATCAATATCTCAAATTAAGGTGAAGCCTTGGTATAGGGTGAAGCCAGGCTATGGGTCAATGGCTGCTTCAAAGCAATGGGTGCCGAGAAGAAGAGCTAGGCTTCTACACCATCTTTCCATCAATGCCGATCCAAGATCAGAGATCAGCCTATTTTATTTTTTTTTATTTTATGTATTTAAATTATAAACTTTTTAATGTAGTATTTATTTTTATGCTCTTTAATTTCATGCTCTTTATTTTTATTATAATTTAATTTTTATATTTTAATTATTATTTTTTATTTTATTACAAGTAGATGCTAAGATCTAACTAGTAGATCTTAGAACCAAGTTTAGATTCCTGCATCTTTTAATTTTTATTTTTTTATTTTTCGACTTCACCTTTGATCCCAAAACTCTTCTCTTTTTTTTCTTTTATAAAATCAAAGATTTCAAATCTAAAAATACTACCTTTCTTGTGGATTCGATCCGACTCACTACTATCTACGTTTTTTAATTATTTTAAGAAGTTGGATTAAACTGATAAATATGGTGTCTTAATGACAACATCGCGTTTCTATCACCGAACTTTTGGCAATGTCCACCGCAGGGGGGTCCTTCCATGGATGAAGCGTTCCAGCCTTTCTTTTTGAAATAATTTCTCAATAGCATCATGAAGGAGGCGACAGTCTTCAATATTGTGACCGTGGTCATGATGGTAGAAGCAAAACCTTGTCGTATCTTGGCATTTCGGATTGGTCTGCATCCTCGAAGGTTGGGGAAGTTGATCTTGGATTTGCATCAGAACTTCTCCCCGAGTGGCATTTAGAGGCATGTAATTATTGAAATGCCTTGGTGGGGACCACTATCGATCTCGCCTTTGTGGGTTGGGAGATCAGTGGTTTCGAAAAGAACTTCCACCATTAATCTTCTTGGGTGGAAAGCGGGAGCGCTGATGGTAAGTCTCTCTTTTTGAGGGGAGGCGCTCCTTATTCGACCCCGTCTGAACATCATTGGCATGGGGTCTTCGGCAAAAGCATCTTCAACATTGGTATGCTTTCTTGCTCATTCCAATATACCATTATAGTCCTTATGATAGGACTTTACTAATGACCTCGTCAGATCATTTCTTTGCAGTCCGACCATGAAAGCAGACATCACGATCGATTGGTTGAGATCGCGGACTTCTAGGATCGCCATGTTGAAATGGCTCAAAAAACTATGGATTGTTTCACCATCCCTCTGATGGATGGTGTACAGGTGGTCGGACCGCTTTTGCTGCTTGCAGCTGCTGATAAAGTGTGCTGCTAGAGATTGGCTCAGCTTATTGAAAGAATGTATCAAGCTTGATTTCAAATTGGAGTACCATTGTCAGGCTGCTCCTTTAAGAGTAGTAGGGAATGCCCAGTACAAAGTACCATCCGATGCTCCTTGAAAGAGTAGAGCTGTCTTGAAAGTTTTGATATGATCGACAAGATCGATGGTCCCATCGTAAGTCTCAAGATGAGGCAGCTTAAACCCTGGTGGTAGTAATTTTCTAAGGATCTTTTCATCGAAGGGAGGCTCACCGCTGAGACCATCAAGGGGTCGGGAAGAGAATGCTTTATTCAAAGCTTCGAGTTTCTTGTCAAACTCCTGAAGCTTCTTTTCAATCATCAAATCCCAGTCGGTATAGGCCATGGACTGCTGAGGAGAGTCGTGGCCAGGAGTAGAACCATGCCCTAACTATGGGCTAAGAGATCGCTGATGGGATCGTCTCCTCCTAAGACTATGCAGAGGTGCTTGAGTGGGTACGGCTTGTTGTTGCCGAAGAGATGCTGATGGTTGAAGTGGCGCCATTGTCGGGGGTGCAAGTGGGACTACTGGAGAGGGCATCGACTAGACCATTGAAGGCAGAGCAGGAGCAGCCAGATTAGGCTATGGCACCATTGAAGAAGGCACGATCACAGTTTGGACCACCTGAATGATGGCTATCAGGGAATGGACCTGTTGGAAGAGCAGGTTGAACTAGTCCATGGTGACATGGGCTGACTGGATAGGTGGAGAAGTTTCCACCGTAGTGGGCTTAGCATGATCATCAACCCACAAATCTACCTATTAAGAGGTAGTTGCCTCTGCAACATCGTTGAGATGAGATGAGGCCTTCTTGGGAGCCATGAGTTATCACTGAGAATTGATTTGTTTCCTCGAAACCAAACGATCAGCTTTACACCGAAATAATGGAAGGCTAAAAGTTTAGCCCACCCTTCTTCTAGTGCCAATCTATTACTGCTGAAAATTATTGGCTTTAGAATTGGAGCGATCGGCTTCTCATAGGGAAGCTTGAGTAACCTGTAAAATGTAGTCTGAGTTGGAGGATTTGTCTCCGACAAGGATCCTCCGACGCTCAAGACAGAATTAAGCGACAACCAATTTTCAAAGAGGGATCTCTTGCTTACTTAGGTCCTTGAGGTTTGTAATATTTGTAGAGAAATTTTACGCGATTGTTATGTCATTCCATTGATTTCGGGCGGCTAATCTCATCGTGGTGAAATCATCAAAACCTCTTCAAATGGAAAGATTGTTATTAGTGTAATTAGAATGCCTTATTTATCACCGATGGTTTAGGACAAGCGAAAAATAGTTTATTTGTGGCTGGATTACAGTTGTGTTGCTGTTAATCCATAGGATGAATCACCTATTTGAGATGATTTTACAAATTAGGATGTCATCTAAGGCATTCGTCAGGTCTCCCCCTGATATTGGTCATTAGTTCAGAGGATATTATGATAATTTTCTGACCTATGATCGCTTGTTTGATAAAAACTGAGCTGAGGTGTTCAGAGGTAGATTAGGCGATATAAGGTATTTACATTACTACCGTAACAAATATAATACCAAAATCCCTAATACCATATGAACCTAAAAAAACAAAACGACCTTTGGTACCGGATCCCATCTTTCCTCTCCTTATTGCTAGAAAATAGATTGTGATGAGATCGAAAGAAGTCGAGCTCACTTTCTTGCCTCCAGCTTTCTAGTAGACATAGGTCATGCCACACTTGCTGCAGTAGTGGCGATTGAAGTGATTGGCCATGAAGGTCCCGGCACCGCACTCGGTGTTGGGGCACTCCTTCCTGAGGTGGGTGACCTTGCCAGAGTCATCCACCTTGTAGAACTGGAGCACGGCAAGCTTAACCTTCTTCTTCTTGTGCTTGATTTTCTTTGGCTTGGTATATGTCTTCTTCTTGTGCTTCTTGGTGCTGTCGTGGAGACGAAGGACAAGGTGGAGGGTGGACTCCTTCTGAATGTTGTAGTCGGCTAGGGTCCGACCGTCCTCGAGCTTCTTTCCATCGAAGATGAGGCATTGCTGATCTGGGGGATGCCCTCCTTGTCCTGGATCTTGGCCTTGACGTTGTCGATTGTGTTGGAAGACTCCACCTCAAGGGTGATTGTCTTCCCCGTGAGGGTCTTCATGAAGACCTGCATGGTGACGGCAGCCCCTGGCGAGGGGTAGGGTTCGGACGGTGGAGGCGGGGAAGGAGTAAGGAAGCGGGAGGCGGGGGCTGGGGCTAGGGTTTGTTTTTGAGAAGGGGAAAGAGAGGATTTATAGTGCAATGGATTGCGGTGGGGTGTTTCGCGGGATCAGGTTGATCTTGACCATCCATCTGTATAAGGAGTTCTGTATATCAACGGTCAACATGATTTGGGTTTATAAGCATGGTATCACCGTTCGCCCATCGGCCCATAAGCTGTAACGCTGTGTAACCCCGACCCACACCATAAAAAATAAATTAAATAATACACATTAAATATTACATCAATATCTTAGATAAACTGTTATTTCTAAGTTCCCTACATTTTTTTTTGCAGGTTTGTTAGGGCTCCCCATGGGTTGCTAACTTTGATGGATCTTTGCGTGGTAATCAAGATGGAGCCAGCTTCATTGTTAAGACCATAATAGTTGTATGCTTCTAGCTGGTTCGAAAAGCTTTTGTGCTATATCGATATCTATGATAGAGTTAAGAGAATCTTGGGAAGGGCTCATCAATGTCGTCAAATATTTATAGCACAAAAAAATAATTTTGGAGGAAGATTTACTCATTGCCATTACATGGATCAATTCACAAATGCATTCTACACATTTCAATCCTTTGGATTCTTGACATTCAGCATGTAGTTTCTTCACTAGATTATTTCAAAACTAAACATGTGTTAGGGGAGGATAACCTTTTAGTGAATTGGCTAATAGATAGTGATGTTAGTTATGAATTTCATACAAATTCTATTAGTTCTTCTAAAGCTTAATCTTCTCTTGCAAACGAGATGCAATGGGGTTAGGCTATATTCGTGGTTTTTAGATCCTGTATAGTTTTATATTTCTTACCATTTATTTTCTTTTTCATCTATTGTCTATGAACAGACTAATACTTAACAAAATATAAAGGCGAATAAAAAAAGCGGACAAAATCACTCTAGTGGTAAAATTGTGACTAGGGCTCATTGTGCTCCTACATTGATAAACATGATATGCATCGATACTAATAGATACAACAAACTATTGGGATGATATTTTCTAAATTATTAAAAAAAACATAGGCTTTTAAGCATTAAATTATCATTTATTAATCAAATAACTAAAAATTATTTAAAACACATAAATTTTGCTTAGAAATAAATTCCTTATTCAATAAATAAACATATTCATGGTACAAATTGAGTGCTAGTATTTATAATTCTTTTGAGACAAATTGATATATTAATGCTTTTTATTTTACATTTTTTGTCATTTTGATAATTAATTTATTTATGAATTTTCATAGATTCTCTCCAATTACTTTCTTTAATATAAATTGTTAACCCCTAGCTAAATTGGTCTAATGTATTGAATGCGCTAACGTTTTTTTTGGCATATATGATTCTCTTCATTCCAACTCTTGTTCATCTTTGGTTCATCCCATTGAATTTTTGCTGCATATCTAGATATACCAATTACTCCTGACCATCGGTTGTGATTGGATGGGACTTGCTAAACCACTATAACAGTATAATCTACATGTGAGGGGTCAAATAAAAGATTTATATATATATGCAAAAATAAAAAAAGAGAAACCTATGAATTAGTAGTAATAAAATAGAGACAGGTATTCCTAGAATGCTCCATCCACCGTGGTGCTAGCGACCAAATATCAGTTCTACTACATGTCCTTGTTGAAGAGCATAAGAGCAATTATCGAATCATTGCCATGTGGACTCCCACAATCATGCTGCAGGAGTCTTGAGTCTTCCATCCATTAAGCAATGAATTGCCAGCCACTTTCCAACTCCGCTCCTCTACTTCGTAATCTCAACAAACTCAAAACGTGTAAATCATTACTCCCTAACAACCCAAGCGCATCTCTATGGCCCCGAGGGGGAAAAAAATAGTATGCATCCTCGAAACAATAGGTACCCACCATCGTCTATAAATTCTAAACTACTCGAGACCCTTCAGACAAGTAAAAAAACTTCGCATGCCACTCCCAAAGAAGTATTCCACATGAGCTGGATCCATCTCTTCTACAAAGCTCTAAGCTACCTTGATTCCATGAGGACAACTCCCATGGCATCCACCAGATCTACATACTACACTCCTCCATCTAGACTTCATCCCACCGCATGCTCGACTCCACACTATTAGGAAATGTGTCCCAAAATCAATCATCAGTCTATTGACGATTGAGCTATATTGTAATTGTAATTAATTTATTAATTAATAAAATATATTTTTGGCATTTTTATCATAAGTTTTCATCTTCTAACGAACTCCATTATTGTGATGAAGTCTTTAGGACTATTTAAATTTGATAAAGAAATGATTTATCGATTAGTCCTTAAAGCTGTTCACGACCAAATGATAGTTGTTAATAAGAACGACAGCATCTATCGAGTATAGATCGCTGTGTACCATATAGGTTATTTATCCTCTTAACCAAGGAGTGTGGAGATACTGGTATGATATATGGATAAGAAGTAAGGGTACATCATCATGGAACATGACCAACTTCAGAGCATTCTATGTTAAATATGCATGCCCTAGAAGTCAGAATTGGCTAACACTTATAATACACATCTAAGGATAAAATTATAATTTTGATTATAAATAATAAAATAAATTATTTTCTATCATAATGTGTATTTGAAAGTATCTGTGATACATCCCTTGAGATAATGATAATGATAGTTCATATTTTCAAGAGTTAAAAATTTAAGACATGAATTTTCATTATTAACCTATAAAATACTTCGAACCGTAAGATCATCATGAGGATGGTGACTGATCCAAAAGATTGATGTACGATCGCTTCTTTAGGATAGATGAGTTTTGAGTTTACGGTGTAGAGACATCGGAGTGAGAGTATAGATACTCGTTAGAGAATGAGGGTACCGAGCGTGACCACCTCGAGCAGTCATGAGGAAGTCTATCTTCTCATCGATGACTGGCTCGAAGCTGCAGTGGTGTGTCTGGTTCTTTGATCTGAGGTGCATCGATAGTTCATCTTGAGGGTGTTATAGTTTGACTATACCATAACTCGATCTCCTAGCCATTCAAAATTCTGAGGTGTATATTGGCTATAGCATGTTTATTGTAGGAATTGGATTGCACCAATAGAAGATCTATCTATCTTGGTAGATGAGGAGCAGTCCTATGATGATCATGAGAATCAAGTCCATAAGCTCATAAAAAAGGTAGAGTAAAATAATAGATAGAATTTCTATTAGGGTTTTCACATTGGACTTGAATCAAATGATTAATTCATATGACGGAAATTAGGGTTTGATGAGATCACCTTAACCCTAATCCGATCAGGGCTCAAGATAGAGGAACTTAATCACAAAGATAACTGCATCGAGAGGTTCATTTTCAATTCTGATGAGTTGCCACTATATGCTGCTAGGTGTCACTGGTGGATTTCGGGAGCAATTAGAATAATTTGGATGATCGATCATACTAGGTGTTTTGATGATGTCGATCGCGACATATCCCATTATCATATGGAACTGAACCTAACTGGATCACACAAATAATGGTTTGCATCTACATATCATCAATTAAACTAATCCAGTTCAATTGATTTGAATAAGATTCAATTAGATTCAAGAAAATCATGCTAGCATATGATTGAGCCTAATGTTCTCCTTTAACAATCATTAAAGCTTATCTCGATTGAGCCAAATGTATTTGGACTCACTCAGAAATCTTTACTTGGTCTGACTGAAGTTTGTCTAAGTTAGAAAAGGATTATCTTAATTTATGAGATAAATTTGAGATAACATCTGTCATTTTTCATCACCAGCTAAATCTTATCCTTTGACTTTGGTCAAACGTTGATTTTTGATACTTAGACATCTGCCCATATGTCATTAATCCATAGGAGAGAACATGGAGCTTTATCCCCCTACTAAAAAGTAGAAAGAGAGGGGGTGCATGCCTAGGGAGGCGTGTGCCCCATGAGGATCATGCCTGGAGTCCGAAATAGATGGAACTCCAGGTTGCTTCATGGTTTCAACTTGGGTGGCGCCAAAGAGTCTTCTGTGACCAGTCTTGGCACTACCTAAGGAGATTTATGAGGGACTCTAATCTGATTGGATCAGATGATGTCATCCCATCAATCAAATTTAGATCTGATTGCATAAAGAGCCATGATTGGCCTAGATGATGTGGCACTGCATGGCGCAGTAGGATCTATATAAACCCTATCTGTGCCTAAGATTAAGAGGTTCTACCCTTTGCCCACACCATAAGGCTTCTCTCCCTCCCTCTCCATGCCACCTTTAGATCCTCTCTCTTCTATTCACATCCAAGAATTTTTGGGCGTAAGTTTGGTGTGATCCAAGCAAGAGAAAGGCGACAAGAAAGGAAATAGGCAGCACTGCTGCAAGAGACAATAGCTGATCTTCAAAAGCCATTTTGAAGACCTTCAAGATCAGATCCATATTTGATTTTTAAAGTAGAGATTGAAAAGAAAAATTTTTTAGATCCTATCCAAGTGGATATCGGTAGAGGCCAGATACTTACGTGGCTACATCCAAAATCTCAGGCAAACATCGGGATCATCATAGGGTAATAGGATTATCCATAACAAGGTATAATTAAATTAAATTAAATTAAATTTATTTTATTTTATCAAATTAATAAAATTAAATTTGAAGAGTCTCAGATCTAATTTAGATCTAAGAAAATTTTTTTTTAAAATATTTCTCTTGATCCAATCAGATCTGAATGAACCTAACCCGGGAAACAAGATTTTTCCTTCAATTGGTATCTGAGCCAAGTTCCCATAATTAATTAGATCTAACTTTAATATATTTTTGATCTAATAATTAGATTATTTTAGAAGTCACATTAGAAATAATTAGTTCTAAAATTAGAAATTAAAAAAATTAAATAATTTAGATCTAAGATGTATGAGATGCATGACTAGACTAGGAATAGAATTGTTCTATATGTAGTCTAACATAATCATAATTTAAATTTGATTAGTTATAATTTTTAGATTTATTTATTTACTATTTTTTAATATTTTAAATATTATAATTAGATCTAAAAATAGAAAATAAATTATTTAATTCAAATGAGATATGATTGATGCATGTTTAGACTAGTTGTAGAATAGATCTACAAACTTATCTTAAATAAATTTAATTTGATATGATCAAATTTAAATTTTATTTTTTAGATATTTATGAGATAATTTAGATCTGAAAATATGCATGATATGATACATGAGATGTATGCAAAACATATTTTTAAGTTAGATCAATTTTTATATGTGATATATGATATAGATCTAACTAGTTTTGTAGATTCATCACGTTTCTGATTAAGGCATTCCCCTTGGCCATCCGATCATAAGAACAAAGAAAGATTTAAAAGCCCTCTCCTCACATTCGATGGGATGTTCTTATGATGTGTAGGGGTGCTGCGTGTTCGTCCTTAATAAGAAATCAAAAATTTATTTTCTACAAAATTCTAGATTCTGAAACCCTAGGATTTTATTTATATATTTTATTTATGAACCCTAAACTTAATTAAGAATTAAGATTATGAAATATATTAAATCTAAAATTAAAAATTTTTAGATCTAAGACATATTCATAAAATTGGGTTTGGGCTTAGGTAGCTCAATTAGGTCTAGCGGTTGATCAAACCGAATCAAGAGTCGGTTAGATGGGATCAAGAGTACTTAAATTGACCAACCTAATAGGATTAAGTCTGGATCAGGGTCGAGTCATATGAGTGATCAATCAAGTTAAGACCTAATTAGGCTCAGTGATTAGAGTCTAGATTGTAGGCTAACCCAGTTGGTTCTGGCTTAACAATTTGGTGTCTAAGGTAAGTTTGGTAGATATAATTGACTGGTTTTTAATTGGGAGCTACTTGACTCGAATGCATTCTTGTCGAGTTAATGGCATATCCTTTCCTTCGGTCGCACTTACCTGGCCATATTTATCAACTCAATCATGATCTAAGGTGGCTAATGATCCGAGCTAACCCATGCCACTAGGTTAGTCATAATGGTTATAATTATGTCAAGTCAAGTTTAAAGAGACCTAAATCAAATCTCTCTAAGAAAAGATTAAGTCTAAGGTCTTCCACCATTGTAGATATGCAGGCTCTTCCCGTGGTTGATTGTTCTCGACTGATCACAGTAGTTCAGTTGCACCAAAAAGATGCAATCATATCTATTAGGCATTGGATGCTATGGTGTGGAGGATGGATTGGGCTCAATATTTTGGATACGGTAAGAGACCCAATTAGAAATTCAATCTGTCCAAATGGTAGGTCTGACTTAACTAAGAAGTAGATCAATATTTTGGACATGATGAGATTCATGAATTAGAGACCAAGCCTGGGTGCACCATGATTAGAGAATCATTGGATAAGAGTTGTTCACTCATTGGCTAACCCATCACCAATAACTATTAGATGAGATGATGAGTCAATTGGTGGGACTGTACCATCCACTAGAAATCATTAATCATGGAGATTTTTGCTTCTCTACAGAGGAAGTGTAGGGATCCGAAGAAAATAATGGAAGCTAATTTATTTAAAAATCAAATCTCTAAATAAATTGATCAAGTCTTAATTATAAAATCAAACTAAAAACTTTGACTCTCTACAGAAAAAAGAAAAATATTTGCATCCAACCCACTAGCTCATATCCTGGACACCCATAGACTGATCGGATCGAATTACAAGGATTGGCATCGAAACTTTAAAATTATTTTAGATTCGAAAAAGTTAACTTATGTATTGGACCAGGATCCCCCTACTTTACTAGCCTATCTGTTCGCTGAACAGAGAGCATCTCTTGACAAATGGATGGATGAAGATAACAAGGTCAGATACTACATGTTGGGCTTAATGTCTAATGAGCTTCAGCACCAACATGAAGATATCAAGACTGTCTGCCAAATATTGGCTCATCTGTAAGAGTTATTTGGTGAATAGAGTCATGCAGCCAAATATTCGATCACTAAATGACTATTTAAGACTAAAATGCATGATGTGCAGTCAGTTCAAGATCATTGTCTAATGATGATCAAGGACTTGAAAGAGTTTGAGAAGCTCGGAGTGAAGTTAGACTAGGATCTATAGAATGATATAATTATGCAATCCTTAACAAATGTATATGGGCAATTCATCATGAACTACCATTTGCATAAACTTAAGAATACTCTGACCGAACTTATGAATGTGCTGGTTACTGTTGAGCTTTCTATGAAAGGTTCTAAAGGCTCAATACATGCTATGGAATGGACTTCTTCCAAGAAAAAATCTTTTGAAAAGAAGAAGAAGTCTGTGAAAAGGCAGAAGGTGGAAGGTGAAAAAAAAAGAAGATAGAGCTGAAGAAAAAGGCCACTGATAAAGAAAAGTATTTTCATTATAATATTGATGGCCACTGGAAGCAGAACTACCCCACATACCTGGCCATCCTAAAGAATAAAAAGAAAACAGGTTCTTCTGGAGGTATGCTCATTATTGAATCTAATCTTATGATTTCTTCTGCATCCAGTTGGATGCCTGACTCTGATTCTAGTGCTCATTTGTGCACTTTTATGTAGGATCTTGAGAATAGCAGGAGGCTGAGAGATGGTAAGATGATCGAACATATCAAAAATGAAGCAAGGATTGCTGCTGTAACTGTGGAAACCTACCCTCTTCGACTACCATCTAGCTTAGATTTAGTACTTAGGGATTGTTATTATGTGCCTACCGCAAGCAAAAATTTGATTTATGTTTCATGTTTAGCACAAGAAGGCTATGTAATTAGTTTTTTTATGGACCATTGTAATATTCTTTATGAAAAAAATAAAATTACAAGTGATTTTCTCATTAATGGTCTCTATTAATTACATATTGATGTATCTATCTTTAATATTGAGTAAAATATGAATGCCGTAAAATGACCCAGGGATAGTCCAAATGATGAGTATCTATGGCACCTAAGGCTAGGTCATATAACAGAAGATAGGGTTAACAAATTAGAAAAAATTGGGCTATTGAGTCTGTTGACTTTCGAGCCATATCCAATTTGTGAATCATGTCTTCATGGCAAAATGACTAAGCTTCCTTTTGTAGGACATGGGGAAAGGGCCACGGATCTAGTTGTCTTAGTACATATTAATGTGTGCGGCCCATTTGATGTATCGACTAGAGGTAATTTTGATTACTTCATAATCTTTACTGATGATTTATTTCGATATGGATATGTGTATCTTATGAGACACAAGTCTGAAGCCTTTGAAAAGTTCAAGGAATTCAGACATGAAGTCAAAAAGCAAACTAAAAAATCCATTAAGATTCTTCGATCAGATTTAAAAGGTGAATACCTTAGTCGAGAATTCCTGGACTATCTTAAGCAAAATGGCATAGTCTCTCAATGGACTCCACCTGGAACACCTCAACTCAATGGAGTTTCAGAACAGAGGAATTGAACCCTATTAGATATGGTCCGATCCATGATGAGCTTCATAGACCTTCCTGATTTTCTTTGGGGATATAATCTGTTAACTGTAATATATTTATTGAATATGATTTTTTCTAAAATCATTCCTACCACACCGTATAAGATATGGCATGGTAAGAAACCAAGTCTGAGTCATCTCAGAATTTGAAGTTGTCTAGCTCATGTCAAAAGATAACAAGCAGACAAGTTAGACTATAGATCCTTTAGAGCTCAATTTATAGGATATCCTAAAGAGTCATTAGGATATTATTTCTATATTTCAGAAGATCATAATATGATTGTGAGTCGACATGCCATTTTTCTTGAAGAATAGTTTATTCAAGATAGCGGCATTGGAAAGAAGATCAAGCTCGAGAAAAAAGTGTCACAAGAGCAATGAGCTAAGGACCCCATGGAATCAAATCAGGTTGAGTCAATACAATCACTACCTCCTCCACCTCATAGATCGAAAAGGATTTTTCGTCTCCTTGAGAGGTACTTAGATACTATTTCAGAGAAAGTAGAGAAAATATTTCTTTTAGGTAATGGGGTTCACGGTGATCCCAAAACCTATGATGAGGCGATATCAGATATCGACTTCGACAAATGGTTAGAGATAATGAAGTTAGAAATTGACTGGATGCACTCAAACCAAGTCTGGACCTTGGTAGATCCATCAGAAGGTATAGTACTTATTGGATGTAAATGGATCTACAAGAGAAAGATTGGTGCAGATGGGAATGTAGACACACTCAAAGCTAGATTTGTGACAAAAGATTATAGTCAGCGCAAAGGCTTTGACTATCAGGATATCTTTTCATTAGTAACTATGCTAAAATCCATCCACACATTGCTTACTACTGCAGCCTATTTTGATTATGAAATATGAGAAATGGACGTAAAAATGGCATTCTTAAATGGATACCTTGAGGAAGATATCTATATAGAACAACCATTAGATTTCACATCCAGTGATGCTAATCACAAAGTATGCAAGTTGCAAAGATCTATATATGGACTTAAGCAAGCATCTCGGAGCTGGAATACTCATTTTAATAATATGATCAAATTATTTGATTTCATAAAAAATGAGGAGGAACCATGTATTTTCAAAAGGGTCAGTGGGAGCGCTATTGTCTTTCTCATACTATACGTAGATGATATCCTTCTTATTGAAAATGATATTCTCATGTCGACCATAGTTAAAATGTGGTTATCTAAAGAATTCTTCATGAAAGACCTAGGAGAAGCATCCTTCATTCTAGGAATCAAAGTCTATAGAGATAGACCGAATAGGATGCTAGGTCTTTCATTGAAGATGTACATAGAGAAAGTGCTAAAGAGGTTTAGCATAGAAAACTCCAAGAGGGGATTAGTATCCTTCAGGCATGGCATTCATCTTTTCAAGAAAATGTGTTCGAACACACTTGAGGAGATTGAATGCATGAGCAAGATCCCTTATGCTTCTGCAATAGGGAGCCTCATGTATGCCTTGTTAAGTATACGACCTGATATAGCTCATGCTGTGAGTGTCACGAGCAGATATCAGCCGAATTCAGATGAAGAATACTGCACTTCTGTGAAATGTATTCTTAAGTACTTAAGAAGAACTAAGGATATATTGTTGGTTTTTGGTAATGGAGAACTCCAAGTCTAGGGGTATATAGACTCAAATTTTATGTCCGATATAGATGATCGAAAGTCGACATTTGGGAGTCTATTTGTGTGTAATGGTGCTGCTGTCAGTTAGAAGAGTTTCAAGTAGACAGTGATAGCAGATTCCACCATGAAAGTAGAATACATCACTGCATCAGAAGCTATGGAGGCATTCTGGTATAAGAAATTTACCGCAGAGATCGGAGTAATGCCATTAGATGCCATTCCTCTATACTGTGATAATAATGGCGCCATAGCCCTTGCTAAGGAGTCGAGGTCTCACCAAAAATTCAAGCACATCGAGCGGTGATATCACCTCATCTGTGATTTTCATAAAAAAGATTATGTCGAGGTTAAAAGAGTCCACTCCGCAAACAATATGGCAGACCCACTCATAAAGCCATTAGGCCAGTAGAAGATTGAAACCCATCTTGAGAAGATGGGACTTAGATTTGTAGCCAATTGACTTTAGGTCAAGTGAGAGTTTGTTAAATATGTGTGCCCTAGAAGTCAGAATTGACTAACACTTGTAATACACATCTAAGGGCAAAATTATAATTTTGACTATAAATAATAAAATGGATTATTTTCTATCATAATATGTATTTGAAAGTGTCTGTGATACATCCCTTGAGATAATGGTAATGATAGTTCATATTTTCAAGAGTTAAAAATTTAAGATATGAATTTTCATTATTAACTCATAAAATACTTCCGACCGTAGGATCATCATGAGGATGGTGATTGATCTAGAAGGTTGGTGTACGATTACTTCTTTAGGATAGATGAGTCTTGAGTCTATGGTGTAGAGACATCGGAATGAGAGTACAAGTACTCATTAGAGAATGAGGGCACTAAGCGTGACCACCTCGAGCAGTCATGAGGAAGTCTACCTTCTCATCGATGACTAGCTTGAAGCTATAGTGGTGTGTCTGATTCCTTGATCTAAGGTGCATCGATAGTTCACCTTAAGGGTGTTATAGTTTGACAATACCATAACTCGATCTCCTAGCCATTCGGAATCCTGAGGTGTATGTTGGCTATAGCATGTTCATTGTAGGAATTAGATTGCACCAATAGGAGATCTATCTACCTCAATAGATGAGGAGAAATCCTATGATGATCATGAGAATCAAGTCCATAAGCCCATGGCTATGGCAGAGTGAAATAATAAAAAGAGTTTCTATTAGGATTTTTACATTGGACTTGAATCGAATGATTAATTCATATGACAAAAATTAGGGTTTGATGAGATCATCTTAACCCTAATTCGATCAGGACTCAAGATAGAGGAATTTAATTATATAGATAACTGCACCAAGAGATTCGTTTTTAGTTCTAATGGATTGCCACCATATGTTGCTAGGTGTCACTACTAGATTTTGGAAGTAATTAGAATGATTTGGATGATCGATCATACTAGTTATCTGAATTAGAAAAGTTCTGATCCATCGAAAGGTGTTTCGATGATGTCGATCGTAACGTATCCCATTACCATATGGAACTGAACCTAACTAGGTCACATAAATAAGAGTTTGGATTTAGATATCATCAATTGGACTAACCCAGTTCAATTGATTTGAATAAGATTTAATTTGGTTCAAGGAAATTGTGCTAGCACATGATTGAGCCTAATGTTCTCCTTCAACAATTACTAAAACTTGTCTTGACTGAGCCAAATATGTTTGGACTCACTCAGGAACCTTTACTTGGTCTGACTGGAGCTTGTCCAAGTCAGAAAAGGGTTGTCTTAATTTATGAGATAAATTTGAGACAACACTTGCCATTTTTCGTCACCTAATAAATCTTGTCCTTTGACTTTAGTCAAACATTGACTTTTGACACTTAGACATCTGCCCATGTGTTATGCATCCATAGGAGAGAACATGAGACTTTGTCCTCCTGCTAAAAAGCAGAAAAGGAGGGGGCGCACGCCTTCCAAATAGATGGGACTCCAGGTTGCTTCATGGTTTCAACTTGGGTGGCACCAAAGAGTCTTCTTTGATTAGTCTTGGTGCCATCTAAGGAGGTTTGTGAGGGACTTTAATCTGATTGGATCAAATAATGTCATCCCACCAATCAGATTTAGATCTGATTGCACAAAGAGCCATGATTGGTCGAGATGATGTCGCACTGCATGGCGCAGCAGGATCTATATAAATCCTATCTGCGCTTAGGATTAAGAGGTTCTACCCTTTGCCCATGCCACAAGGCTTCTCTCTCTCTGCATGCCACCTTCAGATCCTCTCTCTCCTATCCACGTCCAAGAATTTTTGGGCACAAGTTTGGTGTGATCCGAGCGAGAGAAAGGCGATAGGAAAGGAAGAAGGCAGCACTACTGCAAGAGACATTGGCTGATCTTCAAAAGCCATTTTGAGGACCTTCAAGATCTGATCCAGATTTAATTTTTGAAGTAAAGATTAAGAAAAAAAAAATCTCCAGATCCTACCTAAGTGGATATCGGTAGAGGCCAGGCACTTGTGTGGCTACATCTAGAACCTCAGACAAACATCAGGATCATCATAAGGTAATAAGATTATCCATAATAAGGTATAATTAAATTAGATTTAATTTATTTATTTTATTTTATTAGATTGATAAAATTAGTTCTGGAGAGTCTCGGATCTAATTTGGATCTAAGAAAATTTTTTTTTGAAATATCCCTCTTGATCCAACCAGATCTGAACGAATCTAACATAGAAAATAGGATTTTTTCTTCATTCTACTATCGAGAATGTCTCTAATGGGATATAGGTATAAGTGTTTCTTAGATCTGAAATCACCTTAGTGACTTGCAAGCAACTCACTTTGCTTTAGTACTGGACTAACTGAATTTCTAATTCAGTAATAGAAGGCTTCTGAGCACAGTCAAGTACTTGCAAAGTCAGTGAGTGATCAAGATGGATTGACCACTCTAAGAGTTGGAGAAAAATGTATCACTGTATTTCAATATAGAAAAATTTTGGTCAGGATAATCTATGAGATGGATTTGATATTTTGAAATACAATGTGGATAGCCCGATCAGAGTTAACAGTTAAACTCTAAGGTATTCTATGAGCATTTTGGTCAAAGGGATGAATTATATGGAAATTATATCTGCATGGGTTCTAAGGATGTTGTTCTACACATTCGACCCATCCGACCATCAGGCACCATTGCTAGATGGTTACTTTGATTGGTATAAAAATTTATTCTTATGCTACCGACTTAGGTTCAGATCTGTAAGGTCATATACATTAGAATTCATGATCTAATTGGATGGTTGATCAATGATTAAGAATCGTTCTAGGGTTAAACGATCAATACGATTGATGTTTAATCTAGTGCAAGTGTTGTAGGAGGATCAATTAGCAACTAGATTGCTAATTGGCTTAATTTGATTAAGCCAGAGGATTGAGATTAAGTATAATTAAATATAATTTAATTAGATTTGGTTTGGACTTGATTGAATCAAGTCCAATTGGCTTATTGGATAAGCCAATTGCAAGGAAGGACTAGTCTTAGTTCAATTAGGACTAGTATCAACCCAATTTCTAATTCAATTAGAATTTAAATTTTAATTAAATTTAATTTAATATAATTTAATTAAGATCTTAATTGGACTAAGATCTATTCTAATTGGTTTGAATTAATTTAGATTTTATTTGGTTTAAATTGCTTATTTGATCAAGTCAAAATAGGAGTCCTAGTATGACCAGGACTTCCTATCCTTGCGCCACCTTAGTCCCAACGCCCATCCTTCACTTCCCCTTTGATTTTGCATGAATTCTCTATGCCCAAGAGAAGCCCACCATGTCCCAAAGTCCTTCTATTTCTTTCTTACATGGTAAATTAAGTGTGGACCAAGTCAAATTAGGAATTAGTTTTAATTTCAAATTCTATGAGATAGAATTTTAGGAAACCAAAACTCTTCCTATTGTGCATCGATTCCACCCAGATTTCTTTTGAAATTTTCATGGATTTTAGAGGAATTTTTGTATGACAAAACATGGTGGTCTATGGTAGAGAAGAATGAGGGGGCGCCCAAGGGTTGGGTGTCCCAAGTCTTGCCCTTTTTAGACATTCCTTGCTAGGTATTTGACCTAGACAAAGAGTCTATCCTAACTCTTTATTTAGGATGAATTTTGGGCTAATTTTTAGAGATCCTAGATAATTGAGAGACCTTTGGGGCATGTGAAAATTAGGGAGAAAGAGTATTGGGGTGTGGGGATTTCGTAGACACCAATCTAAGTGTCTAGGTGAGAGAACAAAGAAGAAGAAGAAGGGTTCTTCTTCTAGGGTTTTTCTTTGATCTCTTCCTCCTTCTTTAGAGATTTTTGAGAGGTGCCACAAGTTCAAAAACTCTTCCCCTTTCTTTTAAAAATTGGAGAGTTCAAGATTTGAAGAAGATGGTTTCAGATCGATCGTCGAAGAAGGATCAGCACAGTACTAGCATACTATGCTAATTTTCTACATCGGACTTTTGATCATAGTTTGTGGGCTCGTGTGGACGAGTCCTAGAGGCTGGATGTATGTGCAGCTTGCAACATCATCCTCAAACCTGGATTAGCAAGTTAAAATGTCTAACTTGCACAGATAATAGATCTTATCTATTTTACATACCTGCATTAGATGTAGTGTAGATGCATATTGATGTGATCAACATATTTTATTTTCTTCCTTTTGTTTAGTTTATGATTTAATGTCATACCATAATCATGTAATAGGATATTAGATCTAGGGGTTCTCTACTTTTTATAAATAAATTTTGATTTATTTTAGTCTTCCCTGAAACCCTAGATCTGGTTCCTTCACACACCATTGCTAGATCTCTTTTGGAAAACTCAAGCCCCTTCTATTTGCTTTTGTGGAATGCTGATTTAGGCATCGGAGGGTCCACCACCGAAAAACCCTCCAGCATGAGGACTTCCTTGTTTTTGGTGGTCTTATAAGACTCGATTGTGCAGGCGATCAAGGATTAGGTGCTGGTGCACCCCTATTGGAGGTCTCGACCAGCCATCCTATGACCATCACATCCCCACTCTCTGACTCCAGCTCAACAGCCTAAGCCAGATAACCCCTCGATGGCAACAGATTGGTGCTAAAGGAAGGACCCTGACCCACATTCGAGTTTTTGAGTTTTCTTTCCCCTATCAGTTGAGTATGAGGAACAAGAAGTCCATGGCAACATCCTCTACCATTCTTCTAGGGGCACTAATGAAGCCTAACAACCTGGAGCAAGCCCATCGCATCTTGGAGTCTTTGAAGTGTTGGCTACCCCAACCATTACCTCTGAGCAGTTCCAGTAGCTCCTGCTATAGGTCCAAGTGCTCACAACCATAGTGTAAGACCTACAGCAATTAGCTTGACAACCTGACTTTGCATTGAGCGATCACCCGGGTTACCCGATCTACCCACTAGAGCCCAAGGGAGTTTCACTCCATCGACAACCTCACCCTTTGAATAGCGAGCAAGGTAAGGAGCACGAGCCTTCAATTGCTCCTTCTCCATCACTCTCTTCTTCCTTGTAGGGCTCATCTGTGAGTGGATCAGCAAGCCGCTAACCCAGGAGGAGGATAGGCCGGCTTGATGAGTTGGATCAGAAGATCTAAGAGGTGGATTGCTACCTCAAGGTCCTCCATCTGAAAGAATAACTATCCTATAAATTAATCATGCATGTGATGTAATGGGACTTTTCTGTATAATCCTTAACTTATGTAATGATATTTATTTTGATATTAATAACTTGAGGCATTTGATTCATCATTCCAGTTGTATCTTTTATACTTAAAGATTATGATGAACTCCAAAGATTAGGGCAATAGTTTTAGGGGACATGAATGGGTCATGCCTGTGAGACCTAAAATCCTAAAATCCTAATCTTAAACATTCCTTGTCATAGGAATATTGAGTTGGGGATCAATATTATAAATAGATTAGAACATCCTTTGTATGCTCGATGGAGAGGATGGTGGATCTCACAAACCACTTGTGTGGAAATACTAATATAAGAATATGGGTGCTCATCAAAGAATGAGTTCACTGAATTGACTCGCCAAAGAGAACATCTTATGGAAACTTACTTATATGTCAAAAGATGATTCTCTAAGTGGGAGTTGTGCAAGTGATCCTTAGACCTGAGATCACCATGGTACCTTATGCACATAAGCCCATATTTTTGGTTCATACTCAGTCATGATATTCAGTCATGAATGGAATATTTTGGATATAGTCAAGTGTATATGAAGGTAGTAAGTAGATCAATAAGGAATTGATCACTCCTAGTAAGAGGAGATGACATCCTATGTATTCTAATCTATTGATAACTCAGTAAGACTTTGGCCAAAGCAGAATAAAGATTAGATAGAATTTTTAATCGTTCATTAGAGTATCATTGATAGATATAGAATCGACACGAATATATGTTTGAGTTTGATAATTATCCATGCTCAAAAATATATTCGGGATGCAGGATGATCGAGGGATTAAATTGCATGAGAACTTGCCATTGAAGGGTATATTTGGTATTTTCATCAAATTTTACATCTTTTGGATAGTCATGATATGTTGCTAGACGTCAATCTTGACTTATGTATTTGATTGAATTAATGAGATTAATTCAATCTTCAATTAGATGGCTCTTCTAATTGGTGAAATTAGGTCAGCATTAAACCTAATCGATTGAGATTAAGTGCAATCGAATTAGATTAAAATGCACCCAAGCCTATTGTTGGTTAGATGTGGAGCCCAATGGATCACACACATAAAGGAATTGGTCAAGAATTAGTTTTAGGGTCATTGGATCCTAATAGGATGGCTAGTTGACATGCTACCATATGTTGGCTAACCTAATTCCTTGCCAAATCAGTTTTGGCTTGAGTTCTTGCACTTTTGGCTAACCAATTTAATTTAAATATGAAATATGGTTGAGCCATAGGGGCTACCTATCAGATGGGTAACACTTGGCATTTAATTTGAACTCATCTGGAAGAGTCCAAGGCACCCCAGATTCCTCCTTTTTGGTTGATGCCATAAAATGTGGCGTATGATTATAATTGGCACACAAAAGGACTTAGAATCCTTCTCCAAGGGGGCATTGACCAGTGAGATGCCCCCCTGGGACTCTCTTTCTTATATGGCACCTACCATCTTTGACTGGTCAAAGATGGGGGTGCAAGAATTAAATCTCCTGGGATTTTAATGTGAAGAGTCGCGTAGCTTAAGCTATATGGCACCAAGAGTCCTTCTGCATTAAGGACTCTTGGTTAGGCACCTTATTTGGGATTCTCTCTCCCTTATCCATGCCATATCAGAAGAAAAGTCAAGGAAAATTTGTAATAAATCAAAGAAAATTTGGAATAAATATTGAGTCGTATATACGACTCTATGGAGGCAGAAAATAATTTTTACGTGACTCCAAGACTCTTTCTGCATTAAGAAACTTATCTAGTCCCTTGATAAGATTTTTTAATGGCTGATTTGGGCTTGGGAATGGATTCTATTGGTGCCTCATCTGAAACTATAAATAGGATACGGATGGAAGGTGTTGGGCATTCCAATTCTAGTAGTTTGTCTTAAGATTCTTCCACCCTTTCTTTTAGACAACGTATTGGTAAGACAAGGAGTCTTCCTTTAGATAAGGTCTTATCCAATACAAGGAGTCTTAATTAAGATAAGAGTTAAGAAGAATATTTAAGAAGGCTAAGAGAGAAAATTGTTAGATATATGTGCCCTAGAAGCCAAAATTGGCTGACACTTGTAATACACTTCTAGGGGCAAAATTATAATTTTGACTATAATTAATGAAATGGGTTATTTTCTATCACACCTGTGTATTTAGTGTCTGTGATACATCCTTTGAGTTAATGGTAATGATAATTCATATTTTCAAGAGTTGAAAATTTAAGACATGAATAATCATTATTAACTCATAAACAGCTCCCGACCATAGGATCATCACGAGGATGGTGATTGATCCGGAAGGTTGGTGTACGATCGCTTCTCTTTAGTAGATGAGTCTTGAGTCTACGGTGTGGAGACACCGGAGCGAGAGTACAGGTACTCGTTAGAGAATGAGGGCACTGAGCGTGACCACCTCGAGTAGTCATTAGGGAGTCTACCTTCTCGTCAATGACTGACTCGATGCTGCAGTAGTGTGTCTGGTTCTTTGACCTGAGATGCATCGGCAGTTCACCTTGAGGGTGTTATAGTTTGACTACACCATTACTCGATCTCCTAGCCATATGGAACCTGAGGTGTATGTTGGCTGTGACATGTTCATTGTAGGAACTGGATTGCATCAAGATGGGATCTATCTACCTCGGTGGTAGAGGAGTAGCCCTATGATGATCATGAGAATCAAGTCCAGAAATCCATGGCCATGGTAGAGTGAAATAATAGAAAGAGTTTCTATTTAGATTTTCACATTGGACTCGAATCGAATGATTACATCATATGACAGAGACTAGGGTTTGACGAGTTCACCTTAACCCTAATCTGATCGGGGCTCAAGATAGAAGAACTGAATCACACAGGTAGCTGCACCAAGAGGTTCGCATTCAGCTCTGATGGGTTGCCACCATATACTGCTAGGTGTCACTGGTGGATTTTGGGAGCAATTAGAATGATTTAGATGATCGATCATTCTAGCTGTTCGAATCAGAAGAGTTCTGATCCATCGAAAGGAGTTTCGATGATGTCTATGATAGAGATCATGACATATCCCATTACCATACAGAACTGAACCTAACTGGGTCACACAAATAAGGGTTTGAATCTGGTGATCATCAATTGAACTGATCTAGTTCAATTGATCTGAATGAGATTCAATTAGGTTCAAGGAAATCGTGCTAGCACTCGATTGAACCTAACGTTCTTCTTTTACTATCACAAATAAGTTGTCCTGACTGAGCCAAAGGAGTTTGTGCTCAATCAGAGGCCTTCATATGGTCTGACTGGAGGTTGTCCAAGTCAGAATAGGTTGTCTTATTTGTAAGACATTACCTGCCATTTTTGGTCACCTGCCATTTCTTGTTCTTTGACTTTGGTCAAAAGTCTACCTTTGACTAGGTCAAACGTTGACCATTCACCCTTTGACTTTTGACCACATGTCATGCACCTATTGGAGAGCTGGTGGGGGCTTGTCCCCCTGCCAGAACCTGGCAAGGAGAAGGGCGCACGCCAAGGGTGGCGTGAGCCCAAGTAGGAGGCGCCTAGGAGTCCTTGTTGGACAAGGACTCCACCTCCCTTTTGGATTCCAATCAGAGTTCTACTAAGAATCCAGTTTGACTGGTCTTAGGCGCCCTCTAAGGAGGAATCCAGGGGTCTCTATTCCAACCAATCAGATTTAGATCTGATTTCACAAAGGGTTGTGATTGGTTGAGAGGAAGAGGAGTTGGATCACAAGAGGTCTATAAATAAGACCCTGCGCCCAACCCTAATTCCAAGTGAATAAAATTAGACACGCCCCAAGGCTGCCTCTCCCCTCCTTCTCCATGCCATAGTCTCTTCTCCCCTTGCTCTCCACGTCCAAAAGGTGTTTTGGACTTTGGTTGGTGCGATTCAGATCAAGGAAAGGCGATCAAAAGCAAGAAGGCTGCGCTGCTGCAAAAGGACGACTGCAGATCTTCAAAAGAGTTTTGAAGATCCTCCAGATCAGATCCAGATCTAATTTTTGGAGGTGTGATAGAGAAGAAGAGGTTCTCCAGATCCAACCTGAGTGGATACCGGTAGAGGCCAGGCGCTTGCGTGGCTAAGATCCAGAACCTTCCGCTGCAATCAGGATCATCTACAGGGTAATAGGATTACCCAAATCAGGTAAATTAAATTTGATTTAATTTATCTTATTTTATTTTATTTATTAAAATAATAAGAATCATATCTAAAACTTATCAAGATCTGATTGAGATCAAGAGAAAATTTTTAAAATATATCTCTTGATCTAATCAGATCTGGACGAACCTGGACCGGGAAATCAGGATTTCCCTTCAACTGATATCAGAGCCATGGTTCTAAATTGTTTAGATATGATTTTAATTTTATTTTAATTAGAAAATAAAGTGATTTTAGATATCACATGAGATGTGATCAGATCTGAAATCAAAAAAATTAAAATTAAATGATTTGGATCTAAGAACATGAAGATATGCATGACTAGTTCTAGAATAGAATAGTTCTATAGAATAGTTTTGCATGTCTTTGATTTAATCTGATTAAATCATATTTTAGATCTTCTTATTTACTATTTTCTGATATTATAAGTGTTATAATAACATCTGATAAACAGCAAATAAAAATTATTTAATTTTAAATATCATATGAGATATGATAGATGCATGACTAGACTAGTTGTAGAATAGTTCTACATAATTGTCTAGATTAGAATTTATTTTGATTAGATCAATTTAAATCTAATTTTTTTAGATTATTATGTGATAATTTAGATCTGAAAACATGCATGAATTGATACATGAGATGTATGCAAAATATGCCTTGATTAGATCTAAATTTGTATATGAGATATATGATATAGATCTATAACTGTTTTATAGATTTACATGTTCCTGATTAAGGCGTTCCTCTTGGCCGTCCGGTCATAAGAACGAAGAAGGGTTTAAAGGCCCTCTCTTCCCATTCGATGGGGTGTTCTTATGACGTGTAGGGGTGCTGCGTGTTCATCCTTAATCAGAAACCCAAAACTTACTTTCTGCAAAACCCTAGATCCTGAAACCCTAGGATTTATTGTGCATATTTTGTTTATGAACCCAACTTAATTAAGTATTAAGTTTATGGAATATTAATTAGGTCTAAAATTGAGAATTTCAGATCTAAGACATATTCATAATACTGGGTTCGGGCTTGGGTAGCTCAATTAGGTCTAAGCGGTTGATCAAACCGAATCAAGAGTTGGTTAGATGGGATCAACAATGCTTAAATTGACCAGCCTAATAGGATTAAGTCTGGGTCAAGATCGAGTCACGATCAAGCAAGACCTAATTAGGCTCAGAGGTTAGAGTCTGGATTGTAGGCTAACCAATTGGTTCTGACTCAACAATTGGTGTCTAAGGTAAGTTTGGCACAGACGACCGACTGGTTTTTAATTGGAAGCTACTCGACCTGAATGCGTTCTTGTGCGAGTTAACGGCATATTCCTTCCATCGGTCTCACTTACCTGGCCATATCTGGTGACACAGTTCTGATCTGAGGTGGTCAATAATCCGAGCTGACCCATGCCACTAGGTTAGTCATAATTGTTATGACTAAGCTAAGTCTAGTTTAATGAGACCTGAATCAATTCTCCCTAAGAAAAGATTAAGTCCGAGGTCTTCCACCATTGTAGACGTGCGGGCCCTTCCCGGGGTTGATTGTTCTCGACTGGATATAGTGGCTCAGTTGCACCGGGAAGACGCAACCATGTCTATTAGGCATTGGATGCTATGGGCTGGAGGATGAGTTGGGCTCAATATTCCGGATACGGTGAGAGACTGATAAACATCATAAATTCACCAATAAAAGTATTAATTTATCAATTAATTAATATTAATTTTTAATAATTAATAATTAATTTATATATAATTTTTGAGAAATTCATATTTTTATTAATTAAAAAATTAATTAAAAATTAATAAAAATTAATAAAAATTAAAAAATAAAATTTTATTATCAATAGAAAGAGCTCATTTTTCTAATCACAACAAAATAAATTTTAAGTAAAACGGAGCTAAAATGAAAAAGATATGAATTTTTAAAAAATATAAAATAAATAAAAATTAAATAAAAAAAGAAAACGGCTCAGCCGGCTCCGCAAGCCGAGCCATCAAGCCGACTCAGCCGTTGAAGCCATCAGCCGGTCCACGATCTAGGCATGACCGCCAGCTCACAAATTCCGAGCGAATCAGAGATTGCCACGTGGTGACCTAGACCCCTTAAGGGTCTACAGAAATTTATCGCGCTCACAAGGTAATTTAGTCTTTTCGTCTGACAAAGTGCGCTGATTGGTTGCGGTGTGCGGTGCGGCCGATCCACGCGGTCCATGGAACAGTTATTGCGCGATCGGATGGATGTGTTGTTTGCGGTCAGGATCGACGGCTGTGGTTGCTTCTCGATTTTATTCAGATACAAACATCAGCGGATCACCACGGACGGCAGCGCCTGATCAGGCGATGATCCGACGGTCCAGAATGCTGCCGGCGGCGATCAAGACTCCCGAGCACGATTTGCGGCCAAATTTCCTCGATCAAGCGCGATCCAACGGCCAGAATTAATCCGACCCGATCTGAGCTTATTGCATCTGATTTTGATGATTTTTGGACCGTTGGATTCCTGTTGAATGGCTGGATTTTATCAGATTTGCAGAGTCATATTAGAGCTATTTTGATTGAAATTTATCCAATTTCTTGTATTTTTACGATTACAAAGGCTATTAGTCCCATATTGCCTTTAAAAAAAAAATATCCAGCCCTCCTACCTCTATAAAAAGGACCCCAGGCATCAGAAATCAATATCTCCGATCAAGGTGAAGCTTGGTACAGGCGAAGCAGGCTATGGGTAAAGGCTGCTTCGAAGCAACGGTGCGAGAAGAAGAGTCGAGCTTCTACACCATCTTTTCTACCAATGCCGATCCAAGATCTAAGAATCAGCTATTTTTATTTTATTTTATTTTTTTTAAATTTTATGTATTTAAATTCTAAAATTTTAGTAATAAAATTTTATATTTTTGCATTTTAATTTCTTTACTTTTTATTGCAATTAATTTCTGCACTTTAAATTATGCTTTACAGTAGATTGCTAAGATCTAACTAGTAGATCTTAGTACCAAGTTTAAATCTCTGCATCTTTTAATTTTCGCTTTTTATTTTCCGACTTCACTTTTGATCTTGAAATTCTTCTTTTTATCTTTTTTTATAAAATCAAAGATTTCAAATCTAAAACATACCTTCCTGTGATTCGACCCGACTCACTACCTATTTACGTATTTTCAATAATTTTAAGAATTCGGATTAAACTGATAAACATGATGTCTTAACGACAGCATCGCGTCCCTATCAGAGACCCAATTAGGAACCCAGTCTATGCAAATGGTGGGTCTGACTTAACTAAGGAGTGGATCAATATTCTGGATACGGTGAGATTCATGAATTAGAGACCAAGTTTGGGTGCACCATGATTAGAGAATCATTGAACAAGAGTTGTTCAACATTGGCTAACCATCACCAAATAACTGTTAGTGAGGTGATGAGTCCAGTTGGTGAGACCCGACCACCCACTAAAATCATCAATCGCGGAGATTTTCGCATCTCTACAAAGGGAGTGTAGGGATCCGAGAAATAGTGGGAGCTAATTTGTTTAAAAATAAAATTCCTAAACAAATTGGTCAAGTCAAAATTACAGTATCTAACTAGAATCTTTGACTTCTTACAGAAAAATGATCTGCGTCCACCCACTGGCACGTATCCTAGACACACATAGACTGACTGGACCCAATTATAAAAGCTTACTCAGGAACTTACATCTAAGTTTTTCTGTTTTAGGGTAACATTCATGATGGCGTACTGCTATTGTACTCTACCACACCTACTTGACCAGTTTCAGCTCGCCCTGATCCCTAACCGAGCCTTTGAGTGTTCACCGAGAACGTGATCCAGGTCCCCACAACCACCTTTTGGTATTGGATTGCATCAGGGGGTGGTGTAGTTTTTGGTGTTTAGATCTGAGATTCCCATATAGAGGCATAACCGGTGTCAAATTTCATAGAATTTTGCAGAGGCTGTCTGTGAAAATAAAAATTGTTTTGGGTTCAGAGAAGTTAACACATGTTTTGGACCAGGACCCTCCCACCTTACCAGCTCGTCCATCCACTGAACAGAGAGCGTCTCTGGAAAAATGGATTGACGAAGACAATAAGGCCAGATACTACATGTTGGGCTCGATGTCTGATGAGCTCCAGCGCCAACATGAAGATATCGGGACTGCTCGCCAAATGTTGGCTCACCTGCAGGAGATGTTTGGTGAACAGAGTCGCGCAGCCAAATATCAAGTCACGAAATGACTTTTTAAGGCTAAGATGCGTGATGGGCAGTCAGTCCAAGATCACTGTCTGACAATGATCAAGGACATGGAAGAGCTTGAGAAGCTCGGTGTGAAGTTGGACTTGGACCTGCAGAACGATATTATTCTGCAATCCTTGACTGATGCATATGGGCAATTCATCATGAATTACCACATGCATAAACTTCAAAATTCCTTGGCCGAGTTAATGAATATGCTGGTTACCGCTGAGCTTTCTATGAAAGGTTCTAAAGGCTCAGTTCTTGCTATGGAACGGACTTCTTCCAAAAGAAAGTCTTATGGAAAGAAAAAGAAGTCTGTGAAAAAGCAAAAGGTGGAAGGATCAAAGAAGAAGAAGGCAGAACCGAAGAAGAAGGTCGATGGCAAAGGAAAGTGTTTCCATTGCAACAGCGACGGCCATTGGAAGCGGAACTGCCCTACTTACCTGGCCACCCTGAAGAACAAGAAGGAAGGTCCTTCTGGAGGTATGCTCATTATTCGAGCAAAACGTGAATGCCAAACGACCTAGGGATAGTCCAAACGACAGATATCTATGGCACCTGAGATTAGGTCATATAGCAGAAGATAGGATTAACAAATTGGAGAAAAATGGGCTATTGAGTCCATTGACTTTTGAGTCATATCCAACTTGTGAATCTTGTCTTCAAGGCAAAATGACTAAACTCCCTTTTGTTGGACATGGGGAGAGGGCCACAGATCTCCTTGCCCTAGTACATACTGATGTGTGCGGCCCATTTCGATGTGCCGGCTAGAGGCAATTTTGTCTACTTCATTACCTTTACCGATGATCTGTCTAGGTATGGGTATGTGTATCTTATGAGACACAAGTCTGAAGCCTTTTGAAAAGTTCAAAGAATTCAGACATGAAGTAGAAAAACAAACTGGAAAACCCATTAAGGTTCTTCGATCAGATCGAGGAGGTGAATACCTTAGCCGGGAATTCCTAGACTATCTTAAGGAAAATGGCATAGTCTCTCAATGGACTCCACCAGGAACACCTCAACTCAACGGGGTTTCAGAACGGAGAAATCGGACTCTATTGGATATGGTTCGATCCATGATGAGCTTCACAGACCTCCCTGATTTTCTTTGGGGACATTCATTATTAACTTCAATCTATTTACTGAATAGGGTTCCCTCTAAAACCGTTCCTACCACACCGTATGAGATATGGCACGGTAAGAAACCAAGTCTGAGTCATCTCAGAATTTGGGGTTGTCCGGCTTATGTCAAAAGACAACAAGCGGACAAGTTAGAGTTTAGGTCCTTTAGAGCTCGATTCATAGGATATCCTAAAGAGTCATTAGGATACTATTTCTACATTCCAGAAGACCACAATGTGATTGTGAGTCGACATGCCATATTTCTTGAAAAATAGTTTATTCAAGATAGTGGCATTGGAAAGCAGATTAAGCTTGATGAGAAAGTCTCACAAGCAGAACGAGCTAAGGACCAAGTGGAACCAAATCAGGTTGAGCCAATAAGAACACTACCTCCTCCACCTCGTAGATCGGAAAGAGTTTCCCGTCCCCCTGAAAGATACTTAGGTATTATTTCAGAGGACGTAGAGGAAATGTTCCTCATAGGTAATGGTGCTCATGGTGATGATCCCAAAACCTACAACGAGGCGATATCAGATATCGACTCCGAGAAATGGCTTGAGGCAATGAAGTCAGAAGATTCGACTCGATGCACTCAAACCAAGTCTGGACCTTGGTAGATCCACCAGAAGGTATAGTACCTATTGGGTGTAAATGGATCTTCAAGAGAAAGATTGGTGCAGATGGGAATGTGGAGACATTCAAGGCTAGACTGGTGGCAAAAGGTTATAGTCAACGTGAAGGCATTGACTATCAGGATACCTTTTCCCCGGTAGCTATGCTAAAATCCATCCGCACATTGCTTGCTGTTGCAGCCTATTTCGATTATGAAATATGGCAAATGGACGTGAAAACGGCATTCCTAAATGGATATCTTGAGGAAGATATCTATATGGAACAGCCGCTAGGTTTCACATCCAGTGATACTGATCACAAGGTTTGCAAGCTGCAAAGGTCCATATATGGACTTAAGCAAGCATCTCGGAGCTGGAACACTCGTTTCAATGATGTGATCAAAAAGTTTGGTTTCATCAAAAATGAAGAGGAACCATGTGTTTTCAAAAGGGTCAGTGGGAGCGCTGTTGTCTTCCTCGTATTGTACGTGGATGACATCCTCCTTATTGGGAATGATATTCCCATGTTGACATCAGTCAAGATGTGGTTGTCCAAGGAATTCTCCATGAAAGACCTAGGTGAAGCATCCTTTATTCTAGGAATTAAGGTCTATAGGGATAGACCGAATAGGATGCTAGGACTTTCACAGAAGATGTACATAGAGGAAGTACTAAAGAGGTTTAGTATGGAAAACTCTAAGAGGGGATTAATACCCTTCAGACATGGTATTCATCTTTCCAAGAAGATGTGCCCCAGCACACCTGAGGAAATAGAACGCATGAGCAAGATCCCTTATGCTTCTGCAATAGGGAGCCTCATGTATGCCATGCTATGTACACGACCTGATATAGCCCATGCTGTGAGTGTCACAAGCAGATATCAGTCAAATCCAGGTGAAGAACACTGGACTTCTGTGAAATGTATCCTTAAGTACTTGAGAAGAACTAAGGATATGATGTTGGTCTTTGGTAATGGAGAACTCCAAGTTCCAGGGATACACAGACTCGGACTTCATGTCCGATATAGATGATCGAAAGTCGACATCTGGCAGACTGTTTGTGCTGGAAGAGTTCCAAGCAAACGGTGATACCATCTCATCCGCGATTACCTTGAGAAAGGTTACGTTGAGGTCAAGAGAGTCAACTCCGCAGATAATGTGGCAGACCCACTTACAAAGCCGTTGGGCCAGCAGAAGATCGAAGCCCACCTTGAGAAGATGGGACTTAGACTTGTAGCCAATTGGCTTTAGGACAAGTGGGAGATTGTTAGATATATGTGCCCTAGAAGCCAGAATTGGCTGACACTTGTAATACACTTCTAGGGGCAAAATTATAATTTTGACTATAATTAATGAAATGGGTTATTTTCTATCACACATGTGTATTTAGTGTCTGTGATACATCCTTTGAGTTAATGGTAATGATAATTCATATTTTCAAGAGTTGAAAATTTAAGACATGAATAATCATTATTAACTCATAAACAGCTCCCGACCATAGGATCATCACGAGGATGGTGATTGATCCGGAAGGTTGGTGTACGATCGCTTCTCTTTAGTAGATGAGTCTTGAGTCTACGGTGTGGAGACACCGGAGCGAGAGTACAGGTACTCGTTAGAGAACGAGGGCACTGAGCGTGACCACCTCGAGTAGTCATTAGGGAGTCTACCTTCTCGTCAATGACTGACTCGATGCTGCAGTAGTGTGTCTGGTTCTTTGACCTGAGATGCATCGGCAGTTCACCTTGAGGGTGTTATAGTTTGACTACACCATTACTCGGTCTCCTAGCCATATGGAACCCTGAGGTGTATGTTGGCTATAGCATGTTCATTGTAGGAACTGGATTGCATCAAGATGGGATCTATCTACCTCGGTGGTAGAGGAGTAGCCCTATGATGATCATGAGAATCAAGTCCAGAAATCCATGGCCATGGTAGAGTGAAATAATAGAAAGAGTTTCTATTTAGATTTTCACATTGGACTCGAATCGAATGATTACATCATATGACAGAGACTAGGGTTTGACGAGTTCACCTTAACCCTAATCTGATCGGGGCTCAAGATAGAAGAACTTGAATCACACAGGTAGCTGCACCAAGAGGTTCGCATTCAGCTCTGATGGGTTGCCACCATATACTGCTAGGTGTCACTGGTGGATTTTGGGAGCAATTAGAATGATTTAGATGATCGATCATTCTAGCTGTTCGAATCAGAAGAGTTCTGATCCATCGAAAGGAGTTTCGATGATGTCTATGATAGAGATCATGACATATCCCATTACCATACAGAACTGAACCTAACTGGGTCACACAAACAAGGGTTTGAATCTGGTGATCATCAATTGAACTGATCTAGTTCAATTGATCTGAATGAGATTCAATTAGGTTCAAGGAAATCGTGCTAGCACTCGATTGAACCTAACGTTCTTCTTTTACTATCATAAATAAGTTGTCCTGACTGAGCCAAAGGAGTTTGTGCTCAATCAGAGGCCTTCATATGGTCTGACTGGAGGTTGTCCAAGTCAGAATAGGTTGTCTTATTTGTAAGACATTACCTGCCATTTTTGGTCACCTGCCATTTCTTGTTCTTTGACTTTGGTCAAAAGTCTACCTTTGACTGGTCAAACGTTGACCATTCACCCTTTGACTTTTGACCACATGTCATGCACCTATTGGAGAGCTGGTGGGGGCCTGTCCCCCTGCCAGAACCTGGCAAGGAGAAGGGCGCACGCCAAGGGTGGCGTGAGCCCAAGTAGGAGGCGCCTAGGAGTCCTTGTTGGACAAGGACTCCACCTCCCTTTTGGATTCCAATCAGAGTTCTACTAAGAATCCAGTTTGACTGGTCTTAGGCGCCCTCTAAGGAGGAATCCAGGGGTCTCTATTCCAACCAATCAGATTTAGATCTGATTTCACAAAGGGTTGTGATTGGTTGAGAGGAAGAGGAGTTGGATCACAAGAGGTCTATAAATAAGACCCTGCGCCCAACCCTAATCCTAAGTGAATGCAATTAGACCCCACGCCCCAAGGCTGCCTCTCCCCTCCTTCTCCATGCCATAGTCTCTTCTCCCCTTGCTCTCCACGTCCAAAAGGTGTTTTGGACTTTGGTTGGTGCGATTCAGATCAAGGAAAGGCGATCAAAAGCAAGAAGGCTGCGCTGCTGCAAAAGGACGACTGCAGATCTTCAAAAGAGTTTTGAAGATCCTCCAGATCAGATCCAGATCTAATTTTTGGAGGTGTGATAGAGAAGAAGAGGTTCTCCAGATCCAACCCGAGTGGATACCGGTAGAGGCCAGGTGCTTGCGTGGCTAAGATCCAGAACCTTCCGCTGCAATCAGGATCATCTACAGGGTAATAGGATTACCCAAATCAGGTAAATTAAATTTGATTTAATTTATCTTATTTTATTTTATTTATTAAAATAATAAGAATCAGATCTGAAACTTATCAAGATCTGATTGAGATCAAGAGAAAATTTTTGAAATATATCTCTTGATCTAATCAGATCTGGACGAACCTGGACCGGGAAATCAGGATTTCCCTTCAAAAATAAGGAAGAATAAATTAGAGAAAAGAAAGTAGAGGGAAGGCCAAGAAATTCTAGTGCAGGATTCAGCAAGCTAGGATTCAAGAACGATTGTTCTTAAACCCAATTCCCATGTGGATCACCATTGGAGGGCGAACACGTGGACACCTCATGAAAATAAATCATCATCAAATCAGATTATTAATGGTATGTTATTTAATATTATACCTAAAGCATGTATATGATTGAATTATATCAAGGTCAATCTTAGGGTTTTTGGGTTTAATAGACCAAATTTTTGAAATCCATTGCTTCCGCCTTGTCCATCAAACCCTACAGTGGTATCAGAGCCCACCTTGCATGGTTCAATCATATACATGAATGCTTTTAATTATGATTTAAAGCTTGATATGATTGTTCATATGTTATATGATAAAGATGATATATAATATCATGTATGTTCATGCTGATGCTTTATGTCTTGTGATATGATGATGTTCATATTATTATGATTTTAATTTGCAACTTCAAATAATGTCTTAGATAAGATATTATAATGTATGTTGCACTTATTTATCATTTTGATTATAAGATTGTCCTAGAATGATGAATATGTTATGTTTCACATGGCACAACATATAGAAGCATGTTTTAATGTTTTGAAGGATGTGCATGAGTTCTTTAAAGCCCTCTTAAAAATTATATTAAGTCATTGTGTTATAAGATCAAAAAGCAAATCCATTCTTGATAGAAATTGATCAATTGGTGTCTAGAAAAGTGGTTCTGGGAAGGTAAAGAGAACGTGGTTTAGTAATTGGGTCCGTTTCTTACCTAACCAATTTTAATTGGTGTCTAAGGCAAGGACGAGGGGCCTCCCATCTCTCTCGCACTTACTTGGCCAATTTGATTCAATTAAAGTCTTGAATTGGAAATGCATATTGATCAAAAGAACTATGCATTGCCTTCCTTCGTGCTAAGATAATTATTATTTCACAAACCATAGTAAATTTGTTGTGCTATCTACAAGACTTACCATGGGGACTGATATAATAATATCTTGGTGTACTTTAAAAATGATTATGATATATTTGATTTATTATTGCTTTGTTGTGCTATCTATAATAGCAATATTATTTTCAAATATGACCATATGGAAATGAAGGGTTTGACTTAACTAAAACATTATATTTTATTGTGCTATCCACAAGACTATAAATGTTTTAGAGGCAGGTTATGTTGAGAGTTATATGGAAATGCAATTGGATAGGTTTTTCTACCTTTGGACTTATTGAAGTTTGTTGTGCTATCCATAAGACTTCCTTAAGGGACAAAAACCTCAATCTCACTAAGAAACCGATTTAGGATTTTCTCGTATACCATAGGGAGGGCTATGGTATATGATAAAATAGTGAGAGTAATAACTAGAATAAAAGACCTCATCTAGTTATACATGTCACCATGAGTGGCTGCTTATATTAGTGTTCTTATTTCATGTAGATTAAAATATCTGCATAAATGGCTTCTTCACTCTCATTGCGATGCATTCATGATACAAATAAATTGACTGGTCCAAATTACGTGGACTAGTTGAGGAACTTGTGCATAGTGCTTGCGCAAGAGAAGCTATCTTATATTCTAGATACTCCTGACCTAGGACCGATCAGTGAAGATGCTTCTGAGGAGGACAAAGACACATATAAAATATGGCAAAATGATAGTACAAGTATCAAGTGCATCATGTTGGCCTTCATGATTAATGAATTACAAAGGCAACATGAAAGTATGGATGCTTCCTCTATATTGCTCAATTTAAAAGAGCTTTATGAAGAACAAAGCCGAACTACTAGGTATGAATTGTCTAAGTAGTTATTCAGGGATCGGATGACTGAGGGAACTCTGGTTCAAAATCATGTGTTGAAACTAATTGACTTGATCACTAGATTGGGTCAATTAGGTTTTACCATGGATGTAGAGCTTAGTCAGGATCTCATACTCCAGTCTCTCCCAGATTTCTTCTCCCAGTTTGTGGTCAATTATCATATGAACAAACTGGATACTATCCTGCCAGTGCTACTAAATATGTTGAAAGTAGCAGAAAATCATATCAAGGGAGAGAAAGGTCCACTTTTGTTGGTGGATAAGAAAAAGACTGGTAGGAAGGGTTCGAAGAAGAAAAATAAGTTAAACCCTAAAAGAAGCACCTTCAAGAAGAAGACAAAGAATGTCCCTGCAGACATGACTTGTTATCACTACGGCAAGACGGGACATTGGAAGAAGAATTGCAAGAGTTATCTTATAAAGATAAAAGAAAATACAGCATAAAAGGGTTTGTATATGGTACATACAACATTTTCATTAGGTGATTTAGCCAGTAATTCAAGGGTATTAGATACCGCATGTGGTTCTCATATCTACAATACTTTGCAGGGGTTACAGAGAATTAGAGGGTTGAATAAAGATGAGTTCAAGCTTTTTGGTGCTAGTGGAGAATTTATCTCTGCAGATGTTGTAGGAACTTACCTACTGAAGCTATCGACCGAAAGAACTCTAAAATTAAAAAAATATTATTATATGCTCAATGTAATAAAAAATATTATATCTATACCTCTTTTGATAAAAGGTGGTTATCAAATAAAATTTTTGAGCACTGGCTGCTCTATTTATTATTCAAATGAGTTTTATGGAAATGCGCATTTTAATAATGGTCTTCTAATTTTATCACTTAATAAAAATATATTTCATATTGGTAAAAATATAAAAAGGAAGAGAGAAGATATTAATATGTCATTTCTCTGGCATTGCCATCTCAATTATATTAGTGAGTCAAGAATAAACAAGTTATATAAAGAGAAATTCTTTGAACCCTATGATTTTGAATCATATGGGACTTGTGAATCTTGCCTATAGGAAAAATGACCAAATCTTCATTTTCTGGACATGGAGAAAGGACAAAAGAGTTATTAGCATTAGTACATTCAGATGTATGTGGGCTAATGACAATCCAAGCCAGAGGAGGATATTTCTATTTCATCATGTTTACTGATGACTTATCAAGGTATGGATATGTGTATCTAATAAAATACAAGTATGAGGCTTTTGATAAATTTAAGAAATATCAGAAGATGGTCGAAAATCAAACTGAAAGAAGTATTAAAGTCCTTCGATCTTATCGAGATGGTGAATACTTGTCCAGTATGATTTTTGATTATCTTAGAGAAAAAAGAATTCTCTCTAAATGGACACCTTCTTATACACCATAATTAAATGGTGTAGCAGAAAGGAGGAATTGCACGCTTATGAAAATGGTACGGTTCATGATGTACTATGCTAATCTTCCAATATCTTTCTGAAGATATGCCCTAGAAACTATTACTTATATTCTTAACAGAATGCCTTCTAAATCTATTCCTAGCACTCCATATGAATTATGGAATGAAAGAAAGCCTAATCTTAAGCATTTTAAGATATGGGGCTATCCTGCTTATGTCAGGAATAATTTTGGACATAAGCTTAGTGCAAGGGCAGACAAATATTTGTTTGTAGGATATCCTAAGAAAACTAAAGGATATTATTTCTACCATCCTACTGAACAAAATATAATTATTAGTAGGCATGCCATATTCTTGGAGGAGTTTATTCAAGAAGGGGCCAGTGGAAGAAATATTAAACTTAAAGAAGTTTAGGACTTACAAACTGAACCAGAAATAATTAATACTCAACTAGAAGCACCCAAGGATGAGGTACAATCACAATACACACCTCCTCCCCGTAGGTTAGAGAGAGTGTGTCATGCACCTCTAAGATATAGTTTTGTCATAGGAAATGATAATGAGGCAAATATCATTCAAGATGATGATCCATTGATCTATTCAGAAACCGTCATTAGTAAAGACTCTGACAAGTGGCTAGATGCAATGAAATTTGAAATGGACTCTATGTATTCCAACCAAGTTTGGACTTTGGTTGATGCACCAGAGCGTACAAGGCCTATAGGGTGCAAGTGGGTCTTCAAGAAGAAGATCGGAGCAGATGGCTAAATTAAAATCTATAAGGCTAGGTTGGTGGCAAAAGATTTTAGATAGAAACAAGGAATCGATTATGATGAAACCTTTTTGCCGGCGGCTATGATTAAGTCTATATGGATTTTACTTGCAAAAACAGCATACTATCATTATGAAATTTAGCAAATGAATGTCAAGACCGCTTTTCTTAATGGTTTCCTTGAGGAAGAGGTCTATATGACTCAGCTAGAAGGGTTTGTCTCTGGTACAAGACCAAATTAGGTATGCAGGCTTAAAAGAACCATTTATGGATTAAAGCAGGCTTCAAAGGAGTTAGAACATTCGATTTGATATGATAGTCAAAGAGTTTGGCTTCATAAAAAAATGTGGATAAACCATGTGTATATAAGAAGGCTAGTGAGAGTGCCATAGTCTTCTTGATTTTATATGTCGATGACATATTACTTATTAGGAATGGTGTCCCGATGCTCCAGTCAGTTAAGACTTGGCTATTAAATAAGTTTTTCATGAAAGATTTGGGTGAAGCATCCTTTATTCTTGGAATAAAGATCTATAGAGATAGGTCTAATAGGATACTAGGCTTGTTCCAATCTTGGTACATTGACTTAGTGTTGAAGAGATTCAACATGGAGGAAAGTAAAAGAGGTTACTTGCCCATAGGTCAAGGTGTACATTTCTCTAAGAAGATGTCTCCCAAGACATCAGAAGAAAGAGAAATAACGAAATCGATCTCTTATGCTTTGGTAGTAGGATCGATTATGTATGTCATGTTATGTACTAGACTTGATGTGGCTTATACTTTAGATATAGTCAGCAGATATCAGTCTGATCTAGGAGAAGATTATTGGAAAGTTATGAAAAATATTCTTAAGTATCTAAGAAGAACTAAAGATGTTTTTCTGATTTATGGAGGATCAGAACTAAAACTAGAAGGATATACTTGAAGGGAAATCCTGATTTCCCGGTCCAGATTCGTCCAGATCTGATTAGATCAAGAGATATATTTCAAAAATTTTCTCTTGACCTTAATCAGATCTTAATATATTTTAGATCTGATTCTTATTATTTTAATAAATAAAATAAAACAAGATAAATTAAATCAAATTCAATTTACCTGATTTGGGTAATCCTATTACCCTGTAGATGATCCTGATTGCAGCGGAAGGTTCTGGATCTTAGCCATGCAAGCGCCTGGCCTCTACCGGTATCCACTCGGGTTGGATCTGGAGAACCTCTTCTTCTCTATCACACCTCCAAAAATCAGATCTGGATCTGATCTGGAGGATCTTCAAAACTCTTTTGAAGGTCTGCAGTCGTCCTTTTGCAGCAGCGCAGCCTTCTTGCTTTTGATCGCCTTTCCTTGATCTGAGTCGCACCAAACTAAATCCAAAATACTTTTGGACGTGGAGAGCAAGGGGAGAAGAGAGTATGGCATGCAGAAGGAGGGGAGAGGCAGCCTTGGACGTGGGAAATCTCTTTTAATTCACTTAGGATTAGGGTTGGGCGCAGGGTCTTATTTATAGACCTCTTGTGATCCAACTCCTCTTCCTCTCAACCAATCACAACCCTTTGTGAAATCAGATCTAAACCTGATTGATTGGAATAGAGACCCCTGGATTCCTCCTTAGAGGGCGCCTAAGATAGTCAAACTAGATTCTTAGTAGAACTCTGATTGGAATCCAAAAGGGAGGTGGAGTCCTTGTCCAACAAGGACTCCTAGGCGCCTCCTACTTGGGCTCACGCCACCCTTGGCGTGCGCCCTTCTCCTTGCCAGGTTCTGGCAGGGGGACAGGCCCCCACCAGCTCTCCAATAGGTGCATGACATGTGGTCAAAAGTCAAAGGGTGAATGGTCAACGTTTGACCAGTCAAAGGTAGACTTTTGACCAAAGTCAAAGAACAAGAAATGGCAGGTGACCAAAAAATGGCAGGTAATGTCTTACAAATAAGACAACCTATTCTGACTTGGACAACCTCCAGTCAGACCATATGAAGGCCTCTGATTGAGCACAAACTCCTTTGGCTCAGTCAGGACAACTTATTTATGATAGTAAAAGAAGAACGTTAGGTTCAATCGAGTGCTAGCATGATTTCCTTGAACCTAATTGAATCTCATTCAGATCAATTGAACTAGATCAGTTCAATTGATGATCACCAGATTCAAACCCTTGTTTGTGTGACCCAGTTAGGTTCAGTTCTGTATGGTAATGGGATATGTCATGATCTCTATCATAGACATCATCGAAACTCCTTTCGATGGATCAGAACTCTTCTGATTCGAACAGCTAGAATGATCGATCATCTAAATCATTCTAATTGCTCCCAAAATCCACCAGTGACACCTAGCAGTATATGGTGGCAACCCATCAGAGCTGAATGCGAACCTCTTGGTGCAGCTACCTGTGTGATTCAGTTCTTCTATCTTGAGCCCCGATCAGATTAGGGTTAAGGTGAACTCGTCAAACCCTAGTCTCTGTCATATGATGTAATCATTCGATTCGAGTCCAATGTGAAAATCTAAATAGAAACTCTTTCTATTATTTCACTCTACCATGGCCATGGATTTCTGGACTTGATTCTCATGATCATCATAGGGCTACTCCTCTACCACCGAGGTAGATAGATCCCATCTTGATGCAATCCAGTTCCTACAATGAACATGCTATAGCCAACATACACCTCAGGGTTCCATATGGCTAGGAGACCGAGTAATGGTGTAGTCAATACTATAACACCCTCAAGGTGAACTGCCGATGCATCTCAGGTCAAAGAACCTAGACACACTACTGCAGCATCGAGTCAGTCATTGACGAGAAGGTAGACTCCCTAATGACTACTCGAGGTGGTCACGCTCAGTGCCCTCGTTCTCTAACGAGTACCTGTACTCTCGCTCCGGTGTCTCCACACCGTAGACTCAAGACTCATCTACTAAAGAGAAGCGATCGTACACCAACCTTCCGGATCAATCACCATCCTCGTGATGATCCTATGGTCGGGAGCTGTTTATGAGTTAATAATGATTATTCATGTCTTAAATTTTCAACTCTTGAAAATATGAATTATCATTACCATTAACTCAAAGGATGTATCACAGGCACTAAATACACATGTGTGATAGAAAATAACCCATTTCATTAATTATAGTCAAAATTACAATTTTGCCCCTAGAAGTGTATTACAAGTGTCAGCCAATTCTGGCTTCTAGGGCACATATATCTAACAATACTGATTCTAGTTTTCAGTCAGATTCAGATGATAGTAAGTCAATATCAGGATATGTGTTCACCTTAAATGGAGGTGCAGTGAGTTGGAAAAGTTCGAAACAACAGACTGTAATTGACTCAATAATAGAGGCAGAATATATTGCTACTAGTAAAGCTGCCAAGGAAGCTATCTGGATGAAGAAATTCATCGATGATCTGGGAATAATTCCTGAAATTAAATGACTAGTACCACTTTGTTATGATAATACTGGTGCAGTAATCTAAGCTAAGGAACCAAGGTCTCATCATAAATTAGAGCACATCCTCAGATGGTTCCACCTCATTTGGAAGATTATCGAGAGATAAGATGTTGTATTTGAACTAGTAGATACTAAGAGCAATATAGCAGACCCATTCACTAAGACCTTACCATAGCAATTATTTGATCACCATCTCAATTATATAGGTTTGAGATATAAGGGTGATTGGCTTTATTGCAAGTGGGAGATTGAAAGAATAAGTGCCCTACAAGCCAATCACGTATGTGATATAATGGGACTTTTCTATATAATCTTCAACTTATGTAATGACATTTATTCTGATATTAATAAATTGAGGCATTTGATTTATCATTCCAGTTTTATCTTTCATACTTAAAGATTATGATGAACCCCAAAGATTAGGGCAATGATTTTAGGGGACATGAATAGGTCATGCCTGTGAGATCTAAAATCCTAAAATTCTAATCTTAAATATTCCTAATCATAGGAACATTGAGTCGAGGATCAATGTTCCAGATAGACTAGCACATCCTTTGTATGCTCGATGGAGAGGATGGTGGATCTCATAAGCCACTTATATGGAAAAACTAATATAAGGATGTGGGTGCTCATTAAGGAATGAGTTTACTGAATTGACTTACCAAAGAGAACATCTTATGAAAACTTACTTATATGTCAAAAAATAATTCTCTAAGTGGGAGTTGTGCAAGTGATCCTTAGACCTGAGATCACCATGGTACCTTATGTACATAAGCCCATATTTTTGGTTCATACTCAGTCATGATATTCAGTCATGACTAGGGTGTTCTAGATATCGTTAAGTGTGTACGAAGGTAGTGAGTAGGTCAATAAGGAATCGATCACTCCTAGTAAGAGAAGATGACATCCTATGTATTCTCATCTATTGATAACTCGGTAAGACTTTAGCCAGAGCAAAATAAAGATTAGATAGGATTTCTAATCATTCATTAGAGTTATCATTGATAGATGGTGAATCGACATGAATATATATTTGAGTTTGACATTTATCCATGCTCATAAATATATTCGAGATGCAGGATGATCGAGGGATTAAATTGCACGAAAACTTGCCATTGAAGGTTGTATTTGGTATTTTTATCAAATTCCATATCTTTTGGATAGTCATGATACGTTGTCAGACGTCAATCTTGACTTGTGGGTTTGATTGAATTAATGAGATTAATTCAATCCTTAATTAGATGGATCTTCTAATTGGTGAAATTAGATCGGCATTAAACATAATTGATTGAGACTAAGTCCAATTAGATTAGATTAAAATGCATCCGGGCCTACTGCTAGCTAGATATGGAGCTCAATGGATCACACACATAAAAAAATTAGTCAAGAATTAATTTTAGGATTATTGGATCCTAGTTGGATGGCTAATTGTCATGCTAGCACATGTTGGCTAACTTAATTCCTTGCCAAATCAGTTTTGGCTTGAGTCCATGCACTTTTGGCTAACCAATTTTATTTAAATATGAAATGTGGTTGAGACAGAAGGGCTACCCGTCAGATGGGTGCCACTTGGCATTTAATTTGGACTCATCTGGAAGAGTCCAAGGTACCCCAGATTCCTCCCTTTTGGTTAACACCATATAATGTGGCGTATGATTATAATTGGCACACAAAAGGACTTAGAGTCCTTCTCCAAGGGGGCGTTGACTAGTAAGACCCCCCCCGGGGACTTCTTTCTTATATGGTACCTACCATCTTTGACTGGTCAAAGATGGGGTTGCAAGAATTAAATCTCCTGGGATTTTAACGCGAAGAGTCGCGCAGCTTAACATATATGGTGCCAAGAGTCCTTCTGCTTTAAGGACTCTTGGTTAGTCACCTCATCTAGGACTCTCTCTCCCTTATTCATGCCATATCAGAAGAAAAGTCAAAGAAATTTCGTAATAAATAAAAGAAAATTCTGAATAAATATTGAGGGGTCGTATATATGACTTCACAGAGGTAGAAAACTATTTTTACATATCTCCAAGACGCCTTCTGCATTAAGGGACTTATCTGGCCCTTTGATAAAACTTTTTAATGGCTGATAAGAGCTTGGGAATGGATGCTATTGGTGCCTCATCTGAATCTATAAATAGGATATGGATGGAAGGTGTCGGGCATTCCAATTTTAGTGGCTTGTCTTAAGATTCTTCCTCCCTTTCTTTTAGACAAGGTATTGGTAAGACAATGAGTCTTCCTTTAGACAAGGTCTTATCCAATACAAGGAGTTTTAATTAAGACAAGGGTTAGAAAGAATATTTAATAAGGCTAAGAGAGAAAATAAGGGAGAATAAATTAGAGGGAAGAAAGTAGAAGGAAGGCCAAGGAATTCTAGTGCAGAATTCAGAAAGCAAGGATTTAAGAAGGATTGTTCTTGAACCCAATTCTCGTGTGGATCATCGTTGGAGGGCGAACACATGGATGCCTCATGAAAATAAATCATTACCAAATTAGATTATTAAAGGTATGTTATTTAATTTTATTCCTGAAGCATGTATATGATTGAATTACATTAAGGTCGATCTTAGGGTTTTTGGGTTTGATAGACCAAATTTTTGAAATCCATTACTTCCGCCTTGTCCATCAAACCCTACACCATCAGCACCAGCTAGCCTCGAGGGAAGAGCCCTTGTTCACCACTAGCCTTCCCTTTATGAAGCAGATCATGGAGAAGCCTATCCCTCATCCATTTAAGGCATTATCTATGGGAGTCTATGATGGCACAACCAACCCCTACGACCATCTTGATGCGGCAAGGGGCATTGGACACGCTGCTATCCAAGTCTTCCTTTGAAGAGCTTGGGGCCATCAGTTTGTGTCTTAATTCTGAAGGGAAATCCTAATTTTCCGTTCCAGGTTCGTTCAGATCTGATCATATCAAGAGATATATTTCAAAATTTTTTTTCTTGATCCCAATCAGATCTTGATATGTTTCAAATCTGATTCTTATTATTTTAATAAAATAAAATTAAAAGATAAATTAAATCAAATTTAATTTACCTGATCTGGGTAATCCTATTACCCTGTTGATGATCCTGTTTGCAGCGGAAGGTTCTGGATCTTAGCCACGCAAGCGCCTGGCCTCTACCGGTATCCACTCGGGTTGGATCTGGAGATCCTCTTCTTCTCTATCACACCTCCAAAAATCAGATCTGGATCTGATCTGGAGGATCTTCAAAACTCTTTTGAAGATGAGCAGTCGTCCTTTGCAGCAGCGCAGCCTTCTTGCTTTTGATCGCCTTTCTTTGATCTGAATCGCACCAACCAAGGTCCAAAACTCCTTTTGGACGTGGAGAGCAAGGGGAGAAGAGACTATGGCATGGAGAAGGAGGGGAGAGGCAGCCTTGGGGCATGGGGTTTCTCAATTGAATTGCTTAGAATCTGAGTTGGGCGCAGGGTCTCTTTTATAGACTAAGCTTGTGATCCAACTCCTCTTCCTCCCAACCAATCACAACCCTTTGTGAAATCAGATCTAAATCTGATTGGTGGGAATAGAGACCCCTGGATTCCTCCTTAGAGGGTGCCTAAGACCAGTCAAAGTTGGTTCTTAGAAGAACTCTAATTGGAATCCAAAAAGGAGATGGAGTCCTTGTCCAACAAGGACTCCTAGGCGCCTCCAACTTGGGCACACGCCTAGGGTGGCGTGCGCCCTTCTCCTTGCCAGGTTCTGGCAGGGGGACAGGCCCCCACCAGCTCTCCAATAGGTGCATGACATGTGGTCAAAAGTCAAAGTGTCAATGGTCAACGTTTGACCAGTCAAAGGTAGACTTTTGACCAAAGTCAAAGAACAAGAAATGGCAGGTGACCAAAAATGGCAGGTAAGTGTCTTACAAATAAGACAACCTTTTCTGACTTGGACAACCTCCAGTCAGACCATATGAAGGCCTCTGATTGAGCACAAACTCCTTTGGCTCAGACAGGACAACTTATTTATGATAGCAAAAGAAGAACGTTAGGTTCAATCGAGTGCTAGCACGATTTCCTTGAACCTAATTGAATCTCATTCAGATCAATTGAACTAGATCAGTTCAATTGATGATCACCAGATTCAAACCCTTGTTTGTGTGACCCAGTTAGGTTCAGTTCTGTATGGTAATGGGATATGTCATGATCTCTATCATCGACATCATCGAAACTCCTTTCGATGGATCAGAACTCTTCTGATTCGAACAGCTAGAATGATCGATCATCTAAATCATTCTAATTGCTCCCAAAATCCACCAGTGACACCTAGCAGTATATGGTGGCAACCCATCAGAGCTGAATGCGAACCTCTTGGTGCAGCTACCTGTGTGATTCAGTTCTTCTATCTTGAGCCCCGATCAGATTAGGGTTAAGGTGAACTCGTCAAACCCTAGTCTCTGTCATATGATGTAATCATTCGATTCGAGTCCAATGTGAAAATCTAAATAGAAACTCTTTCTATTATTTCACTCTACCATGGCCATGGATTTCTGGACTTGATTCTCATGATCATCATAGGGCTACTCCTCTACCACCGAGGTAGATAGATTCCATCTTGATGCAATCCAGTTCCTACAATGAACATGTCATAGCCAACATACACCTCAGGGTTCCATATGGCTAGGAGACCGAGTAATGGTGTAGTCAAACTATAACACCCTCAAGGTGAACTGCCGATGCATCTCAGGTCAAAGAACCAGACACACTACTGCAGCATCGAGTCAGTCATTGACGAGAAGGTAGACTCCCTAATGACTACTCGAGGTGGTCACGCTCAGTGCCCTCGTTCTCTAACGAGTACCTGTACTCTCGCTCCGGTGTCTCCACACCGTAGACTCAAGACTCATCTACTAAAGAGAAGCGATTGTACACCAACCTTCCGGATCAATCACCATCCTCGTGATGATCCTATGGTCGGGAGCAATGTTTATGAGTTAATAATGATTATTCATGTCTTAAATTTTCAACTCTTGAAAATATGAATTATCATTACCATTAACTCAAAGGATGTATCACAGACACTAAATACACATATGTGATAGAAAATAACCCATTTATTGATTTTAGTCAAAATTATAATTTTGCCCCTAGAAGTGTATTACAAGTGTCAGCCAATTCTGGCTTCTAGGGCACATATATCTAACAATCTCCCACTTGTCCTAAAGCCAATTGGCTACAAGTCTAAGTCCCATCTTCTCAAGGTGGGCTTCGATCTTCTGCTGGCCCAACGGCTTTGTAAGTGGGTCTGCCACATTATCTGCGGAGTTGACTCTCTTGACCTCGACGTAACCCTTCTCGAGGTAATCGCGGATGAGGTGGTATCACCGTTTGCTTAGGAACTCTTCCAGCACAAACAGTCTGCCAGATGTCGACTTTCGATCATCTATATCGGACATGAAGTCCGAGTCTGTGTATCCCTGGACCAGGAGTTCTCCGTTACCAAAGACCAACATCATATCCTTAGTTCTTCTCAAGTACTTAAGGATACATTTCACAGAAGTCCAGTGTTCTTCACCTGGATTTGACTGATATCTGCTTGTGACACTCACAGCATGGGCTATATCAGGTCGTGTACATAGCATGGCATACATGAGGCTCCCTATTGCAGAAGCATAAGGGATCTTGCTCATGCGTTCTATTTCCTCAGGTGTGCTGGGGCACATCTTCTTGGAAAGATGAATACCATGTCTGAAGGGTATTAATCCCCTCTTAGAGTTTTCCATACTAAACCTCTTTAGTACTTTCTCTATGTACATCTTCTGTGAAAGTCCTAGCATCCTATTCGGTCTATCCCTATAGACCTTAATTCCTAGAATAAAGGATGCTTCACCTAGGTCTTTCATGGAGAATTCCTTGGACAACCACATCTTGACTGATGTCAACATGGGAATATCATTCCCAATAAGGAGGATGTCATCCACGTACAATACGAGGAAGACAACAGCGCTCCCACTGACCCTTTTGAAAACACATGGTTCCTCTTCATTTTTGATGAAACCAAACTTTTTGATCACATCATTGAAACGAGTGTTCCAGCTCCGAGATGCTTGCTTAAGTCCATATATGGACCTTTGCAGCTTGCAAACCTTGTGATCAGTATCACTGGATGTGAAACCTAGCGGCTGTTCCATATAGATATCTTCCTCAAGATATCCATTTAGGAATGCCGTTTTCACGTCCATTTGCCATATTTCATAATCGAAATAGGCTGCAACAGCAAGCAATGTGCGGATGGATTTTAGCATAGCTACTGGGGAAAAGGTATCCTGATAGTCAATGCCTTCGCGTTGACTATAACCTTTTGCCACCAATCTAGCCTTGAATGTCTCCACATTCCCATCTGCACCAATCTTTCTCTTGAAGATCCATTTACACCCAATAGGTACTATACCTTCTGGTGGATCTACCAAGGTCCAGACTTGGTTTGAGTGCATCGAGTCAATTTCTGACTGCATTGCCTCTAGCCATTTCTCGGAGTCGATATCTGATATCGCCTCGTTGTAGGTTTTGGGATCATCACCATGAGCACCATTACCTACGAGGAACATTTCCTCTACATCCTCTGAAATAATACCTAAGTATCTTTCAGGGGGACGGGAAACTCTTTCCGATCTACGAGGTGGAGGAGGTAGTGTTCTTATTGGCTCAACCTGATTTGGTTCCACTTGGTCCTTAGCTCGTTCTGCTTGTGAGACTTTCTCATCAAGCTTGATCTGCTTTCCAATGCCGCTATCTTGAATAAACTATTTTTCAAGAAATATGGCATGTCGACTCACAATCACATTGTGGTCTTCTGGAATGTAGAAATAGTATCCTAATGACTCTTTAGGATATCCTATGAATCGAGCTCTGAAGGACCTAAACTCTAACTTGTCCGCTTGTTGTCTTTTGACATGAGCCGGACAACCCCAAATTCTGAGATGACTCAGACTTGGTTTCTTACCGTGCCATATCTCATACGGTGTGGTAGGAACGGTTTTAGAGGGAACCCTATTCAGTAGATAGATTGAAGTTAACAATGAGTGTCCCCAAAGAAAATCAGGGAGGTCTGTGAAGCTCATCATGGATCGAACCATATCTAATAGAGTCCGATTTCTCCGTTCTGAAACCCCGTTGAGTTGAGGTGTTCCTGGTGGAGTCCATTGAGAGACTATGCCATTATCCTTGAGATAGTCTAGGAATTCCCTGCTAAGGTATTCACCTCCTCGATCTGATCGAAGAACCTTAATGGGTTTTCCAGTTTGTTTTTCTACTTCATGTCTGAATTCTTTGAACTTTTCAAAAGGCTTCAGACTTGTGTCTCATAAGATACACATACCCATACCTAGACAGATCATCGGTAAAGGTAATGAAGTAGACAAAATTGCCTCTAGCCGGCACATCAAATGGGCCGCACACATCAGTATGTACTAGGGCAAGGAGATCTGTGGCCCTCTCCCCATGTCCAACAAAAGGGAGTTTAGTCATTTTGCCTTGAAGACAAGGATTCACAAGTTGGATATGACTCAAAAGTCAATGGACTCAATAGCCCATTTTTCTCCAATTTGTTGATCCTATCTTCTGCTATATGACCTAATCTCAGGTGCCATAGATATCTGTCGTTTGGACTATCCCTAGGTCGTTTGGCATTCACGTTTTGCTCGATAGTTAGAACAGGTACATCAATATGTAGCTGATAAAGACCATTAATAAGGAAACCATTTGCAATTTTATTTCTTTCATAAAGAATGTTACAATGGTCCTTAAAGAAGGTGATCACATAACCTTCTTGTGCTAAGCATGAAACAGAAATCAAATTCCTGCTAGCTGCAGGCACAAAATAACAGTCTTTCAAAACTAAGTCTAAACCAGATGGTAATCGCAGAGGGTATGTTCCCACGGCTACTGCAGCAACTCTTGCTCCATTACCAACGCGTAGGATCATGTCTCCATCCCTCAGCCTCCTGCTATCCTCAAGACCCTGCATAGAAGTGCACAGATGAGCACTAGAACCAGAGTCAAGCACCCAACTGGATGCAGAAGAAACCGTAAGGTTAGACTCAATAACGAGCATACCTCCAGAAGGACCTTCCTTCTTGTTCTTCAGGGTGGCCAGGTAAGTAGGGCAGTTCCGCTTCCAATGGCCGTCGCTGTTGCAATGGAAACACTTTCCTTTGCCATCGGCCTTTTTCTTCGATTCTGCCTTCTTCTTCTTTGATCCTTCCACCTTTTGCTTTTTCACAGACTTCTTTTTCTTTCCATAAGACTTTCTTTTGGAAGAAGTCCGTTCCATAGCAAGAACTGAGCCTTTAGAACCTTTCATAGAAAGCTCAGCGGTAACCAGCATATTCATTAACTCGGCCAAGGAATTCTGAAGTTTATGCATGTGGTAATTCATGATGAATTGCCCATATGCATCAGTCAAGGATTGCAGAATAATATCGTTCTGCAGGTCCAAGTCCAACTTCACACCGAGCTTCTCAAGCTCTTCCATGTCCTTGATCATTGTCAGACAGTGATCTTGGACTGACTGCCCATCACGCATCTTAGCCTTAAAAAGTCATTTTGTGACTTGATATTTGGCTGCGCGACTCTGTTCACCAAACATCTCCTGCAGGTGAGCCAACATTTGGCGAGCAGTCCCGATATCCTTCATGTTGGCGCTGGAGCTCATCAGACATCGAGCCCAACATGTAATATCTGGCCTTATTATCTTCGTCAATCCATTTTTCCAGAGACGCTCTCTGTTCAACAGATGGACGGGCTGGTAATGTGGGAGGGTCCTGGTCCAAAACATGGTTAACTTCTCGGAACCCAAAATAATTTTGTAGTTCCTGAGCCAATCTTTATAATTGGGTCCAGTCAGTCTATGTGTGTCCAGGATACGTGCCAATGGGTTGGACGCAGACATTATTCCTGTAGAGAGTCAAAGATTCTAGTTAGATACTGTAATTTTGACTTGACCAATTTGTTTAGGGATTTTATTTTTAAACAAATTAGCTCCCACTATTTTCTCGGATCCCTACACTCCCTCTGTAGAGATGCGAAAATCTCCACGATTAATGATTTCTAGTGGGTGGTGCGGTCTCACCAACTGACTCATCACCTCACCTAACAGTTATTGGTGATGGGTTAGCCAATGAGTGAACAACTCTTGTTCAATGATTCTCTAATCATGGTGCACCCAAACTTGGTCTCTAATTCATGAATCTCACCGTATCCGGAATATTGATCCACTCCTTAGTTAAGTCAGACCCACCATTTGCATAGACTGGGTTCCTAATTGAGTCTCTCACCGTATCCGAAATATTGAGCCCAACTCATCCTCCAGCCCATAGCATCCAATGCCTAATAGACATGGTTGCATCTTCCCGGTGCAACTGAGCCACTGTATCCAGCCGAGAACAATCAACCCCGGGAAGGGCCCGCACATCTACAATGGTGGAAGACCTCAGACTTAATCTTTTCTTAGGGAGAATTGATTCAGGTCTCATTAAACTAGACTTGGCTTAGTCATAACAATTATGACTAACCTAGTGGCATGGGTTAGCTCGGATTATTGACCACCTCAGATCAGAACTGTGTCAACAGATATGGCCAGGTAAGTGAGACCGGTGGAAGGAATATGCCATTAACTCGTACAAGAACGCATTCAGGTCGAGTAGCTTCCAATTAAAAACCAGTCGGTCGTCTGTGCCAAACTTACCTTAGACACCAAATTGTTGAGTCAGAACCAATTGGGTTAGCCTACAATCCAGACTCTAACCTCTGAGCCTAATTAGGTCTTGCTTGATCGTGACTCGATCTTGACCCAGACTTAATCCTATTAGGCTGGTCAATTTAAGCATTGTTGATCCCATCTAACCAACTCTTGATTCGGTTTGATCAACCGCTTAGACCTAATTGAGCTACCCAAGCCCGAACCCAGTATTATGAATATGTCTTAGATCTGAAATTCTCAATTTTAGACCTAATTAATATTCCATAAACTTAATTCTTAATTAAGTAGGGTTCATAAACAAAATATGCACAATAAATCCTAGGGTTTCAGGATCTAGGGTTTTGCAGAAAGTAAGTTTTGGGTTTCTGATTAAGGACGAACACGCAGCACCCCTACACATCATAAGAACACCCCATCGAATGGGAAGAGAGGGCCTTTAAACCCTTCTTCGTTCTTATGACCGGACGGCCAAGAGGAACGCCTTAATCAGGAACATTCAATACTACAAAACAATATCAGATCTATATCATATATCTCATATATAAAGTAGATCTAATCATGGCATATTTTGCATACATCTCATGTATCATAATCATGCATGTTTTCAGATCTAAATTATCTCATAATAATCTAAAAAATTAGATTTAAATTGATCTAATCAAAATAAATTCTAATCTAGACAATTATGTAGAACTATTCTACAACTAGTCTAGACATGCATCAATCATATCTCATATGATATTCAAAAATTAAATAATTTTTATTTGCTATTTTTTAGATGTTATTATAACACTTATAATATCAAAAAATAGTAAATAAAAAGATCTAAAATATGATTTAATCAGATTAAATCAAAAACATGCAAGAACTATTCTATAGAACTATTCTATTCTAGAACTAGTCATGCATATCTTCTAATCTTAGATCCAAATTATTTAATTTTAATTTTTTCTGATTTCAGATCTGATCACATCTCATGTGACATCTGAAATCAATTATTTTCTAATTAAAATAAATTTAAAATCAGATCTAAACAATTTAGAACCATGGCTCTGATACCAGTTGAAGGGAAATCCTGATTTCCCGGTCCAGGTTCGTTCAGATCTGATCAGATCAAGAGATATATTTCAAAAATTTTTCTCTTGATCTCAATCAGATCTTGATATATTTTAGATCTGATTCTTATTATTTTAATAAAATAAAATTAAAAGATAAATTAAATCAAATTTAATTTACCTGATTCTGGGTAATCCTATTACCCTGTTGATGATCCTGTTTGCAGCGGAAGGTTCTGGATCTTAGCCACGCAAGCGCCTGGCCTCTACCGGTATCCACTCGGGTTGGATCTGGAGATCCTCTTCTTCTCTATCACACCTCCAAAAATCAGATCTGGATCTGATCTGGAGGATCTTCAAAACTCTTTTGAAGATGAGCAGTCGTCCTTTGCAGCAGCGCAGCCTTCTTGCTTTTGATCGCCTTTCTTTGATCTGAATCGCACCAACCAAGGTCCAAAACTCCTTTTGGACGTGGAGAGCAAGGGGAGAAGAGACTATGGCATGGAGAAGGAGGGGAGAGGCAGCCTTGGGGCGTGGGGTTTCTCAATTGAATTGCTTAGAATCTGAGTTGGGCGCAGGGTCTTATTTATAGACTAAGCTGTGATCCAACTCCTCTTCCTTCCCAACCAATCACAACCCTTTGTGAAATCAGATCTAAATCTGATTGGTGGGAATAGAGACCCCTGGATTCCTCCTTAGAGGGTGCCTAAGACCAGTCAAAGTTGGTTCTTAGAAGAACTCTAATTGGAATCCAAAAAGGAGATGGAGTCCTTGTCCAACAAGGACTCCTAGGCGCCTCCAACTTGGGCACACGCCTAGGGTGGCG